>QPKB01000003.1:27870205-28284627 GCA_003546025.1 Camphora micrantha | reverse complement strand
TGGCTCGCTCTCCTCGGAAGCCTTTGGTCTTGAACCCAATGGACACTCGAGAATTAATCCACTGAAAGCATATACAAACCCTCTTATCCACATGCACCAAGTAAAGCTACGAGAGGGAGCCAAAGCCCTTTATCATGATTGTAACCCTTCCTAATTCTAAGAAATCCCAGTTGCAGACAAACGCCACCTGAGTGCTACAATGGTCAAGTGGCTACATTTTTAATCAGCGACCGATTCACATGGCGGCCTAGGAGCATATTGATGTCTTCAATACTATTTCATTTTCCTATCAAGTTCATTTTCCTCTCAAGCGAAATTATCGTCACCTTTACAATTACACTGGCAAAATGGGCGTTTCTTTACTCCACACAACAAAATTGGAACTAGTACATACATTTACAAGAATACACAGATTTCCCATTAATAAGAACACTTCTTTATAACCCTAACATCAACCAGATGTTTCTACCAACAAAAATAAAAAGAACACTTCTTTATAACGCTATATCTCTAAAATCTACAATTTCTTGATACCTGTCTGATCAAAAGCAGAAGAAACAGGAAATTGTTGAAAAATGAAATCTTATGGGGATTTCCCTAAGAAAAAGAATAAAGGATTACACCACCGTCAAACCACTGTATCTCTGTCTTGTGTTCTTCGGACAAAGGTCTTCATCAATAGCCTTTCTTTTATTGTTGGGCTGTTCATGTTGTTGTTCCTGCTGCCGCTGCTGCTCTTTGGGTTTTCCCTTCAGTAGATGGGGTAGAAGTCTGTTCACATCTGATAACTGCACTGGTTTGAGAAAGAATTCCTCTGCTCCTTCTTCCAAGCATCTGTTTAATAATCATCAAACATTATATCTTAGTAATTCATTTCGGCTTACAGAGTCATGCAATTTGACTAACTTTACTCTGTGATTTTTGTTGCAGTCAATCTAGACTTGACCCTGCCGTATCTGTTTCATGTTCTGCATCCAAATCAGGACACATGGCTTAACGGTTCCACATTCTCGATTGGTCATCAGTTAGATCACATAATAGGTAGACGTTTGATGGGTCTTCAATCGGGATGGTTATGATCAATCAATCAGAAATCTCTATTCACCATTTTCGATTGATAGGAGGAATCTTGATGAAAGTTTAAATATTAGACAGACCATTTCCATTTATAACCTCCTAACATATTTTTTTTGTGTAAAATTGCATCAAGTTTTATGTAATTCTCATTTAGATTACCAAGGAAAAGGAAATCATGAGCATTTGAAATGAGAAAGTTTTCAAATCACTTAATGGGTTTTCTTTTTTGCCATGTTTTGCATCAAGTTACATATAGTTTTTCATGTTGATCCTCCGAAACGTTGAAGGTTTTGGCAAATTACCGGATTTAAAAGAGACCCAATTCATTTAAATAGAAATAGAGAAAAAGAAGGGGGAATTAAAATAAAGTAGCATGAATAGATATGAATTTTACCTGTTAATTCTAGAAGGAACATTTTCAGATGACATGATCACAACAGGTATATCTTAAGTTGATGATGATTCCTGTTTGAAAAAAATAAAAAAAAGACAAGAAAATATCAATTTGCTGACTAAAATAGTGAGCAAAAGAAAAAAAGAGCAGAGAGAAAATGAAAAAATACAAAAGGTACCTTGATTTTTCCTCAGGAGGTCATAACCAGTCATTCCGGGGCATACAGTAGTCAGTGATGATCAGATTTCACTTCTATTTCCTGCTTTTTGTCATAAGAAAATTCCAATCAAAACCAAGACAAAAAACTACAATTCATACCCATGATAATAAACAAGAAACCATTCAATTACCCTGGCTTTCTGAAGAATCAGAAGCTGTTTTTCTCTGTTCATCTTGCAAAACCAAGAATTCCAGAGCCTTGCTTCCAGAATCCACAGCTGTGACTGATTTATGCAACCCAGAAAGAAGAACAAGAAATTCAGTACCCAGATGAAGTAATTTGAAAAAGAATAATAATTTGAGAGAGAGAGAGAGAGAGAGAATGTGCTTTTTCATCTATATACCTTGGTAAGATGATGTTTTGAGAAGCCTTTCAATCAGTTTCCTGTCTATGAGGACTATCATCAACAGCTAGAAACATGAAATTGGGTTTCTGCTGCTATGGCCATGGTTCCTAGAAGAAGATGAGAGGAGAAGACGATTGCAAGAGACAGAGGAAGGGAATCTGTGTTTATAGCAAGAAGAGGAAGAGCAGCCATATGAAAATACCCCCACCAAAATCCCACTTCTTAGAAAGCAAGATCCGACCAGATTTCGTCAGATCTCTAAAATTTCAAGTAGATTTGTAAATTAGAGGACAAGCAAGGACCCTTGTTCTTTGAACTTTTCTTGATTTTGGAATCTTTCTTCCCCATTTCCTTTTACCCATGTAATTGTATTGTAACAAAGAAGTTGGCGTAAGTGCTGTTTGTGAGACAAGCAAGTGGGTGTCTGAGATGTTTTTTCACAACTTTCCTTTACATGTAAAACAGGGATGAAAGGAGGAGGTGGGGCCACTAAAAATCCATTGGGAGATTCTCTGACGGCTGAGATCTAAGTCCTTTAGTTTTTTTTTTGCCAGAAATGAATCATGTGCTCTTACCATATCCTGGAACAGGTGGGGGTAGCAGAGGGAGGCAAATTAATTTGATTCCTTAAAAGATCTGCTTCCTATGCCATGTTACATCATGCGTACATACAAAGAATACTTTGTGCATCATCAACATGCATGGCCATTCCATTGCATTGTTGGGTTCATTTTATCCGGCCGTCCCTAATATGCCCGAGCCCAAAATAAGATAATTAAGGATTTAGGCTAGCACCCTATAGGGGGTTAGATTAGAATAGATTTAGGGCTGTCCTTTTACTTGAATTTCTAACAATAATTTGAGGTGTTCAGATTTTTTACCGTGTTGTGACGACTTGTTCCCTAGAAATTTGTAAATATCATAATTCAATAATTTCAGAATTTCAGCCACCTAAAATACCTTAGAATTTTGGAATTCCAGCTCTTTTACATTTTTTATAAAATTTATAAATGCTTAAGTACAAAGGATGAATCTTGAATTCCACCATGCCAGGGGATTAAGAAATTCTAGGGACTGAAATTCCCTTAATTTCAATAAAGAAATAGGCATCTAGATCTTTGCTTTGGGCAACTTGGCGCCCTGAGCTCTAGGGATCGTTTGGTCGTATCTACTCATTGAGACGCTAGCACACTTGAGTAAAGACTATTGTACTTGAGGCATTCAGAAATTCCACCTAAAAGCAAACAGACTAAAATTTTTAAGACTTTACCGTGACATTTGGAGATCTTTTAGGATGTGAGATTTTGAAATTCTTGTGAAAAAACATGACATATGCAAAATGCTAGGGGACAAGCCATAACATCTTGTCCAAAAAAAAATCTGAACACCTCAAATTCTTGTCAAAAATTCTAACAAAGAAAAAAGCTCTAAAAGAGGCCAAACACCCTCAAATACAATGCATTTGAGCAGCTTCACGTGCTCAAGGGAATAGTAAGAAAAAACAAAAAGAAGAAGAAGAATACCAAATTTGCAAATCAACATATAGTCGTTGCTCAAATGCATCGTATTTTTAGAGGTGCTCCTCTATGAACTGTTGGTAATTTGTTCAAACGAAGTGAGAGGTAAAAATCATCTTTAAATAAATGCACTTAAAAAGTATTTTATCTTTCATATCTTTCTTGATTTTTGCTTGAAGAAAGACAACACCAATAATAACATAATCTGTGGCAGGATTTTAAAAAAAATGCAAATTTGCTTGATGAAAACAGGAGAACTAAAAACCAATGGCCTCCCATGTGCAATCCACTTTTTTTCACAAGAAAACTCAAACTCATGCACCCAAGCACGCCGTCCAATCCACTTTGTTAAACTCAAAGTTTTGAATGAATAAAATTCAAAAACTCGCTAATCGTGACACCCCAATGGCAGGGTGTCTCCTCTCACACAGTGTGGCTCATCTATTGAATTCCTACATAGAAGGGGTGGAACTCCAGTGAGCCCCATCTATTGAAAAAATCAATCCACTCAGAATAAAAGCCTTCGCGGTTAGAGTTTACAAATGGAACGGTTCTGGATCAGAATCATACCGGACCGGGATCTAGACCTGTGTCTAAATAACGGTTCTGGTTTCAGTTCCGGTTTTGACTCTGAACCTATTTTGTTAGTTTCAGATTCGGTTTTTTGCGGGTCGAAACTTTTGAGTAATCAGATAATCGGATATCCATTTACAACCCTATTCACAGTGTACTACGAACGTATCACCAAATTTTACTTCATTGAGAGTTGGCACAATCACACGATTGACCATTTAAAAAGCGTGATTAATGAATATGCAGAAGACTATACTAATCACATTTTTTTTTATCTCATATTCATTCTTAAGTCAAAACCCTCACACAGCATACCGAGTGGACTAAGAAGTAAAGATGTGTAGAAATTAAGATAATCACACCCTTGCTCCCGTTACTATTCAAATATCATCCAACATTTTTTTTCGGCTGACATTTCATTCATGGAGAAAGATCTCTTGGGATTCACCACCACATTATTTTTTAGTTTTTTCATCCTCCAAACGCGTTGAAACAACGACAACATCTTCAGCAAGTTAGTTGAGGAAATCTTCTTGGTAGACCAAGTGACGAGCGTTTCGGTGATCTATTAGAATGATGGAAAGGTGGATTAAATATTAGTCTGACTAAGAATGTTTATTAAAAGATAAAAAAGAGCTAACAGTCCGGAGCCCAACGGTTGGTAACAGTGGCGTTTCAAAATTCAAACCATGTTAGAATCATCACTCGGTGACAATAAAAGAAAGGTAGATCCTTATGATTGCATTTCCCTTTCAACAATTCCAGAGATAAGATAGGCAATTGATATTACGAAGAAGAGTCGCTCCAATCCCAAAATTGATTTAATGTGATTTTCTTCCTTTTAGGGCCCGTGTCTTTTGTTAGAATTCACAAAATTCTTGTACGGCGAATTTTATAATTTTTGGATATAGTAGAAATTCCTAAATACTACTTTATAAGGATGTAAAAAAAAAAATCGAAAACCTATCTTACCGAACAGAACCGAACCGAACCGAACGACGGTTAATAATCGTGTTTCATAGTTCAGTTACAGTTATTAAAATCAGAAAACCACACTTCATGATTTGGTTACGGTTTTTAGTATTGACTCACGGTTATTAACCGAACTGAATCGTGAAGTGCGGTTCGGTTAACCGGCATACGGTTAACCGTACCGTTATACTAATAAAAATAAATAAAGGCCTAATTGAAATATGTATATAATTCTTAACGGTTTTCAACGGTTTAACTATATGACAAAACGATTTTTAATGGTTTTTCCGAATATGGTTTGGTTTTTAACAGTTTTTTCGGATACAGTTGCGATTTACGGTTTTAAAACTGAAAATCGTAATTCACGGTTCGGTTAACGGTTTCTCCCAAAATGAACGGTTCACCGAACCGTTATACCTTTACTCCTTTGAGCTGGAGTATTCATAAATTCCACTAAAAAGCAAAGAGGGTGCGAAATTCTTGAATCCTCAAATGTCATTTAAGACCTTTTATGTGGGTGGGATTTTGAAATTCTTGTAAAGAAATATGGGATATACGATGCCATCATGTCGAAAAAAATCCCAACATATGAAATTCTTGTTAAAAATCATAGGTAAGAAACAAGCCCTTAAGTGCAAGAAAAGGTAATGCGACAATAGATGAAAATCATTTTGATTTCCCATCTATCCACTGATTCATTGCTGGGTGTGACTCAGTTTTCCTTGGTATAGAGGAAAAATATGAACTTTTTCACACAAAAGGAGATTTAATTACAGTATTCCTCTCTTTCTCGTGGCAGGAGAAATCAACAAAGATCCCTATATCTCATTCCACATGGCAAGAATATTTTCACTGGCCAAATAAGTCCTAATTTGAATCCCAGATCCTTAAGATCTTGACTTAAAGAAAACCGAAGTTCAAAGAAATGAGTTTATCAGTTTATTTATTCAAACTTGAGCCGCTCAAAATAAATACCCTCCATGGGTTATTCACAAATTTTACCCCAATCAAAATTAGTTCCACTGCAAGATTCGCTGTATGATTATAAACATGATTAACATAGTTTTGCAAGTAGCCTCCACAGAAAAGATGACAAAGAGTCCTCCAATACCCAAATATCATAATATCAAGATTCAAAATTAAAAAAGGGTCTAGTCTATTAAATATTAGACTCACAAATATTAGGCAATCTATAAGATGATTCTGTCAATAAAGAGGGACTAGTCTCTTAGAACTTTAAATTAAAAAAGACTCATATGTTTGACAATCTGGATCAGTTTCTTTATGAATGCACAATAACGAAATCAATTTGTCATTGACTGCAGGTTCATCAATCCAAACCTTCCAAAATCAGCTGTTACTAAAAAACCCAATCCTTATCTATCATGGTCGTCAATTCAAAGCACCTTGCCCTTTTTTACAAACCATGTGATTCTTGACACCTGTGTGTGGGTTGGACCAATCTCACAAGATTTCATAGAAAGACTGCTTTTCCTCTTTTCATGCGATCTTAGTCAAAAAGAAACGTATCCTAACATTTTCCCGGAAAATTCTTTCCTCCTTTGCCGAAACAGCATCATCAGATTTTTAAAATCCAGAATCAGTTCCAACTTCCAAGGATATCTTTCTCAACATCTTATCAACTGCTTTTCAACAAGATCACAATCCCAAACAGGTCAATTGATTAGGAAATTGATATGGGATCGAATCATCCAATACATATATTCTGTCACAGTAGTGGAGATAAATCAACCCGGATCTGAAATTGACGCAAAGCATTTGGGTGGTGGGAACATAATCACAAAGATGGCTCCTTAAAATATGAGGCGTATTTACATAGAATAATATTTTACTTGGACAGAAATATTTAACAAGTGTCTCCAATGTTCTTGCTAATGGTCCATTCTATTTTCTGGTCCACCTGGCCCATTTATGATTCAGTCATTTCTCACTCGTACCACTCTTCGTACTCTTGGTAAATTGCAACAAGCCCAAACTTGACATGATAAATCATTTGAAAAATAAATAAATAAATAAATAAATCGAAATAAAATTTATCAAAGTACAGGGTAATGTTCTTCTATAAGCAACTGCAACTGCAACTGCAATGTGGGACTCACATGGGCCCACATTTGATCAGTTCTGCCCTTTAATACTTTTTTTCATCACATAATCAAATATCATAATCAATTTTACACTCTCTAAACTTTCACCAAGTGTTAGGTCGAATGAAAAGAAACTCTACAATTAAGATGCCTTTAAAATTTAAGGTTGTTAAATCAACAGCTATGATAATTTGGTGGAGCTGGTTTTTGTTTTATTATTGTTGTTCATGAGGAGACATTTCCATCCACCCTCCTCCCATTGATAAACTTGCATCTGGTTGTGCCCTACAATCCACGCAACATTAGCTATATGCAATCTACTCGTAGGAGAATTGGCCATGCCTTGTCCGTAAAAAGACCTTTCCTCCTGCCGACCTTCCATTGATAGACATGCGTTTAAGTGGGCCCAATGAGTTACATAGCACATGAGCAATGATCAATATTTAGTCTTCTCATAGAAGAGCATTCTCCAAATAAACCCGATTGAATTATCTTAGTCCATAAAACGCGAGTGAAGGTTCATTGAGTGTAAAATTACTTATGCAAAATCATGAGATGACAAGAGTATCAAACAAGCTATAGAGATTAGAGGTGGGCCCAAACATAGTTACACATAAAACCAAAACTAGAAGGGGTTGCTTATATCGGGAGTGACAGATGGCTATATGTACTTGACATAGAAGTAAAAAGCCGATTTAAGCATCCAAGCAATTTAGAGATAATCTGACCATCGAATCAATATCTTCCTAAAATAGGGGTCCATATTATTTTGTTCTGTCCGACTCTTTGGGTCATATTACTTTGTTCCATGGGACTTCATATGTCACATTATAACGCAGTTATGAAAAGAAAGCCTCTGATTTTTCAATGAGAATGGCACAAGGATTTTATATGTAGATTTATTATGAATGGTTTGAATTTTCAACCTTTTGCCCTTCTTCCTCCCAAATCAATACCCCATCGTTTCATTAAAATTGAAGACTTAGTCAACCACTAATTAATCACAAGAGATTTCCACCACTGAACACATTAAAGTCCAACAACAGAAATTGTGTAGAATGATAAAACCATCATACCCATGCCAATGCCATCCATGATGCTTCTTCTGAATTTGGTATGACATAAACCTCCTGTCAATGTTTCCAATAAAGTTCCATGACTCATAACAGTTCAGAAAAAAGTTCAAGGCCTCATGTGTCTTCAATAAATTCTGTAACAAGTTGGTTCATGCACTTCTGCTTTCCCTGTGCTTGTTGTGGCAGATCATTTACATGTGGACCATGTATAGTACTCTGTATGTAATGGTTCAATGAGCATGTCCTCTTGGACCCACGATTTTTGACCCTCTTGTAGACAGGTTGAAAAATATAATGATGTCTTGGGAAAACCTTGGGCACTTGACTGGTTTTTCTCATGTTTGGCTGCCCACAAAATGGAAAGGGGGAATTTATAAGCTATCCTCTGTATGCGTAGAATGTGGAAAAAGAATTCCACTTAACGGCGAAAAGTAACAATTTCTTATCCTCGCCAAAAGCAATAATTTCTTATTTCCCGATTCCGTATAGTGCTCCAAGATTGGAGAGCAGATTTATGCCCCATTTCTGTAGCAGAATTCCCAATAGGAATCTGTAATGCCGTGGATTTCTTGAAAGCGATGTTAAGGTTATTTCCTTGCCATTATCAAATACCAATTTTTTTTTTATTTAGAATTTAAAATTTCAGCCACATGAAAATGTCACTTTTATCGTTTACAATTTTCAAACCTCAACCCCTTGAGCATGTTTGGTAACATGCGAGGAATCCATTGATCTGATGATTCTTCACTACAACTGGAATATAGATTCCTCGCACGGGATTTGTATAGTTGAGGATTTCACATTGATTTTGGTGTGTATAGATGCATATAGCTGAGAAAAATAGGGTTGAGTGTGCAAATCCACTTAAGAAAGGATTTTCAAATCTTATGGGGGGCGGTCAGATCTGAAAATCTTAACAGATAAATATTTTCATTTGTCAAAGTCCTTGAAATTTACAATTGTCAAACTAGGATTACCACAATATGAGGGAAACCGAAAATTTTTTCCCTAAAGATTTGGTTGCCAAACATGAGTATTTCTAGATGCTCCAACCAAGAAAAAGATTTCAGAATTCCACCCTATGGATAAGGGTATGTTCTTTCACGAAAACTCAAAAAATTCTTGTTTGAGTGAAATCCTTGAATCCCCCTCTCCATTGGAGCACCTAGAAATGGAAAGGAAGTTGAAATTTTAGAATTCCAAAGGTTAGTTTTGATTTGTTCTTGGCGGTTGAAATTTAAAATTCTAGCAAAGGAACACAACTTCTAGAAATTGTAAGGGACAATCATCACATCACTGCCTTTGAATTCCCTACATCATGAATTTCAAACATAAATTCTGCTAATGAAACAGACCATAAGGATGTGATTTAGATCAAAACAACTAAGGGCGCGCTTGTGCAACGTTGTAGGAAACTAGTTTCTGCGGAAAACCTTTTTTTGCAAAAAATAAGACCCTCTCTCCAATAAAAATGGTTTATCGTGGAATCATAGAAAAGTAAAGTTAAATTTTTTTTTTCGCTTTTCCCTGAGTAAAATAGGACATACCAAATGTGAAATTTTAACACTGCAGAAACTGTTTCCACTTTTCACCGCTTTTTTCTCAGAAAAGCGGCCATACAAAAAAGGGCGGAAGGAGGTAGGGGCTGGGGGTGGCCTTCCTAAACAAAAACTTGGTAAATCCCCACGGTGTACTGAAAAATTTTACTTTTAAGAACTTGCCCTAAAAAAAATAATGTTAGAGAGAATTTTTAGTACTTTTAACAATGCCACTCTAAGAAATCTTTTCTTACATAGTGGACCCTAAGCAAAGTTTTATGTTTCGCCTCTTCACACAATCGTGCCCCAAGAGTGAGAGATCAAAGGTGGAAAAAGGACTACGGAAAGATCCATCCTTTAAGAGGAATAATTCCCCACTTTATACCTTGTGAATAGCATAAATTTGATGGTCTAGCACACTAACCTGATCTAAGCTTGGGCATACATAAAAATCAATTAAAAAGAAATTCTAATCACAAAGGATTATCATCAAACACTTACTGACATAAAACAAAAGAAAAGAGGATTATGACACTACCTCTTTTTTTCTTTTTTAATTCAAGAGTATGTGGTGTAGAACCGGAGGAAGAGAAGTTGGGTGAAAGGGAAAGGGGAACTAGTATATACATTGTAAGTATATATGAGATTTGGGGTGGAAAATGAAGTCGTTGAAAAAAGAAGTGGGAAGAAGTAAAGTGGTTGCATGTAGAAGTGGAGTGATAATGTGGGTTAGTTACGAAGAAGGTTTATAACTCTCTGTTGGAATTAATGGTTACAGTCAAAATAAGCTTTAAAAGGCTTGGCCTTAATATAGTATAATTGGGCATGGACCGGCCTGCTCGTGAACCTTCCAGGTTAAAGCGCATCCTCTTCATTTTAACACTATTCTTTAATCCTTAACAGCTTTGGATCCTCATGTTGGACCGTTGGAACACAATCGGGTCCATGTCTACATTCCATATACCTGGATCCAGATCTCTAATTTTGGCTTTCATTCCCATTTGTTCACGAGTTATAGGCTTCAAAAGCTCAAATAAATGGAAAACGTGTAGTTGCTCAGTTAGTTAGCAACCATGTTTCTCATCTGAGTGGCTAGGGTTCAAACTTTGGATATGTCACTTGTTTTCGTGTGTGTGTGTGATCTTTCCCAAGTGAGTGGGCTCCCTTACCAACTGGATGTGTTGAGTGAGATCTTTCCCATCTGGTTGTTCAATTCCACGATGACGTAGATCCGTGCTTCCCACCCAGGGTGGTAGGAAATTGATTCTGCGGACCGTTTCCTCTTCCACGGCGTTTACCCAACAAACCTTAAGGCATTAATAAAGAAAAAGAATGACAAATCCACTTTCTCTTTTATAAATTATTTTACATTACAATTTTGTTTATAGTCTTTTTTTTTTCTTTGGTCCCCCAAAATAAAATTCCTGATAGCCCACGCCTTATCTTGCAGTTGCAGAGAAATCTTTATGCTGTGAGATCAATGGGAAAATTCAGCGCATGGCTGGACAAATTTAAAAGCATTTGCTTGTGAAAGTGACTTGAGGTTTATCTCTATCCACTCAACTGTGCATTATTTGCAAATTGCAAGGACAACCCAATCTTGCTTATGTTTTGTAGGGACTACAGATTACTACAGAAATGACAAGGAACCAGGCAAGATAATCAGTAGACACTAAAAAGATATGTTGGATGTGTTTAGTCTGTGTTTGAATCTTGTCTGTGGGTCATCTTCAAGGGGCAATTATCTTTGAACATATTTGACGTTTATTACAAGTTCTTGGAGCATTGAACAATCTCTCTTGCTTTCTTTCTTTGATTTTGGAAGTCGTTCTGTTACAGAAATTTTGCAAATGAGATCAAGAGAAGACTTTTCTTAGTTCCAAAGATATATATATATATTCATGATTAGTTTCATATTAGCTTGAAATTCACTTTTTATGTCTTTTCAGGTAAGATGACTCAAACTTCCAACTTTTTTTCTTTTTATCTTGATAATAAAGACATTTCAACTGTCATAAGATTTTCGTTCACATTTATATTGTTTTCATTTCTCCATACCTGGTATGAATTGGTGGTGTATGTCTCATTTAAGTATTGTTAATGTTTTAAAATATGGACTAGATGAACTGGCAGTGTAGGCAGTTCATTCTAGCCCAGTTTGACCGTCAGGTAACCCAGCTGAATTTACGGAGTAAAAATAAGAAAAGAATTAAAAAAAAAAAAAAATACTTTCATATAGTTAGTGGATCCGACCCGCTCAATTCTATTTTTCATTGGTTCGACTAGTTTTCACTAGGTAAGGAGTGACAGTTTTCATTGGGAGGTCTTGGTTTCAATTAACTAGGCCTCCTCCCTCTTTGCATATGTGAATTTTTATTACCTCTTATGTTTGAGTTGTGTTTATGTCTTATCGCATGTGTGAGTTTCTATCACATTACATATGTAAGTTGTGTCAATGTCTCGCATTTGCGAGTGTCTATCATCTTGCATGTGTGAGTTGTGTTTATCTCTCCTCTTACGTGTAAGTTTCCAGCACCTCACATGTGTGAGTTGTGTTATACCCTCGTTTGTTCAAGTTCTCTTGAGTCTTAGGGTCCCAACCCCTTCGCTGGGTTACAAAAAAAAAAAAAAAAAAAAAAATGTTAATGACCGATTCTTCATCAACACCATAATTTCAATGGAAGGTAGAGCGTACCCCACACATATGGTTATAAAGGGCATTCGTTCCTTGGACTTGGGTATGCCGGCATCCAAGACTAGTCGTCCCCTTGGACTTCAGTATGCCGGCCTCCAAGGCTTGTGAAAATCTTGGGTTTGCCTCTAAACCCACTTGAAAAACTCAGGTTTCCCCTTAAAACCCACATGAAAACCCTAGGTTTGCCCACAAATCCAACTGCTATTTAGGTCTATGCCCCTCAAAAGAAAATCCTAGCAGGTCTACCATTGATGGAAGGTACCGGTTCTAGGTGAGCTTGGTTTAACTGGCTGATATGGTTTGGTTTTTAAAATACTGAGTGGTGCGATTCGAACTTGCAACCTTGTGATTGCAACAATAAACACCCTTCAACTATGTTGGAGCTTTCAATCATGTTTTATGTTAGCACTAGTTTCTCCACACTTGTTAATGAGCTTCTCAAATTGATTTTCACTTAAGGCCAGTTTATTTCATGTAATTGAATATCTAGGAACTCTAAAGACTTTGTATTAGAAAATATTTTAGAAGGAATTAGGAAATATTATAGAAAAGGTTGATATGGAAAGGATCAATTAATGTTAGATTAGACTATAGAGGATTTTGTATATGCCCCTGTGGTTTTATAGGATTTATAATAGGCCCTTGTAGTTTTAGTATTTATAAATAGGCCCCTTGTTTTCTCATATTAACAACTTCTATCTCTCAAAAACTATAAGAATGAGCAACCACAATAAGGTTAGTGTTGAGCTTTTATAAAAATGACAGATATGCCCTTACACCCATTAAAGAAAAATGAGTATGTCAGTATTTATAAAGATATTGTTATTCTTTTATAGTTCCAATTCTTTTATCGTGCATATGAAGTTTAATCATATATTTTGAAACTTTAATCAATCTAACAGTAGGTCGTGCATGGATTAGATCAATTATAACTAATTACATGTAATGGTTTTGATAGTCATTATGATCGATTTGAATTTAAAAAAATGAGCCCTATATTCATAAAAATGGATTTATGTAGGGTTATTCTCCATTAAATGTATGTACTATAGTATACTATAGTATACCATGATGTTACAAGCTTAGAGGAAAATAAATCTAAGCTTTTGAGATCATGCATATAGGGATAAAGAGATGGGCAACATTTCACTCCTAAAACTTATGGTGATTGAAAGGCTATTGGTTTTGGGGACATGGAAGGTATTAAAATAAAAGGGAGGCCTATTTACAAATACTAAAATAAAATGGCTTATTTACAAATCCTCTGAATCTTAGGGAGGTATATATAAAAAAAAAAATGCTATATTATATTAAATTTGGATGATATTGTGCTGAATCACTCAGTGATTGAGTTTCTATTTATTGTTTGATTAAGTTTCTTATTATAAGTGTGATTAGATATGGATGTACTCTTATAAATAGCCATTGGTTATTCTCAATAAAATCAACCAAAAGATTTTGAGCGAAATGTAGTCCATGAATTTCACACCTTGTATTTATAGAAGTGGATAGAAATGAACTTTCAAAGGTGCATATTCGAAAACGACGATCAAATAGTTTTTCTTTTAATGGAGAATAAATCAAGAAAAAATGAAAAATGAATACCTCGCTATCAATGACTCTAATAATTCATATCAAGGTCTCATCAGTCTCACTAACTTATATCCTTAACCCCTTAACTCCTTAATTTTTTGTGGAGCTCATTTGACAATGAATTATTATATATTCAATTTGTATTTATTCTAAGCGAATAAAAATGCTAATGTTATATAACTTACCAGTAAATCATAAATCATTTATACGTGGGCGCGGAATCTAGATCTTTCATAAATTCCAATTTTGGTTCTTTTTTTTTTTTGGATAAATTCGTTCATATGTTTTTCTCGCATTTCTTTAAAGGGATTTTACCGCATGAGCTGGAATGACAAACATACTCTCAAGTTTTATGACCATATGGTAAGCAGCGCTAGTTCTTACCCCGCTCATTTCTCACTTATGCGAGCTCCTTTCCCACTTGTGCGGGCTTTCTTCCCACTTGAGTGGGCTACCTTCTTGTGCGTATGCGGCTCTCTCTTGGGTCCCAGCCCCCTTGGCTAGGGTAAAAAAAAAAAAAAGTTTCATGACCATGTGAGATGGAACCCTAGCCTCCTTACTTGAGGAGGACACTCTTGACTGGCCACTATTGCCTTTCTCTTCCCACAAAACGTTGCAACCATGCTTAACTGGCACTAAATCCTCAATGAAAAGATTTCGGTTTTTCTCAAGGTCTTGAAAAGCCATATATAGCAATTGTAAATCCCTGAGGAATTGGACCTATGGAAATCGTCAATTTTTATAGGATTATTAGATTTGAACCCCCCACCCCCAGAACATTTGAAAATCCTCACTTTTACATATTTACATATTTTTCTCAGTTGTGTATAGTGATATTAATGTGAAATCTTCAACTATACAAGTTCTTAGTAAGGAATCTTTTTGTTCAAAAGGCAGAGAGGAATTCTTAGATCTATAGAGATTCCTCACATCTCACCAAATGTGCTCTAAAAGTAAAGTTAATGTCAATAAATCCTGATAAAACTATTAAGATCTATTGAGATTTTATTTCTCTATTCCCTTTTTTTTTCTTTTGGGTGGGTTGGATATGTCTTTCTATTATTTTCAAGTGTTCTCTTTACCTCTTTGTTCTTTAATTCTTGCTTATTATTAAATAATTCTGAAAATAAATTTCTGTTACTCTGGCAGAAGAGCCCTTGCAAAGTGCAGGAACAATAGGCATAGAAATAAATAAAATAGTATAATAATAATCTAGTAACAACAATATTGATAGCAGAAATAGTAGAAGAAGAAATTATAATAATCTTTCCCAAAAACATGTGAAAATGAGAATGAACACAGTTGGACAAGAGAAGAAACTTAAAGCTCTGTTTTGAAATTTTCATGAAATTCTAAGCAAAGAGTAGAGAATCTTATTTTTAAAATGAAAAACTGAATTAATTAGATAAGAAAATGAAATTCATAGGAAATGCAAAACATGAAAAAGTGATGAGGAAAAAAAATTTCCCTTGCACATCTGAACCTTCTCCAAAGGTGAGGACTGAGGACCCTTGAATTTCATCAAGTCAGGCGTGATAATCGACACTGATGCACAGTATGCAAAGGACAGGAAGAATTTGTCCATACACACAAGGAAAATGTTGAAAAGCTAACTTTTGTGGATTATTTTTTTTTTTCTCCTTAAAAAGAGAACCACATGATGGGAATTAACATAAATGTATATTCCCATCTTTAAGCAGTATGGAATCTATAATCTTATGGTCTGAATTTTTTCTCCTATGAGCACCGTGCATGTGAAGTCCATCTCTATGGGCCCACTTGAACCCGAATCTAATCAGTGTACCTTCGACTGACATCAGGCCTAGTCAAGACTCATTTTATGTACCTTTACTGATCGTTGGATCCAATCTCATATAAAATCTTGATAGCACATTGGAGAAAGAAGATGGAGATTCAAGAGAAAAAACTTATTCTCTTGATCCCAATAACTAAAAAAAAAAAAAAAAAAGTTTAATTGATAATGCAATCAAGGAACTTCAAATTCAATTAATCAATTAGAAATGGGGGAAAAACATACCTGCTCAATTTATAGGAGCTATTGCAAATCCGAAATTGACATAATTAATTTCCCTTACACTTTCCTAAGCAATTGCATACAATAAAAATAAAAGAATAAAAACATGGAACACTTAAAAGTTTATAAACTTAAAGCCATTATAAGTAACAACAAAACATAAGTGCTCCTTCGTCAAGGACTTGTTTGTGCAATGGGATGATTCCGCTCATAGAGGACTTCTAGTTTTTGTGGGAAAGAAGAATCATGTATTCCTATCCATCTCCTAGGAAATCGAAATCCCCTTTATTAAGAAAGAATAATTCATTTTCCCCCTTTTTCACAATAAAAATGTAACGCACCAAATAAAGAAATAGTGGGCTGCAAGGAAACTAAAATAATTTTCGTCTTTATTGAAAAATCTATTTGTCGCACAAGCACATCATAAAAAATTCTAAAAATCTAGTAGTCTAGCTTATTTAAATAAATCTATGGTTAACGGGCCATCAAGATTTAAGACTATTTGATCAAGGGTAAGGTTACATCAAGGAGCTCATTTCGTCCTGACCCTTACATATGGTGAGACCATTTTATCCTCCCTACCCACACTTACAAGCAAGCATCTAAGTTAGCCTCACCAGTCCCCTCCAACCTTGCCGTCCTCAATCCCAATGAATTCTAACTGACTCGATCTCAAGAAGGATCTGAACCCCTTCTTGAATGATAAGCAAACATATCCATCCAAGCTCGACCCAAATGGGAAACTTCCTAACCAGTCGACTTCATATTGACTTGGCCCAAATGGCCAAACATACCGACTTGCTGTCAATATCATGAGCTCCTCAAATATCTAGAATGGCAGATTTTAGGGTCTGAACTGTTTTCCATGTATCTCAAAATTCATGATGATTCAACACTTGAAATTTAATAATTTCTTACTTCATATTGACTTGGCCCAAATGGCCAAACATACCGACTTGCTGTCAATATCATGAGCTCCTCAATTGTCTAGAATGGCAGATTTTAGGGTCTGAACTGTTTTCCATATATCTCAAAATTCATGATGATTCAACACTTGAAATTTAATAATTTCTTGGTCGTGTTTGGCTTTCTTAAGATTATGAACGGTTCAAATATTAAAAATAGGGCCCATAATAATAAAAAAAAGGTGACACTATAACTCACGCTCAAAGTATTGTAGCACCGACATTTATACGCTTGTGTGATTCCTTTTACCATTTGTCTTAAGTGTGAATTTTGGTGTCAAAATGAGAACATTTTCAGAAATAAATTAAAGGTTTTTACGGAAAAAAATTTCGAAATTTGGCCATTTCTTGCGAAGGGTCTTCACAAATTATGCAGTACAAACATGGTCTGTCAACACCTCTTTCGTTTTTTTTTTTTTTTTTTTTTTTTTTATGCTCGTGTTTAACAGGAGCAATGCTAGCATTGCTCTGCACGATTTTCTTAAAAATGTAATTTCTTTTGTTTCTTTTTCCTTTTATTTCTTCTTCTTCTCATACTTATTTCTCTATCTCCGCCACTCCATTTTCTCCCAATCATCTTGGGAAAATAGTATCACAGACTTCATATATATAAAAAAGATTACTACTGATTGATATATAGTATCTTTTTTTCTTCTTTTCAGATTCTTAAGATTTGTCTTGAAAAGTGAAAGAGACAGGAAAGAAAAAAAAATGGCGGACATAACATGGAACAATGGTTCCAATACTAACACAACAATCCGCTATGAAAGATCCAAACATAACCCAACTACGACTTACTCCAATTGCAGCCATCAAATCCCAATGGTTGGTTTTTGAATTATGTAAGGAGAATTCATGAATTGCAATTGGCTGCCTGCAAGGTGAAGTTCGATTGAGGAACCAAGAGACTCTGGGACATTTAGATAGAAAGGTGAGAGGTGATAATCATCCTCTCCCTACACTTGAGAATGATGGAAATATTGTGGGTGGTGGATTGGACAATAAATGAAAATGAGGGATATGGAGAATTAGGAAGGAGACGAGGAAGAAAAAGACAGGAGGAGTGACGCTAGCATCGTCCAAATTAATCCGAGTAACGGTATCGTCACTTAGAAAAAAGAAAAATAAAATAAAATAAACAAAGTGGCGGAAAGACCGAGTTTGTGCTGCACAATCTGTGGTGACCTTTTGCAAGGAATGACCAAATTTGGATTTTTTCCTGTAAAATCCTTTATAATTTATGTATCTGATGTGTCAATCAATTGCAACTAAATATGAAAGTGTGTAACAGATATGCATATGCATCCTTTATATATGTAAATTTTGTAACCAAACTAACCCCTTTAAAGAATAACATGAGAGTTACTGGCCCTCACATTAATCCCAGGACCTCCCTTGAAACTCGAGCAGGCGTTCTCATGGATTGGGATTACTTTTTAGACACGTGAGGATTTTATGGGAAAAATGCAGAAATTTTGTCATTCCTCGCGAAGGGTCCCCACAGATTGTACATCAACAACGAGGCCCGTCAGGACCTCTTCCATTTTTCTTTTTAATGATGAACGGTACGACGTTAGCGTTGCTCGTATTTGATAGGAGAAACGTTAGTGTCGCTGTACGTGATGTTTTTAAAACATAAAACTTCCTTTATTTCTTCTTCCACTTATTTTTTCCTCTTCTCCCTCTCTATTTCCCCCACTCCATTTTCTCCGAATTATCTTAGAAAAACAGTGTCACATGCTTTATAAAAAGATTACCTACTGACCGACATATAGTTTCTTTCTTATTTTTGTATTCTTAAGATTTACCTTGAAATGTAAAAGAGATGGGAAGAATGGTTCCAATAACAATCTTATGCTCATACATTATTATGTAGAGCTTACTCTCAACTCATGAACTCATCCATGAGAAAATGAGAGAGAGAGAGAGAAAGGCGGCAACCTGTATTCTCAAGTCAGATGGAAAATTTGTATTCGCAGTATTTCCGCTATTGTGATCTAGGGCTTACGAGAAGAGATGAATCATGCACAAGAGAACACAGAGATTTACGTGGTTCGGCTTTTGGCATACGCCCACGGGGAAGACGGGAGAATTTACTATGCAATCAGAAGAGGTGTACATCTTAGAGACTCTAAATCTCTATTTATAATATCAGCCCCAAAACCCTGTTATACCCAAACACTACTTCTTAATCACAGTAGATCTATAATAGGCCTACTTCTAATCAGAGTACAAGTTAGGAAACCCAGGGGCCCGGTTAACCAAGATTAATTAACTTCTATTGAGCTATACAAATTAATTAATCTCCACCTTGGCGAATATTGAAGCTGATCCTCATGCACATAACACGTCTCACGTCTCCACCTTCCCCTGAGGGCACTCAGGTACTAAGTACACCATTCAAGTTCAAGCATTGTTTGGACTTAAATTTAACCCATTCCTTCATGAATGCACCAAATCGCTTGTACCATTGTCCAGAAGCTTGCTTCGACCCGTACAATGATTTCTTCGAACTGCATACATGATAAGGAACCTGAAATTACACTCTACCTACACTGGAAGGTCCTTCCTTTCCTTGTAGAACTGCTTGCATTCGATGGCCTGATTTTCCTCATCAAGAGACTCCATCTCTTCAGTCATAGTTGCTGCCTGTTGACTACTTTCCAGCCCTTTCATTAATTCAAGAGACTCAATCGTCAATGTGTATGCAACCATATCATCACGGCCACTGTCTGATGTCGACGTGTACGTCGTCATATCCTCGAAACCGTATCTAGTCGGCGGTTTCCTTTCTCTCTGCGGTCTACCCGTCTGCGGCATCTACGGCTCTGCTCGCTGCATCTGCTGTACAGTCTGACCATCTCCTGTATCACAGGAGGAGCCGGATGCATCCGGTTTACGAGAAGAGATCAACCCTAGATCACACCTAGTTTGTTGTGATATAAGGCCTACGAGAAGAGATCAAATCATGCAAAAGAGGACACAGAGATTTACGTAGTTTAGTTTTTGGCCTACGTCTACGGAAAGATGGGAGAATTCATTATGCAATCAGAAGAGGTGTACATCCTAGAGGCTCTAAATCTCTATTTATAATATCAGCCCTAAAACCCTGTTACACCCATACACTACTTCTTAATCACAGTAGACCTATAAATGCCTACTTCTAATCAGAGTACAAGTTAGAAAACCCAGGGGCCCGGTTAACCAAGATTAATTAACTTCTATTGAGCCATACAAATTAACAAATATCCACCTTGGTGAACATTGAAGCTGATCCTCATGCACATAACACGTCTCACCGTCTCTACCTGCCCCTAAGGGCACTCAGGTACTGAGTACATCATTCAAGTGCAAGCATTGCTTGGACTTGAATTTAACCCATTCTTTCATGAATGCACTAAATCGCTTGTACCATTGTCCAGAAGCTTGCTTTGACCCGTACGATGATTTTTTTAAATTGCATACATGATAAGGAACCTGAAACTACACTCTACCTACACTGGAAGGTCCTTCCTTTTCCTTGTAGAACCGCTTGCATTCGATGGCCCGATTTTCCTCATCAAGAGACTCCATCTCTTCAGTCACAGTTGCTGCTTGTTGACTACTTTCCAGCCCTTTCATTAATTCAATAGACTCAATCGTCAATGCGTATGCAACCATATCATCACGGCCACTGTCTGATGTCGACGTGTACGTCGTCATATCCTCGAAACCGTATCTAACTGGCGGTTTCCTTTCTCTCTGCGGTCTACCCGTTTGCGACAGATATGGCTTTGTCCGCTGCATCTGCTGCACAGTTTGACTATCCCCTGTATCCCGGGAGGAGCTGAATGCACTCTCCTTCCTCATTAGGATGTCTGACTCCACCTGAATGGTGTCACTGTTGCTACCTACTTTGGTCTCCTCCACATGCTTTCTCGCTTCGAGTAAAGCATCTTCATGAAATGTAACATCACTGCTAATGATAAATCTGGGTGAATCCTGATCGGTACACCACAACATGTATCCTTTTACCTCAGGAGCATATCTCACCAAGATGCACTTCACAACGATTGATTCTAACTTATCGGTTTTTACGAGAGCGTAAGCCGGACAACCGAAGATCCTCAAGTTAAACTAATCAGCTGGATTACCTGATCACATTTCTTCTGGTGTTTTGCAACCAATCTTTGTGTGTGGAGACCTATTTATTAAGTAGCTTGTAACATTTGCTGCCTATGCCCAAAAGTCCTTGGACAATCTTGCAGTAAACAACATACAATGAGCTCTTTCCAAGATCGTTCTGTTCATCCTCTTTGCAACTCCATTCTGCTGTGGAGTTTCTTTAGTGGTGTAATGTCGAACTATGCCATGATCTTTGCAATAGCTCTGAAGCTCTGTCGTTCTGTACTCTTTGCCATTATTTGTCCTCAACTTCTTCACCTTCCTGCCAGTCGTTTTCTCAACCATTTCCTTCAATCGCTTGAATGTAACAAAGGTCTGATCCTTCGTTTTCAGAGTATAAACCCAGACTTTCCTTGAATAATCATCAATAAAAGCAGCATAAACTGGGACCCACCCTTGGAGTAAACCTTAGAAGGCCCCCCATACATCTGAATGAACATAATCAAGGATACCTTTCGTGCGATGAATACCTGTCTTGAAACTGACATTTCGATGCTTTTTCGAAGATGCATCTCTCACAGAAATCTAACTTGCCTGTCTTCGTGCCACATAGCAAATTCCGATTGCTCAGTATTGTCAATCCCTTCTCGCTCATGTGACCCAGGCGCAAGTGCCATAAGCGCGTTGAGACAGATTCTTGGTCATCTGAGGAAGACACTCCAGCTCCACTTGTAACAGTATTTTCCGACAAATATACAAGTTTCCAACTCTATTGCCTCTCATAAGAACCAAAACACCCTTCACAACCTTCATGATTCCACCTTCAGCTGAGAACTTACAACCGTCGGAGTCCAAGGCACCAAGAGAAACAAGATTCTTTTTTAGATCAGGAATATGCCGAACCTCTGCCAATGTTCTGATGATTCCATCATGCATCTTGATTTTCATTGTTCCAATTCCAACCGTCTTACATGTAACATTGTTGCCCAGCAAGACACTACCACCGTCGATTTCTCTATAAGTTGTAAACCAGTCCCTATTGGGACACATGTAGTAGGAACAACTCGAATCAAGAATCCATTCATCCTGACAACGAATTCTATTTTCAATCACATAAAGTGCATTATCGAAAACATAATCTGATCTTCCATCTGCAACACTGACCGAATCATCAGATGACGAATCTTCTATTATTTCGTTCCCTTTCCTCTGCCTTTCTGGACAATTTTTTCTAATGTGCCCTTTCTTATGGCAATAATAACATTCAATGTTTTTCCTGTTGGATCTATGTTTGCCCTTACTATTGGAGTCTTTTATTCTTCCTTGTACTACCAAACCCTCACCTGAAACATCATTGTTAGCCACAACCTTTTTCTTCATCTCCTTAGAGTTCAAAGCTGCCTCTACATCCTCTTTGGACAGAGTATCTCTACCATACATCATGGTATCAACAAAATGCTCATAGGAGAGTGGTAACGAGCACAACAACATGATAGCTTGCTCTCATTATCAATTTCAACATTGATATTTTCGAGATCCATAATAGCTTTTGTGAAAAAATCAAGGTGAGTTGAAACAAACGCACCTTCCTGCATTTGTAACGTGAACAACCACTTCTTCAGATACAAGCGATCTGTGAGAGACTTCGTGATGTACAAGTTCTCTAACTTCTACCATATGCCAGCAGCAATTTTCTCTTGAGCAACCTTTCGCAGTACCCCATCCTTAGAAATAGCAGAATCTGACTATATGCCTTCTCCAGCAACTCATGCTTCTCTTCATCTGACAGTTTGTCAAGCAGAGCATTCTTTCCCTTTAAAGCCTTATGCAACCCATTTTGAACTAGCAAAGCATGCATCTTCAAACGCTACAGACTGAAATTGTTGTTTCCATTGAATTTCTCAATTTTAAACTCCGTAGCCATTCCACGAATCTTTCACAGTACCTGTGTAGATCTGGTCACCACGAGCACGTTGGAAGAAACGGATCTGAAATCCGACTCTGGACGGCTAAGATATCGTAGATATAAGTTTCTGCGCTCCAATCAGTCAATCTCCTTCGTTGACCGTTGAACAACCCATCTTCTACCACAACTGCGTAGATCTGCTCGCAACGAGTCTGTAGGTTCAAACGGATCTCCAAGATATCGCGCAGATAAATTTCAGCCTTCGATTCGGTCAAACTGACTTTGATTGAACGGATCTGCTGACGTCAGCACTGTACCAGCGCCTTTTTTACTTCTGGGCTTCGCAGCATGGGTTAGGTCAAACTGGACTTGACCTGACCTTGACTGGCCTGGCTATTGGGCTTCTGAAACAAGTCAGGCTTGACCTCACCTGGACTCAAACCCAGAACCGCTGCAGACACACCTTATTCTTCTTCTTCGTTCTGTTTCAACAGAACTTTTGCAACCTTTCCTGTTCTTCCACTTCCTCGGCCACGGGACGACGGAAGCGGTCTCCTTCTCAGGCAACGCGCACAACACTCGGCGATCCCACTGGTCTCTTCCTCGGTCTGCAACAGAGTACAGAAAACCCTTGTGGTTTTCTTCTTCCAGTCAGCGACTGCGCAGCGGCGGCGAGAAGCTACTCCTGTAACCGCCTTCTTCTCCGGTCATGGCGACTGCAAGAAAACCAAAACCCATTTCTCTTTCTTCTTCCTCAGATGAGGAAAATCAGTTCTATTCTCTGTGTTGCAACAGATACTGAATTGATCCTCTTCTTCTTCTGGCCACATCTGCAAGTCCAGCAGCCCTCCAGAGACCGATTTTGGCGATCGTCCACTTCGGTAGTGTTAGGGATTCTCGTCATCGACGGCACAGCGATGCCCTCTTCTCTGCAATCTGTGTGGCCTACCAAAATCAGACGATATCCTTTTGTACGATCTAAAAAAATACTATCTCAATCTTGAGATCTAATTCGTCAATCACGAAGCCACAACTCCAGTCCTTTGAGATCCGATCTGTCGAATCTCCTTCGATCATGCACAACGCTCTGATACTAGTTTGTTGTAATCAAGGGCCTACGAGAAGAGATGAATCACGCACAAGAGAACACAGAGATTTACGTGGTTCGACTTTTGGCCTATGTCCATGGGGAAGACGAGAGAATTTACTATGCAATCAGAAGAGGTGTACATCGTAGAGACTCTTAGTCTCTATTTATAATATCAGCCCCAAAACCCCGTTACATCCAAATACTAATTCTTAATCACAATAGACCTATAACAAACCTACTTCTAATCACTGTACAAGTTGGGCAATCCAGGGGCTCGGTTAACCAAGATTAATTAACTTCTATTGAGCCATACAAATTAACATCCACTGATATGAATAGTGGAAAACTTGTATTAACAGTTTTTCCGCCTATATGGTGGAAAACCTGTAGGGTTGGGTGAAAAATGAAGCAGGGGCTATCGAGAAATAGGAAGGAGACGAGGGACAAGAAAACGTGAGGAGCGATATTATCGTCGCTCAGAAAAAAAAAGTACAAAAAAAAAAAAAAAAGTGGCGGAAACATCGAGTTTGTGTTGTACAATATGCAGGGACCCTTCATGAAAGAATAGCCAATTTCTGAGATTTTTCCTGTAAAATCCTCTAAAAACTTAAAGTTTTAAAACTTAATGAACTTAGTAAATCAAATCCTACGTAATTCAAGGTACCATCTAAATCTTTACCTTTTCAAGGATTTCATCCCATGCCTCTTTATTACTCATTTTTTTACCACCCATTTTAAGATGAATTCCAGTGTATCATATCCAAGCAAACAAACGGGTCCTTTTTTGGCCTTGGAAGACACCAATAATGACCAAACAAAATGAGTCTGTCGAGAGCAAGAGCGTTGGGCTAGAAGCAAGGAAGAAGGGGCATAAAAAACAAACATGAAGAAAAAAAAATGCATTCTTATGCACTGAATTTAGCAAAGTTCTAGTGATGTCACAGCAATGGAGCTTCTTGACACGTTGCGTCGCATTCTAGTACTTTGTGAAAGCCTGCAATGTTTTCTTTGGCTCAAAGAAAGCCTGCTATTTTGTTGAGGCAGGCGTGCTGCACAATGCAGAGAGAAAAAGGATTGAAAGGCAAAAGACATACAAACGAGGGAAAAGGAACAAAGCTTTCCACTCGCAAACGAACAATGGATTGTAATAATTTAAGGCGCACAACGATGATTACCATGTGGTGTGGGAGAGCATAATGTAAGGCCCTACTTATGTTGGGGCCTGTTTCAATGACACATCGAGTCCATATGGGTCAGGACTATAAAACCCAGAAACTTGACTCCACTCGACTCGACTCGTAATGTCACCCAACCGAGTAGCTCAAGCAAGTCTGGTCGAGTACTGAGCCCGACAATTCCAGTTGCCAAACTCAGTGATCTACAACCCGAGTTGACTCGGGCGAATCGCTGAGACATAATGATTGTGTCTGTCCATCCCGTTCCGTAATCAGGCATGAATTCAGCCTGGCCCTTGCTTGTGGACCTATACATTAAGCCCAGACGAAGCCCATCATTGATGCCGTCGGCCAAACTAGGCATGGTAGACGACTACTTGTAATCAATGTCCCACCAAGCATACCAAGATCACTATACCACTTATCACCCCACCATCATGATTTGAGTCACACTGATTCATATCATAAGTTGGTTCACTACGGATCGCAATATCAAACAATCTAATGAATTTGGTTATGGAATCACATTGTCAATGAGTCAGAACCAACGTCCATGGCGCATCATATCGATAGACTAAATCTTACATGTAAAACTTTGACAACATTTTCAAATTATAAAGGCCAGGTGTAAATCATCTCATCCTATCCCTTATAAATAGGATCGTTAAAATGGGGCAAACTGCATAAACCGTGGAATGCAATTTTGATAATTTGATGCCTTTGTTACCATCATGCACCATGGTTTCAAAGCTTGTTCCAACTTGCCTTGAATAGCCCGAGCTTGCTTGGCTTGGTATGTCACTGTGGTAGGCAGAGCCGCAGAGTCGAACAATTCTAACAATGTGTCCGGACATGCTTACCTTACTTAGCTCAGATTAGTGACCTGCTTAGTTGAGTAGACCTTTCTAGTTTTCAACCAAAACCGTTTAAAATTCCCATGGAAGTGAATTCCAATGTTTGTAAGTAGACACTTGGACTATTTTAAGTAGATTTCATTAACATAATGTTAGAAGTGACCACTATGACTATGGGGCCACCTCGAGTGGGAGAATTTTTTTGCCCATAATCAGTAAATAAGGGATCATGACTTTGAGCGATTTGGATTTTGTGAGCTAGACACCACTCACAAAACCATAGGAATAGCACCAGAGGAATACAATTTACAGGGAATGTCTACTTTGTTCTGTTTATTGGATATAGAATTTCTGTGGAAGTTTGAAACCAGGATCCCATCTTCTCCACTTCTTGGTGGTACGGCCCACTTTCTTCAGATAAACAGTCTCTCATGAGTCAACAATTCTTTGATCCCATCAAAATCAATGTGCGAAGATGAATAATATCTAAGCCAAATTTCTTTTGATCGAACTTATGCCCACCATTGAATTGATCATGTTAAATGACAAAAGTGTAATTTTTTCACTATACGTATCTGTTTCGGTCCTGGTCAGGCATAATCTGATTGATTGACATGGAATTTATTTTAACTCCCCCATTTGCTTCATGAAATTGAATTTCTTAGAACTTTAAAAACTACAGTTCTTAGAGTGACTATCATATAATCTTTCCTTTAAATATAAAATTGAACTAAGAGGAGATGGAAAATCATCATCAGCAGATAAAACACAGTGGGGCATTGATTTTGAGTGGCTTCGATTCGATTGTAGAGTTGGCCCCACTGATGGATTCAAGATAGGCCTGTTTGTATCGAACTTCTCTTCAACAAAAACAAGAAAGTGCTCAAACCCCAACCGTAACTAACTGTCACGAAACGAACCGGCCAATTTTTTAAAATTTTGTTCGGAATATAGAGAGAGATCAAAACACCATCGCAGGACAGTCTCTCTCTCCCTCTCCCTCCCTCCCTCCCTCCCTCCTTGTTTTCTTCTCCTTCCAAGGATATGTCAAGGTATTTCACCTTGTTCTCTTCTCCTCTCATGGGTTACCTCAAAATTCGCCACCTTCTTATGGATTTCTCCAGGAACCTCTCTCAGTTCTTCCAATGGAGAAAGGCGTGTCTCTTCACCCTTACCGTCATCTTGATCACTCTCTTTATGTTTGTCAACAGGCCACCAGCCAACTTCATGACCCCCAAACGAATTCTTCCTTCCTTGAATTCTCCCGGCCACGAATATATTTTCAAGAACACCACCTTGGTGCCAACAGTTGAAAGCAACAAAAATCCTGCAATGGGAGAGACCATTGACAGATCTTGCGATATATTTGATGGGCATTGGGTTCTTGATGAGACATATCCATATTACTCACCTGGGTCTTGCCCATTTATTGATAATGGGTTTGATTGCATTAGTAATGGACGGCCAGATTCTGATTACCAGAGGCTGCGGTGGGAGACCAAAGGGTGCAAGATTCCAAGGTTGGGATATGCGTTTCAGAATTTGGTTCTCTGTAAAATGGGTGTATGGTTTTTCATTGATAATTCTTGTTTTTTACTTTTGCTTGTTGTTTTTCTCTTTTGTAGATTGGATGGGAATAAAATGCTTGAGTTATTGAGAGGGAAGAGACTGGTCTTTGTTGGGGACTCCTTGAACCGGAACATGTGGCAGTCACTCGTCTGTATCTTGAGGGATTCTCTGGAAGACAAGAACAGAGTATTTGATGCTTCAGGGAAGCGTGAATTCCGGACTGAAGGGTTCTATGCCTTCAGATTTGCTGTAAGTGATCTTAATCTTGATTTCGGTGATGGTGGTGGTGCAATTATTGGTGATGTTGGTGGTGCAATTATTCTAGCATTAGATGATCTTGAACTTATCTTTTGAAATTAAAAAATTCCACAAAATTAGCTACTTTCATCCTTCACCAGTTACATGATTTTATTCAATCGTTTGATACATGGAATTTTTGAATTTTTGGAACATGGCACTGTTTTAGTGCAACTTACACTTAGAATGCCACAATATTAAAAAAGTCATAGAATTACATATGGAATTATCACCCTGTTTTAGTGCAAAGACACTTGGAATGCCACAATATTGAAAAAGTTACAGAACTACATTGGAATATGGCCCTGCTTTAGTGCAATTGACACTTGGAATGCCTCAATATTAAAAAAAAAAAGTTATAGAATTACATATTTGTAGATTTTTCACAGTTACTTGGTAGAACTGTCTAAGCCTGACACCCCAAATCTATGAGATAATACAAATAAGACAATGATGATGGCGAAGATGATTGAATTACATTTTCAGGAAGTCTAATAAGCATGATTCTGACCAAATTTAAGCAGATTATTAGTAAGTATTCAATGCTGATGGGTTAGGATTCATGTAGTCATTTTATTACTTTATAACTTCACCAATATTGAGAACTCTCTAGTTTTCAGAATAGTTCTCGCAGTAGGAATTATACACCAATTATATTTTAGGTCGTAAGGTTTCAAGAAGTGTTAATCTAGTATGAACTTGGAATGTGAATGTTTTCATCACTAGATAATTGGGTCCTGAAGTTGTTGAAGTGGTACAAATATGGGTTTGGGGATTCAAGACTTCGCATGTTTTTATTTAATTTTTGGAGTACGAGTTCTCTATCTCAATTAACTAGTTTTTAAGACACTGGATTCTCACATGTTCTTCAATTTCTCCTGCTCTCAATCATCCTTCTTTTCTTTTTCCATTTTGCATAAACCTGTGGTTGAACATAGGGTCATTTCAATTATTTAATGCAGTATAAGTATAACTAGCAGATTCACCATCAACTTCATAGCAGATTCCATACCTACTTTTTTCCGGAAAAAAAAATAACAGTGAGCACCATCTAACTGTGTTACGTCCCTTGTCACAGATTCCAGTGAGAATCTTCTTCCTTTCACTATTTACAAAGCTCTGATAGATGGAACTTGTAGCGGAGTCTTGGGTAGATTCAGCTACAACTTTATATCTAGTTGCTGACTTGCTACTCTAAAAATCAGACACACAAGTGTTAGTGGTTACTGAGAAGTCCTATCTATGTCGATGATACTAGCAGCAAATCTTGCAACAAGACTGCAGGAGTGATGTCGGTTGTGTGATTTCTATGATATATCGGTGTTTGCATAATGTCAATTATGTTGCTGGATTCCAGCAAACTTAATCCAGTGATTGGGGTCATCTGATTGGATAGAACCCAAGTCCTGTCGTGGTTGGATACCAGAGACCGGTCTTCAGGTGAAGGTGTTGGATATACCAGCAGTCAGATACCAGTGAATGTGGATGATCTGATCAGATACCATCGACTAGACCCCGTTATGCAAATGATCTGATTGGTCAGGGTTATGGAAGTGTATAGTATGTGGTTGTTAAGAATTTGCAACAGTGGCCATATACCTTGAATGTGAGATTGTCAAATGCTCGTAACAGAGTGTCAGTGAAGTGGGTCATTTGTTTCTTTTCTGTTTTTATCTCTAATTGTTTGTTATCAAGCCATAAATTCATGCATTTGAAATCCAACCTTCCATTTTCTGCTTGACTATTTACTAGATGACTTGGGAATTACAGCTCTCAGGCATGGTTTTATGTTTGTGATTCCTTTGTAATTCCTGTTTACATCATTGCATTGATGCATTTATCTCCCTTCTTTTAAAATCTTTTCCTTTCCAAATTGGGATATTGATCTACAAGAAACTTCTTTACAAAGTAGTATTTGCAACCACTAACATTGTTTGTAGTATTTGCAACCACTAACATTGCTTTCTTCTTAAATCATCCAGGATTATAACTGCTCCATTGAGTTCGTCCGAACGAATTTCCTTGTCCAACAATGGGAGATGGCCGATTCAGCACTTGCTAAAAAAGAAACACTTCGACTTGATGTAATCGACGAGTCATCCACTAAATACAAGGATGCAGATATAATTGTCTTCAACACAGCGCACTGGTGGACACACGACAAAATCGGGTATTTAATGAACTCATATTTTAGACTTAAGAGCTATGACAATCACTAATTCTTGTGAATTATCCTTAAAATTGTTTACTCTCACAGAAAGAATTACTTCCAAGAACGCGACCATGTGTACCCAGAACTGGACGTGTTACGTGCATACAAGAAGGCCTTGCTCACCTGGGCCAAATGGGTCGATGCAAACATTGATACTAACAAAACTCGAGTCTTCTTCCGAGCATATTCTGCAAATCATTTCAGGTAAAGAACTTCAAGCAAGCTACAATCCTAGAAGACAAGAAGAAAGGAGACTAATAATCTGACCAAGAGGCTAGTTATCATATATAGCAAAGCCGGCATTGCACCCATCTACTTCAACCGTTAGTTTGATTGCTAATCTTTTTGCTCCCATTAAGATTAACTATATAAGCATATAAAAGAGTAGTTTCTTTTCATTTATCTACTACTTATGTTGCTGCTATTGCTACTACTGTTACTACTATGTAAGTTGAGATATATATATTGAAAATGGCACTCATGTAAACTGCTTTGATGGTACAGAAAAGGACAGTGGAACTCTGGAGGGACCTGCAGTGGTGAGACGCGGCCTATAACCAAAGATAGGGACCTGGAACGATATCCGCCTTTAATGAGTATTCTGGAATCCGTCCTCTCCAAAATGATGACACCGGTTTCCTACCTCAACATCACAAAGATGACAAACTACCGTAAAGATGGTCACCCATCCATATTCCGGCACCCTGGTGCAGCAGACTTGAGAGTAGAAGACTGTAGCCACTGGTGTCTTCCAGGAGTCCCTGATGCATGGAATGAGCTCCTCTACGCATCACTTCTCATGTCTGGCTACAGGGAACAGTAAATATACAAAGTTATCTCCTTTTCTTGTGGCGAAAACATGCATGCTATAGTGTAATCCATCATCCGACAATTTGTCATCTGTCGAGGATTTTTACAAGGGGTTGTAGGACTAAATATGCTCTATCAAGGAGGAAGATGTGTGTGGTACGACATGAAAAGAAATCGCATGGCCAGCACGTGCCAATGTTCTCCTTACCAAGTTGTGTATTCCTTCAATTTTCTTGATTTTTTTTTACTACTTTTTATTTTTCTTTAAAGAAAATTACAGTGCCATGTACAAGAATATACTCGCTTAAATCATCATAAGCTCCACCAATGAATTTTGAGACCAACAGAATGAAATCTTTGAGACATGTCTAGAAATTGTAAGAATTAATTAACATCTTTCGACTAAGTTGTTAGATCATCTTGATCAGATGTTAACTGATTTGGTTCTTTGAAACATGAGTTAACTACAATAATATGTAACGCCCCAATTCCGAATACCGAGATTATCACCAAGGTACCTGAATTTGGCGCGCTACTTTTCAGAAAATCCGAGAACTTTCAAGATCATAGTCTGCAGTGAGGTCCAATTTAAAACTTTTGAATAATATAATAATCAACGGTTGAATTGTGGATACATAAGAAAGATAGTGGAAGCAAATGTAACAATAACGAAAGCATAAGGTGTCACATAAAATGAATCAAGTGTAGCAAGGCTGAAGTCCAGTCTAAATCTCAAAGTATGAATAATAATAAGTATGAACATATCAGTCTAACTCCCTGCTCACAATATAAACACTCAAATCCCAAAAAGAGAGTACTCTCAAATCTCATGTGTAGGCACTCTATCATCCAGCTCGACCTCTTGGTTAGTTGGTCCCTTTTCGTAGTCACCAACTACGGGCGCTTCGATGAGCATGTTGTCCTTGGGATCGGGGTCAATACCTAAGCACTAATAATGGGTCAGATCCAAAGATCTGGCAAGGCATACAAGTAACATATGATGTATGCATCAAAAGAGTAGACACTATCACATAATCATGAGAATAGCAAAGGTACATAAACTAAGTAGTTGAGCAAGATATAATCATTTAGAATCAGGATAAAAGTAAAGTATATAATCTAACTATATAACAACGTGGCACATTCATACAAGCCGGACGGGATATTATGCCGCGGCCCTCCTATATTGTAAGCAGTCGTGGCGGGGAAATAAAGTAACAGTGTAATGGATGACGAGCTCCAACAAATAATAACAACATCACTCTCAATATCCACACCCTCACACTCAACAGACTGGAATCGGTATCATTCAGTCCGTCTAGCCATAACTCATCATGGTAGCTCTCAACAGTAACCAATATAATTCCTACCAGTGATGATCAGTCCAAAGGCTGAGCTTAAAACAATTGAGTGAATGTTAATGCCGACTCAAGGAAACAAGTACATGTCTGTGTATGTCTAGGCTTGCCTTACGCGAGCAAACTCCTAACAAGTCCCTAAGAGGTCTAAGTACAAGTCCGATCTATGCAATACAGTCCAAGTCAAAGTTCAACATTAGATCCATACTAAGGCAAACCAAAACCATGGCCTTAGTCTAAAACAATCCAAGTGAGGAAATAAGTTCAATTCCAATAACAATCAGTCCAATCTCATCCACAAATGAGTCACAAGTCCATCATAACCAACATCTTCATCCCAGGGTATCACACATCCCAATTTAGGCCATATGAGGGCCCGTCTAGACACATACATTGGTCATTCATCACCAAATCACATCACTGGGTTACCTCTAAGTAATCCTAGGTTCGGATCATCCAATTTCCATTTAATTAACATGTATATAACAATAACTAAGATTGATAATGATGCATTAAGTATAGTAAACCTCCAAAGTAAGAGAATCAAAGGAAAAATAACAAAGGTCCAACCCAAGTAATGGCCTCATATTTAGGTCTAGGTCATTGTCAGTTAATTTGATTCCTAAATGGAGTTTTAGATGCCAATGATACTGTGTTTAGTGTTCCAAAAGTTACGGGCATCTTCGACAACGCTTAAGGATCGAATCGACGTCAAATCAATACACTAGACTCTACTTAGTGGCCCTTATGAGTCAAGGTTGAGTCACACCATTGACTCATGCTTGGCACATCAATGGAAGTCCATTTGGATGGTCAATGAGCCCCACAACCGATCACAACCTCAGAAATTACAAAACTGAAAAATCACTGACCACAGTGTATCCGGTCGACATCCTCCATGGGGTGGTTGACCGGGTACACTAGAGAGTCAGGATGTTGACTCCCAGGTCGACCCACAGTATAGTGTGCCCGGTATAGAGAGGATAGAGAAGGAAAGACATAAGATAGATTTTAGGGGGAGATTAGGTAGATACTAGAGAATTTTTAGGAGATCTTAATAGGAAACCTTGTGATATTATGATATGGCAAGAACGGATCTTCATTGGCTGTAGTAATTGGATAGTGGTGATGTTGACATGTTATTATCTACTTACTTCTATAAGTATAATAAGGGGAGAGATTTTAGGGATAATAAAAAAATTTAAAATTTTTTTGAATGATGTGATGATATAAGTGTGCCACATGTCACTGCCAAACCATGCCACGTGTTGCTCCGTTGCGAAGAGGCTGCTGCTTTAATATACATACTAGCAGCAAAGCCCCATGCCCAAAACTGAAGATATATAAAAATTTAAGAGTTTTTAAATATAATTAATGAAAAGTAAATCTAAAATAATATATTATAAAGAATAGATGAAAGGAATTATATTATGATGGATTATAAGATCCACTAAAAATAATATTCTTACTTTTCAAAAGCAAATCCATAGAAATAGAAAGAAAAACCATATGCTAGTGGATTTGGGAAAAAAACCCTAACAAATTACTAAAAATAAGATCTTTCTCTCCTTGGAAAAAAAAAATAATGTATAAAATATCCCCAATGAAATTCAAAAAATGTGATTATAATCTTTTTGAAAAAAAAAATTAGAAAAATTCAAAGGAATGAAAATGCCCAATATAATGGATAATAATATGATTTTCACCTCATAGAAAAAAAGAAAAACTAATAAAGCCCACAAACATTATCTAGAGATCTTACATACAATCTCAGTTGTATTATACCCACCTTGGATTGAAGTTAAATTCTTACATAATAATTAGTTGTGATGATTTGATTAGACTTCTTTAACCATTAATTTCTACTTATAAATTCAAAATTTGTTCGAATATATAGTGGCAAACATTTATTGTATTTTGTATTAATTAGTGTAGCTTTGGGTGTGTTGGTGTGGGTGGCGTGGGGATTGCTTGGCATCACCCAACACTTAATACAAAAGGAGGGTATCTATTTTGTAAATGAGCTGGACCAAGGCCTCAGTTTAAGGCTTGTGAACTGTCCTCGGATGAATATTAGGGCCCCATAAACTAAATTAACCGGGCTTAGCCTTAGATATATTTCGGCTCCCATCGGCCCATCCACTCCCATCCTTTTTCAAGCCATTCTCGATTGAGAGTGGGGTACATAACTTAAACGGTTTGGATTGTACATAAATATTAACCTCAACTGCATCTTTGAGAGTGTGGAAGGTTACTAATATGGCGACAATGCTTGGTGGGCTCCTCAGCTTGATATCCAATCCAAGCTTCTTGTTTTGATAGCTCTATTCCTTGTTGGAAGAGTAGACTACACAAAATCATTGTCTCACAGCTTGCATCAGCATAACGAACATCCGTCCATTACTGGGCCATAAAATTCTCGAGATCAATCCAACGGTTCTTGATTGATTTTGGGACTAATGGTTGAAATATTTGAAAGAGCCATGGAGTAAATATTTTTTTATAAAAAAAATGAAATCAGTTATTCAATCCTATCCACAGGATGATTACCCAAATCGTAGAGATTTTAGGGACAGAAATGATCAAGAGAAAAGTTAGGAAAATATAGATTGAGTGATAAGGTTTCAGGAAGTATTATAATGAGAGATTTTAGGAGGATGAGAGATTTTAGGGAAGTATTAGAGGGAGAGATTTGGAGTGACCCACATTAAACTTAAAGCTCCGGGTGTTTTTATAAGTATTTTTTCTGAAAGGAGAACTCATGTGGGTGATGATGTGGCACGCCTCACAGTCCTCCTCCTAGTTTGCTTTAATATATATATATATATATATAATACCTAGCGCTTCAGAGCCCGCATCCAACGCGAGCCTTGAAACACTCCATTTAAAACAATTACACATAAATTTCAAAACTAGTCACTAGCTTTTGAAGAACCACATATACCTTTATGCCTTCCCATTTATGGGACATGGATATTGCATGGGGAGACAGAGTGATATCACTTATGCCAAAAACATTTACTTTTTTAGAGTTTTTTTTTTCTTTTATCACGGTATTAAAGGATTCCACTGGATTGCTAATTATGGATTAGAAAGATGGAAAGCAATCCACAGGATCGGTGATTATGGATTCTAAAGATAGATTGATAATTATTGATAGAGATATTTTGGGGGCTAAGATCGAGTGAGATTTTAGGGTCAAAATCATGATTATCTTGAATTATCAATAATTGGGCACATTTATATGAATTAGATGTGAAAATATAAGTTTTTTTACTACATGCACATGCAGAGGCCACTTGGATGTATGTAAATCATTGCATCAACGGGAAGTTGTTTTACATTCACATGACACTGATCAACATCAATCCACCATTAGATTGAGACCCAATAAAAAAAGATATTCATAAAATTACAATGAGGGCCACTTGCAAATGGGAGGCTTGCTTCATTAAAAAAGGCTAATATTTGTAAATGATTTTTAATCTAAATCTAAAACCATCATAAATAGCAAAACATTGAATCATATTCGAAATCAAACTGACTGTGCTGTTCATGGTTTTGGTGGTGACGATGTTAGAGTTGTCTCTGCTATGTATCATATGCTGAGATGCAGTCGGACAGGAGGCTGAGTGTAACGCTCTATTCTACAATGGAATAACTAAAAATTCTACTTTCATTTACCACGCATGGAAGATAAATGATTCCTTACAAAAGGGGGAAACAGAGAGCAAAATGGAGAGTAGAAATATCATATTTTGCCTATTCTCCAACAACACAGTGTCAAAATTTTAGTTAGGGATTAGGATGAGCATATGAGGTAATTTTTAAATAGAGATATTTATTAAATTTTTAATGGAATGTAAATGACTATTACCATATAACTCGTTATACGTTCATGGTTAAATTTAAAACTTTAAAAGCAAATATCTTAAAGATTAAATAAGTAAAATGAGTATATAAAAAAGCATATAAAAGTACTATGGTATGAAGAGTCAATTAATTAAAAGAAAAAAGTAATAATTTTTTGAAATCTCCATCATTCAATTCATGCTATTGTTTTTTCTTCATCAACTGTTTCAGAAAGGAATTGAGTTATTAATTTGGTGTTATTTTCACTAATTTTCATAGCTGTCATGAGTCAGTATTCATGTACAAAAATAATCCATTTGAAATTGTAAGTGCCTAAAATGATACGGGCTTGTTCTTATGGAGGGCCACTGGAAGGCCTTTGACGGAGAGCAGTATTTATTTGACATGAGAAAGAGAAATGGGTTAGAGGCCCTGGCCGTGAAGAGCCGAAGGCACTCCGATGCCCAAGTTAGTCTTGTTACTGAATAAGGGGAGCACGAATGAAGAGGGAGGGAGGCTTAGTGTTGCTTACCCTTGGCTGCTCTGTGCCATGCTTATTTATAGGTGTTGGGGTTCTCAAATCTTCCCCGAGTGGGAGTTGGTGGATGCACGGTCCCATCGGACCATACCTTTTCCCACAAGTGGAGGTAGGTAGAGGCTCTGTCCTGTCAGACCATGCCTCGACCTCTCACATGATTGCTGATGTGACAGTGGAATGAAGTCCACGCTTCTTCCGTATTCGGCACCCATCTTATCCGCCTGAACGAGGACATGCCCTTATTAATTGTTGATTTACAAGGTGCCGACCTCGGCTAACTACTGCCGAGGTGGGTCTCGGTATTTGACAGCACCATGCATCTCCTTGTTTACCGAGGTGCTCGGGCGGATAACTCTTGACCGAAGTGTGACATGTCCAGGAACCGGGATCGGGATGGATTAACCGAGTTTTGTCAGATCCCGAAATTGCGAAAATACCCCCACACAATTGCCCCCCAAGCTCTGGGTCACTGAATTCGGCTTTGGGACCAAGAGCTTCATCTCGGTGGGGGTTTTATAGAAGCCCTGCTTTTAAGGTCTCAATCTTGAGTATCTTGATGAGGCAATTAAGATCGCTGCCGTCCTGTCTGTCAAGGATGATTGATTAGTGTATCCCTTCGTTTCGTCTCCCCAGACATCCTGACAGGAGTGACTCTTCGCCTTTTAAGGGAAAACAGCTGTCGGTGACATGTGTCATCGTTTTGGTGGTTTCCCCAATCGATTCTGGGGCGGCGTGCGCGCTGCTCGAGGTAGCGGTTCCCGCCCTTGATATCTGAAAGGGCGACTTTCCCCTTATAAGTAGGAGCGGTTCTTCCTCCTCCTCTTACTTCTGCGTTTCTGATTCTGAGCGATCTGCTGAAGAAAATCCGAAGGAAGCCCCTGCTGCGAATCAAGTCTTCGGTCTTCCTCAACCAACGCGAGTCTTCGTGAGTTCCTCTCCCTTCTTCCTCTCTCTGTACCCCGTCCCCTTAAGATTTTTAGTCTAGGGTTTTCTTCTTCGGAAGAATGGGGATTTATAGGCATTGGGTGGACACCCCCGAGGCTATGGAGAGTTTCAGGGAGATGTATCGCATCCCTGCCGATGTCGGTACTAGGTTAGACGATCCTAACGTTATGTTTGACGGTTTTGTATATACCGATGGATGGATGCCTTTCCCCTTGGTGGCCATAGTTGAGGGAGGAGTGAGGTTCCCGGTCCATCCATTGTTGCGGGCGTGTCTGTCAACATGGCATCTCAGCCCCTGCCAACTGATGCCTAATGGTTACAACGTAATAATGGGGGCTGTAGAACTCAATAGGATTTTAGGGATTAACATTGGCGTCCATGACATAGAGGATGCATATGATGTGTGCAAATCGGCGGGGGATGGCACCTGTTTTTACCTCCGGGGGAGGCCAGGAAGGGAACAATTTGTTACCGAACTGGAGGATTCGGGCCGCCACGTTGGAAATGACCGTTTATTCGTAACAGGCAATTGGGAGTTCGGGGAAGGAGAGACCGCGGCCGAGAAGCGGTATAGGATACCCCGTCATTACGGGACCCCTCTAAGTAATACACCGAACTCCTCCATGCCCTTGTTGTTTTCCTGTACTTTTCTCTTGCCGAACTAAGCCCCTTGTGTTTTTCTTTGCGCAGAGGTCAGTCAGAGGAGGAGCGAGGCGATCAGTTCCGGCTGGAGACCAAACAACGATTGGCAGAGGGCCGTGCGTGGTTACAAAGGCCACAACACCCGCGCCGCTTGCTCGCTCCTCGGCTACGAACCGAGGTATAAGACATACATCAAAAGAAAACCTGCGGGTGAGGTCGCGTCGTCCGATCTTGAACGCCGAAGGTCTTCAGAAGCCGAGACCTCCACCTCCCGAGCCGAGCCGGAACCCGATCTTCAAAGGATCGTTGACTGCTATTCTTCCCCGAGCTCCGAGGAAAGGAGAATGCCGCCACGACGCCCTCCTCTGGCCACAAAAGACTTGGGCAGCAAGTTTTTTGGGAAGGAAGCTGCTGCCCCGAATCCCCCTATTACGAGCAGGCAGCCGGCTCCTGCTGGTCAGGGCTCCGCCCGTGCTCTTCCTTCCGCCGGACCTCTTGTCCAGGAGAGCCCCGCGGAGATTCCAAAGGAGAAACCCCGGGAGGACAAGGGGCCCAGGCCAGAGAAGCCGGGCTCATCCAGGCGGGAACGCCCCGCAGGGGAGGAGAGAGAGGGAGCCCCGGAAAAGCGGCCCCGTACTGAAGGCCCGGTAGAGAAGACCTCGGGGAGAGGTACGGAACAGGCCCCGGGGGCCAGCTCGGCAACCCCTCCAGAGGGGCCGGCATTATGGAGGCCGTCCCTGCTACTTGGGCCGGGGAGGTCGGTGACAGTGGACGACCGCCTTCATGGAAATCCCGCCGTCACAGCCACGTTCGCCGGTGCCTGCGCTCTTCCGCAGGATATAGAGCGGTTGCAGCGAATGGAGGACGGGACTTTGATGGTCGGCATTATTCAGTCAGCCTTCTCGGTGAGCCTCTTAGAGCATCTTCGATCGTTTTTTGTAGGACTTTCCTGACATTCGAACCTTGCTTTTTGCAGATCATTCAGCGGGCGAAGGTGGCCATGGACAGAGTCCAGCACCGGGACACCCGGGTCGAGAAGCTGGAGGCTGAGAAGAAGAAAATAACCGAGGCCCTAGAGGGCGCTTGTAAGAATCTGAAGGAGGAGGAGGGGAAAAACTTCAGCCTTGTTAAAGACCTCGAAGCTGCAGTAAACGAGGTCTGCAAGGTCAAGGAGGAGAGTGTCGCATTGAAAGCGGAGGCCGAAGTCAAGGCGAAAAGAGCAATCCAGCTTGAGGCCGAGCTGGAAAAAGCGAGAGCCGAGCTGAAGAGGAAGGATGCCGAGCTAGAGAAAAAGAGCGCCGAGCTTGAGGTCGCCTGTAAGGAGAGAGCCCATATTGAAGCCACGACCCAGGCGGAAGTTGACGCTGCTTATAACGACGGGGTGGGGGAAGCCACCAAGGATTATGAAGCGCAACTTGAGGCCCTGGGTCCGCGCTTGTTTGAGCTTGGGTGCAAAGCAGTGTTAAAGAAAATGGGTGTCTCTGAAGACAACCCTATATATCAGGACTTGCCCAAACTTGAACCCTAGGCCTCGGAAGAGAGTTTGGTTCCCCCACAATCCCCAGCAGCAGCTCTAGCACTAGAGGCTCCGGTTGCCGAGGCTACTCCTGAAGTCCCTCCTCCCGAAATTCCCTCCGGGAAGATCTGATTCTTCTTTTGTACTTCCTTCTTCTCTATTTGTAAGAACAAGTTTGTACTACTATTAATAAAAGATCTATTTTTGCATGAGCGTGTTTGTCGTGTCTCTATTTCTTTTTTATTTCAACTAGGGTGAAGTTTTCTTCTCGTTACATACTCTTAAGGATTGTAAGTTTTCTTCGAATCATGAACCTACACATCAAGAGCCTGGCTGGAGGTGCCTGCTCTTAGTGGCAGGGTCTGCTGGAACCGACATGAATTGGCCCTATGTGAAGGTTAATCTCGTCGTTTATTCTGGGAAACGGACGGTGAAATATTTGGGCTGGTTTGGCAACCCAGCCTAAGTAACGGCTGGTGCTGAAAGCCTGCTCTGGATGACAGGGCAGAGGTGGCCAGTTCCACAACCGAGTCTGGGCAGCTGGTTCTGCTAACCGAGCTGAGGGAAGACCGGTTCTACAACCGAGTCTGGGCAGCTGGTTCCGTTAACCGAGCTGAGGGAAGACTGGTTCCATAACCGAGTCTGGGCAGCTGGTTCCATTAACCGAGCTGAGGGGAGACTGGTTCTACAACCGAGTCTGGGCAGCTGGTTCCATTAACCGAGCTGAGGGAAGACTGGTTCTACAACCGAGTCTGGGCAGCTGGTTCCGTTAACCGAGCTGAGGGAAGACTGGTTCCATAACCGAGTCTGGGCAGCTGGTTCCGTTAACCGAGCTGAGGGGAGACTGGTTCCATAACTGAGTCTGGGCAGCTGGTTCCGTTAACCAAGCTGAGGGGAGACTAGTTCTTCAACCGAGTCTAGGCAGCTGGTTCCGTTAACCGAGCTGAGGGGGTCGAAGGCGATAGAGAGGATAAACCATAGCTATTGGAAAATTCATCATTTTTATTGTCTGTAGTGAGTACAATTTCAAAAGTAATACTTCTTGAGGTGCGCAGCATTCCAGGGTCGTGGTAGTCCTTTGTCGTTCATGTCTTCGAGCCTGTAGGCAGACTGTCCGGTGACAGACACAATTTTGAACGGTCCTTGCCAGTTCGGCCCCAGCTTACCTTCACTTGGGTTTTTATCTGCAGTCAGTACCTTTTTCAGAACCAGTTCTCCAACAGAGAACCTCCTTTCTTTGACTTTCTGGTTGTACCCTCTGGCCAGCTGCTGTTGATAGGAGGCCAGGCGGATAGCTGCTGTTTCTCTTCTTTCTTCTGCTAGATCGAGTTCTCTGGCCAGATTCACGCTGTTTTCGTCTTGGTCGAAGAGTTCCGACCTTAGAGTGGGAAGGCCAACTTCGAGGGGTATTACTGCTTCCATCCCGTAGGCCAAGGAAAAAGGCGTAGCCGAGGTGGACCGTCTTGGCGTCGTTCTGTACGCCCAGAGGACGCTCGGGAGCTCTTAGACCCATCTTCCCTTGGCTCTGTCGAGCCTCTTCTTGAGACCGTCGAGAACTACTTTGTTTGAGATTTCGGCCTGGCCGTTGCTTTGCGGATACGCTGGAGATGAGTAACGGTTTCTGATACCGAGTTCCTGGCAGAAGTTCCTGAAGAATTTTGAATCGAATTGAGTTCCGTTGTCTGAGATCAATATCCGAGGGATTCCAAATCTTGTTACAACGTTCTTCCAGACGAAGTTCCTTGTGTCCTGTTCGGTAATGGAGGACAACGGTTCTGCTTCTATCCACTTTGTGAAATAATCCGTAGCTGTTATTAGCCACCTTTTATTTCCCGGAGTTCGGTGGAGAGGTCCGACGATGTCTAGTCCCCATTGAGCGAAGGGCCACGGGCTTGAAAGCGGGCTTAGGTCCTGGGCTGGCTGATGGAGGGAGTGTGAGAACTTCTGACATTTCTCGCACTTCCTGGCGTAGAGTTGTGCATCCTTCTGCATATAAGGCCACCAGTAGCCTTGGCTGATGGCCCGGTAGGCCAACGACCGTCCTCCGATGTGGCTTCCACAAATGCCTTCATGGATTTCATATAGAAAATCTTCAATCTTGCTCGGGTGCACGCACAGGAGATAAGGTCCTGTGAAGGATTTTCTATATAGTCTGCCTTCTGGAGACAGCCAAAATCGAGTTGCTCTCAGCCTGATTTTGTGGGCCTCGCTCTTGTCTTCGGGAAGTTGGTCGCTTTTCAGATAAGCCACTATTGGATCCATCCAACTGGGACCAAGATCGGCATATAGGATGAGCCGAACTGGAGCGAGCTCTATACTAGGTGATTCCAGTGTTCCCACTTCGATGGTTCTCTTCCAGCCAGCCTCAACAGTTGATCCCAGACTAGCGAGGGCGTCGGCGTGGGAGTTTGATTCCCTGCCGATCTGCCTGACTTCAACTTTTTGGAACTGAGAGAGAAGTTGCTTTGCGCGCGATACGTACGCGGCCATCCTTTCGTCGCGAGCTCGGTAGTGTCCGCTGAGTTGGCTCGTGACTAACTGAGAATCGCTGAAGACCGCCAGCTGTTTTGCTCCTAAGGCCTTGGTACTGTCTAATCCTGTGATTAGTGCCTCATATTCAGCTTCGTTGTTGGATGCCTTGAAGCCGAGTGTCAATGCCTGTTCGATGACGAGACCTTCTGCGGATTGGAGTACTATGCCGATACCGGACCTCTTCGTCGTTGATGATCCGTCCACGAAGACTTTCCATGCTGTGCCGAGGAATTGCTTCCAGGATTGATGTTCGGCTTTGGTGGCTTCATCTCCGCTTGCGACATCATCTTCCTCGCTATTGCCCCCCAGTTCGGTAGCCGACTTGGCTGGTGCCGAACTCGGAGAAACGAATTCGACGATGAAGTCCGCCAAGACTTGAGCCTTGATCGCCGTCCTGGGCTGATAGTGTATATCATATTGGCCTAGCTCGACGACCCATTTTGAAATTCTCCCGGAGAAATCTGCCTTCCTAAAGAGGGATTTGAGCGGGTGTTCTGTAACAACCACTATGGTATATGTCTGGAAGTAATGGGAGAGTTTGCGAGAGGCGCTGACGAGGACCAGCGCAAGCTTTTCCAGTGGCAGGTATCTTGTCTCGGAGTCGAGCAGGGTCTTGCTTGTATAGTAGATAGGCTTCTGCTACCTTTCTTCTTCTTTTATCAGCACCAAGCTCACGGCATGATCCGAGACTGCTAGGTATAGGTAGAGTACTTCGCCCTGCAGCGGCGTCGACAATATGGGGGCCGAGGACAAATATCCCTTGAGCCTCTGAAGAGCCTCTTCGCACTCCGGAGTCCACTGAAATTTTGAACTCTTTTTCAAGAGCTGAAAGAAAGGGAGACACTTGTCTGAGGCGCGGCTTATGAAGCGGTTGAGTGCGGCCGCCATCCCAGTAAGCTTCTGTACCTGCTTTGTTGTGGTCGGGCTCTGGACTGCTTGTATGGCCGAGATCTGCTCCGGATCAGCCTCAATCCCCCGTTTGGTGACCAAACTTCCCAAGAATTTGCAAGAGCCAACTCCGAATGCGCACTTTGATGCGTTTAGTTTCAGCCTAAATGTCTTTAGGATGTCGAAAACTTGTCGGAGGTCGGCCAGATGGTCTTCTGATCTCTTGGATTTGACGACCATGTCGTCCATGTAGACCTCCACGGATCTGCCGAGGTGGGCTCGGAACATTTTTGTGACCAGTCGTTGATAAGTCGCCCTCGCATTTTTTAACCCGAAGGGCATCACTCTGTAGTAATAGATGCCTCTGGGAGTTATAAATGACGTTTTTTCCTCGTCCGGCCCATACATCGGGATCTAGTGGTACCCCTAGTAAGCATCAAGGAAGCTCATCCTGTCATGCCCTGCGGTGGCGTCGATCAGCTGGTCGATCTTGGGAAGTGGGAAACTATCTTTGGGACAAGATCTGTTGAGATCGGTGAAATCAACACAGACCCTCCATTTCCCGCTCTTCTTCTTGACCACCACAGTGTTGGCGAGCCATTCGGGGTAGTGGACTTCTCTTATTGCTCCTGCCTCCAGGAGCCTGTCGACCTCTTCGATCACCGCCTCGGTTTGTTGAACCCCCGACCGCCGAGCTTTCTGGATGACTGGTTTGTGTTTTGAATCCACATTCAGTTTGTGACTTATGATTTCCGGGTCGATGCCGGGCATTTCGTAGGGGGTCCAGGCGAAGACCTCCTTGTTCAGCAATAGGAAGTCAAGGAGCTCGGCCTTCTCCGACTCGGTGAGCTGGCTACCAAGTACGAAAAACCTTTCGGGATCTTGTGGGTCGATTCGGACCTCGGCCAAGTCCTCGGTACTCTTCTGCTCGGGAGTTCGGCCGTAGTCCGACTCTGCTTCCAGCTCGGCCATATGTACTTGGGGCTCCTTTTCTCCAGATGTAACGGCCATTAGGCATTGTTTGGCTATTTCTTGGTCACCTCCGACCGTGATTATCTCGATCCTGCCATTCTTGTCTTCCAACAGGAACTTCAGCTTCTGGTGATGGGTGGAAGGCACGACTTCCATGCTGTGCAGCCAACTCCTTCCTAGTATTGCATTGTAGGGTGATGGCACGTCCACCACTAGAAAGTCGACATGCCTGCTGGCTCCTCCGACCTGAACCCTCAGTGAGACCTTCCCCTTGGGGTAAATTGGCTTGGGTAAATTGGCTTCGAACTAAATCCCACAAGAGGGGTGCGAGATTCTTGCAGATCTTCTGCTTTAAGGCCCAGTTTTCTGAAGCAGTCGAAGTATAGGATTTCCGACGAGCTGCCAGGATCTATGAGTATCCTTTTTACCATGAAATTTTCGAGCTTCAGAGTGAGCACCAAGGGGTCATTGTGTGGAGAGCGGACTCCGTGAAGGTCGTGATCTGAGAACCAGATCTGGGGTTTGTCGGCCCGAGCCTTTTTTGCAGCTGGTTCCAGCTCAGCCGCAAGCACCTGCCTACTGTGGGAAGCCCTTCTGGCTTCGGCACGTGTCTGGTTGATCCCTGCTGCCACAGGCGCCAGGTGGATAACATTTATGATTCCTGCGGTTTCATCGTTATCTTCCTCACCTCGGCGTTGCCGAGAACGACTATCATGGCTGCTTTCATCCTTTACATATTCCTTGAGGCATCCTTCTTTGACGAGCTTCTCAAGGTAGGATTTAAGGGACACACAGTCCTCTGTCATATGTCCTTTTTGCCTGTGATATGAACAGAATTTATTTGGATCCCGAGTGGAGGGATCACCCTTCATTGGCTGGGGCGGCGAAAAGAATGGCTGTGTCTTGATCTTGGTGAGGATCCTGTAGATGGGCTCCTTGAAAACAGTATTTACCGCCCTATATGAATCTGATGGTGGCCTGTTCTTCATTCTTCCCTCCGAGGTGGGGGGTGAGGCCATCGCTGGACCTGCTGTGGCCTTCTGACGGCTCATCTCCTCCTTTCGGAACGACTTCTTGTCCTTCTGGGGGAGCCGATCCTCGAAATGGCCGTCATGGAGTTTGAGACCAAAGTTTTCTCGAGCCCTGGTCTCATCTTCTTCCTGTTCGACGAACTGGTTCACTCGGGTCATGAGTGCTTTCATCGTGCCCACAGGGTATCGAACAAGCTCCCTTCAGAGTTCAATGCCTGGCAACAAGGCCTCCTTAAAGCACATTACAGCCAGCTGTTCGTTGGCATCTTCGATCTGGCTATAGATGGTCCAGAACCTTTTGGCGAATCGAGTCACGTTCTCGTCCCGCCTCATTCTCATAGCCATCAGGTCCTGGTTGGTTTTTGGAATGACCCGATGCGCCTGAAACTTTTCCAGGAAGGAGCTTGTGAGTTGCCGCCAGCCTAAGATCGATCCTCCTGGGAGGGCACAGAACCATCGGAGAGTGAGATCGCCCAGGCTGGAAGAGAACACCCTGCAGTTTATGTGCCCAATGTTGCCCCATACTGACATTCGCTGGGTGAAATGCCTTAGGTGGGCTGCAGGATCCGAGGTCCCGTCATAGAGGGTGAATCTCGGGATGCTGAACTTCTCGGGGAGAGGGAAATTTCTTATTTCCCGCGAGAATGGGGAGACGCCAAGCTCTCCAGAGCTGTAGACGTTCGGTCGATCGCGGGCGAAGCCGGCCACCTCCATGTTCTGCTGGATGGTTTGCTTAATGTGGTGGTCAAGCCATTCCGGCATACCACCTTCGTCTTGCGCCTTCGGCCTCTTTTCTCCTTGAGTGTCGCCAGGGCTGCTACTAGAGCCTTCTTCGTAGGTGTAATGACGTTTTTTGCTGTCGAGGGCTCGTCTCAGATCTTACCCAACTGAATGGACACCGGAAGGTGGAGCCTGATTCGCCGCTCGCAGCTGCTGCTGAAGTTGGCGTATCAGTTCCTCCTTTTCCTGGATGATGGTGTTTTGTGCTCTAATCTCCTCAATTCGCGGATCGTAGTTGGGATTACCTCCTTCGGTTCGTCTGGATCTGACGACCGTCGGAGATCTGTCCCTTAGAGGCTCTCTTGCAAGTCGGGACCCTCCCGAGATTCCTTTTCGACGAGGGGATGGTGGTTGTCGTAGAGGACGCTGGGCAAGCTGGCTATCTCGCCGGGGAGGAGCCGTTCATCGCTGAGGACGCTTGGGAGGCTGACTGCCTTGCTGGGGAGGAGCTGTCCGTCGCAGAGGGCGCTTGGCAGGATGATTGCCTCGCTGGGGAGGAGCGATTAGAAGGGGTTCTTTCCCCGCCCTCTTCTGTTGAGGGGATCGCTCCTGTAAAGTTAGTGGCGGTGGCGCCAGTGCCGCTTCCTGTCGTTCTGCGGGCTCCTGAGAGATCAGTACTTCTTGTAATACTGGCGACGACGGCCTTGAGGGCCTCTCTTGCTGTGCACCAGATGGTGCTACTTCTTGCAGCACCGGCGATTGCGGTACTGGCATGGTTCGCAGTGCCTCGGCGATCTTTTTTGCTTTAGGTGGTATTTTGTATCTTTCCCACAGACGGCGCCAATTGTAAGTGCCTAAAATGATACGGGCTTGTTCTTATGAAGGGCCACTGGAAGGCCTTTGACGGAGAGCAGTATTTATTTGACATGAGAAAGAGAAATGGGTTAGAGGCCCTGGCCGTGAAGAGCCGAAGGCACTCCGATGCCCAAGTTAGTCTTGTTACTGAATAAGGGGAGCACGAATGAAGAGGGAGGGAGGCTTAGTGTTGCTTACCCTTGGCTGCTCTGTGCCATGCTTATTTATAAGTGTTGGGGTTCTCAAATCTTTCCCGAGTGGGGGTTGGTGGATGCACGGTCCCATCGGACCAAACATTTTCCCACAAGTGGAGGTAGGTAGAGGCTCTGTCCTGTCAGACCATGCCTCGACCTCTCACATGATTGCTGATGTGACAGTGGAATGAAGTCCACACTTCTTCCGTATTCGGCGCCCATCTTATCCGCCTGAACGAGGACACGCCCTTATTAATTGTTGATTGACAAGGTGCCGACCTCGGCTAACTACTGCCGACGTGGGTCTCGGTATTTGACAGCAACATGCATCTCCTTGTTTACCGAGGTGCTCGGGCGGATAACTCTTGACCGAAGTGTGACATGTCCAGGAACCGGGATCGGGATGGATTAACCGAGTTGTGTCAGATCCCGAAATTGCGAAAATACCCCCACAAAGAAACCTTTAAAACGGGCATGGAAGGTGGTAGTAAGTTCTTTCCCATTCTCTAATTTTTTAAAATTATTTTTAATGCTTGGAGTCTCAACCTAAAAAGATATGGAATAAACAAAATGAAACCTAACTGGGGATTTTATAATTGTGAGGCCCATTGTAGAGTCTCACTCCTTTTAACTCAGATTTTCTCCGCGTGGAAGCCTCAGTCCAAATCGTAGGCTCCATATGGGAGAAATTTTGGAGACGTTGACTTGTGCCGTCAATAATGGAAAGGTAAAGGTAAAGGTCTAATGGGTAGGGGTGTAATGGGCCTGCCCATGTAGAAACTTGTCCAAGCCCAGCCCACTTACTTATACGGTTTAATGTTCAGGCCTGCAAGTCAGGTCCATGCCAAGTCCATTTTCAAAACATATAAACTTTTCTGTTAAATATGTTGGGTTCGGCCTAGCCTTTAAATACGGGTGTAAAAACAGCTGTGCGAGCCACATAAACACCCCTAGAATTGGACTGTAGGCAGCCCCATAGAATCGGGCAATGCAGTGATTGGTTGGATCTCCATTGCTTCATAGAAGCCTACAAAGGGACCATCAAATGAATGGTTGAAAATACCAGAGGATTATAATGCTCATAAGCTTTTTCATGTCCATATGCAAATTGTAACCATGAGTTCAAAGTAATGAAAAACCCAATCCCGACTGTCATTCCAGGGTTGGCCGCTTGCATTATTTTTTTGTATCTGTCAAACTTAGATTTTTTTTTTTTTCAATTATAAGATAGAGGACACAACAGTGCTAAAAAATCTTTTTTTTGTCATTTAGCTTTTACGAGAGAATCCAAATGGTATGAACAAACATATCGATCTCTGTTTGTAGGCATGTTCCTCGATTGGCAAAAGAGGGATTGCAGTTAACCTATATGTTGCTTTACTTAGGGTCATTTCTTATGTTGAGATGCTGCATCAAGGAAAGTGTAGGAATGATGCTTACCAATAACATTTCGAAATTCTCATCACAAACTGTGTGATTGACAAATTTACCGACAGCAGAAGTGACCTCAAGGCAGCAACTATGCCAATATCAATATCATCAAAGAGATACAATGTTGAGAGCTTTGAAGGGAGATATATGATAACAGGTTAAAAAATTTTTCTCTTCTGGTCTTTTGATATGTCCAGTTCGGTTATTGAAAATTTGAATCAATGAAATTTCTCTAGAATCTCTCTCACATCTGGTACATGTCATCTTATAAAAAAAAAAATTCAAATTTCAAAAAAGAGAAAAGCTGTGTTTGAATGGAATGTCTTGCGAGTGGCAGATTTTCTTGCTAAAAAATAGGAAAAAAAACTAGAAGCATGGTTATCTATGGAAACTCTATGAGATAAATTATATAGGAGATGACTTGCTACTCATTAAAATATGTTCAACTCATTCCAAAGTAATTGAACCGGTTGATAGAAGCCGTCTCTTTAATGGAACTGTGAATTGTACTTGAGCATGTTTTGGACCTATGTGGGCTCTCAACTATATTAATGTGGGCGGGTTAGCATTAAGCCTGAATGCTACTTTCTGTTTGTGGCTCTTTTTTGACGATGGAAAATGTGATTATGCAACAATTATCCAACTGAGTTGTGCCCTAAAATTGAAAAAAAGAAAATTTCAGAATAAATGAGCACTTCATTATGGACCTGACCTGACCCAAAAACCATTTATTGCCCATGTTCTTAGAGTACATATTCTTAGAGTATAGTATGGGTGCCTGAAAATTGACCACAATATTTCAGAGTAGAATTAAGGACTTTTTTTTTTAATTTAAAACTTTTCGCAGTCCATACTGTTTTTTTAATAGGTAAATTAGCCAACAGTCTTTAAGCACGGTCTTCTAAGACATCCAGTCCAACAACTTTTTCTCTAATGTCTATAGTACAGACAGCTAGAGATATTTGGGTGAGAGATCCTTAATACGCAACGTCATATATTTTCATGACTATTTTACCTCTTTGAACCCTCATTCCTAGGCCAAGTTCTCTCTTATTATCTGTTGTCCCGGAGAACTCTTTCTGTCTTCTTTTCTCTCATTTTCCATTTTCCATTCCTTTTCACGGTTATGGAGTACCGTTGCAGAGCACCTTCCGTCGCCACCATGATTTCTGATTCTCTCTCTTTCATTTCTTTAAAGATAGAAACAGTTTTACTTTCTTACTCTTTCATCTGAAATCTCTTCCAAATCTCTCTCTCTACAACTGATTTGAAGGAGAGTAGTTTGCTCTTTTGCTTGTTTTCCCTCTCTCTTCTTTCTCGATTGGATCATGGTCATCAAGTGTTCTTATTTTAGATTTCGGTTTTGATTAGAATCTGATTTTCCGTATTTTAGACTTTCAGTGTCACCGAACTTAGATAAATTTACCATAAACTCTGATATACTGGACAAAAACTCAGATAAATTTATTTGAGTTTTCAGCAACTTATCTGAACTTATTGCAAAACTCAAATAAATTTGCCAAAACTCAGATAAATTTATCTAAGTTTTCAGCAAACTAATTATCTGAACTTCTGGCAAAACTCAGACAAATTTATCTGAGTTTTGAACAACTTTTTTGAGTTTCGAACAAATTTATCTGAGTTTGAACCAAAACAAATTTATCAGAGTTTGAAAAAAATAGACTCATTTAAAGTCTTGTTTATTTGATATCAGACTAAGAGAACTCAGTTAAATACATTTCAAAGTCAGATAAAATGATTTTAAAACTGAGAAAACTCTCTCTGTTTTTTTATTGACATTGCTCTTGCTTTGATTGCACTTTCGCTTTCTCTTTCTCTTGACTTGAGGTAATCGAGGACATTATTCTAGCCATTGTCTACATAGAGTTGAGCATAAAGAATAGATAAAATCAGAGAAGAACGAAATCAAATTAGGTTTTTTGTTTTTTTAGAAGAAATTGTATTGTACATCTTCTTTTTAGGAATGGAAAAAGTACTTTTTCTAACTATAAAGTGAAGACGATTAAGATGATGGAGGTATTCGATCATTTGAGTTTGCTTCTAGGTTTTGTAATTTCCTTCGTCTTTGCCTTTTGCTTGTGCGATTCAAATGAATCTATTTTTTTGCTTTTCTGAAATGATTTCAAGAGGTTTTAAGCGGACCCTTTTTGCTGATATGTAGAAGGGCCTTTTTGTCATTTTCACTTCGTCATTTTCATGAGAGGGACTGCCGCCGGTGCGATAAAATATTGTGGACCTTAGGCTATAAGTCTTAATTTTTTATTTAATCCACTCTCGGTTTTGAGTTGTCTGGTTTCTTTTTTATCTATTGAATTTGATTGTACACTCTTTTTTTTTAAGAATGCGGAACTAATTGTAAAAAGAATATCCATTAATATTGGTCAATCTAAATAAAGAATTAAGCTCATTCTTAATATCATCATTTTCTACTTTCTCCAATGTAATTCTATTTCTCTATGTTAACAAGAGAACTTTCATTTTTTCCATTCATTTACTTTTAAGTACATTGTATTTTATTAGATCAACTTCAATAATTCTTTTATTTCTTTATGTCTCTTTTTAGTACCGTCTTAGGTCTCATTTGCATGCTTAGTTTAGATCAGTGTTCAACCCATTTTAAAATATGAGCATCTTGAGACAATTTGTGCAATTATTAAATGTTTCAATGTGAGAGGTAAACCTTTTTTAATTCATTTACTTTTGAGTTCAACATATTTTATTTGAGCAATTTTAATTATGTCATTTTAATACGATTTATACAAAAGGATCATCATTTCAAATTTTCATGCTTATGCATTGTACTTTTAGCATAGATGATCAAACTTTTGAAATAACTATTTTATATTATTTCCTATATAGTCATTAATTTTCTATGACGACAATTTTACAATAAAACTAAACTCTAATGAATATATAATATATGGAATCGATAAAAAATAATAATAAGTTTCATAATTAATAAGAAAATGACAATATTATTGAAAAAAGAAAAACTTGCGACAACAGCGTAGAGCTAAAGAAGAGGGAGGAAACTTTTCATGTAACTGATGTGCTACCATGCACGCTAGCCGAGGGAGAAATAGTGGACTCTTGGTTTTTTCTTTTTTGTGTGTGTGGCTTTAACTTTTATAAATTGTGATGTAAATGGAGTGGAACACTACGATAGACCCCATTTACTAAAAATTACAATCATTAAGGCAAACATCCTTGCTATTTATGGGATAACTCAAATTCTCATCTCATTTTGGGTTATTTCCACGGTCAAATAGATTCTCTGATAAAAAAAATACAAAAATATTGGAGTTTTTCAAATAAAGTTTGTTTTTTTTTTTTTTGGTGCTATTTGTACTCTCCATCATGCTTTTTGTCTATTAAGAAACCCACAATTTCATTCTATTTCTATCAAGGCAATAGAATTTGAGTGTTAATGGGTCACCGTGTCTATAAGTGCCACTAATCCAAGGAATTTCAAGTATTTTTGTTTTCTCTGATTATATGATTTTTTTTTTTTCGTTTTGTTTAGAATGTGAAATGCTGATTTCTGGGTTGTCTGGTTTATTTAATCCTTAATCTTTTTCATTTAATCCACTCTCAGTTCTAGGTTGTCTACTTTCTTTTTTATCTATTGATTTTGATTGTACACTTTCTTTTAAGAATATGGAACTAATGGTAAAAAGAATCTCCAATAATATTGGTCCATCTAAATAAAGAATTAAGCTCATTCTTATTATCATCATTTTCTACTTTCTCCAATAGAATTCTATTTCTCTATGTCAACAAGAGAACTTTCATTTTTTCCATTCATTTTCTTTTAAGTTCATTGTATTTTTTAAGATAAACTTCAATAATTTGTTTGTTTCTTTATGTCTATTTTTAGTACCGTCTCATATCTCATTTGCATGCTTAGTTTAGATTAGTGTTTAACTCATTTTAAATTGTGAGCATCTTGAGACAATTGGTGCAATTACTAAACATTTCAATTTGAGAGGTAAACCTTTTTTAATTCATTTACTTTTGAGTTCATCATATTTTATTTGAGCAATTTTAGTTATGTCATTTTAATATGATTTATACAAAAGAATCATCATTTCAAAATTTCTATAGATTTGCAATATTTTTATAGTTTGTATTTATATGGCATAGATTGTGAGTTTCTTTTTTTCCCCTTTTTTGTTTCAACTTTTGGGTATTGGGTTCTCCTTAGTTTTTTTTTTTTTAAATCATTTTTTATTAGGGGATTTTCTTTGAACTCTCATTTTTCTGTTCTATTAAAATTTTTTAATGCTTATCATTATGAGTTAATTATTTATTTTACTTCCATTGGGTTCTTTAAACTCTCTTTGTGAAATCTTTTTATGGATTTTTTTTATTTCCTTTGTGCCTTCAATTTTTCATTTTTGAATATTAGATTATCATAAGTTGGTTTGGTTCTTCTAAATTTCTTTATCATTGTATTGTATATGAATCTTTATTTATATATATTTTTATAGCCTTTTTAATAAAATTTATCTCAATTTATTTTGTATTTCTTTTATTATAATTTCTCACTTGTGATGGGTTTTTAGTTTTCTTTTTTTTTTTTTCTTTTTTTTTTTTTTATGATGATTTTTAATGAATTTGTGGGTTCTTTTGTCTTTGCCCTTATGAGCTCCATTTTTGAGTTTTTTTTTTTTCTCATTTGTCTTTGATTCTTTTAAATTTCTTATGTTATTGAGTTGATTATGAATTTTTATTTCTATGTTTTATTTCTACGTGTCTTTCAAATTTCATTGGATTTTATTCATTGTTAATATTGTTTGTTTGTTTTGGTTTTGTTTTTTAATTTTCTTGATCATTAATCTTCAATTTTCATGAGCTTGTATTTTTTTTTAAAATTATATGGTACTCAGTATTGAATTCTTATGGGCTTCTTTTTTTCCTCTCTCTCAAACTAAAACCTTTTGCATTTCGTTTTAAAGAAACTAATCATAAATTTTTTTTTATAAATTTTAATATTATGATTATATTGCTCGCGCTAAGCACGGGCATATTTTTCTAGTCACGCCTATCATAGCATCACGACCCACCAAAACAATCATAACTAGCCAATCAAAGAATTTTCATTAATTAATTTGGTGGATTGATTCATATGTTATAAAATTTGACATAATTTTTACTTTGATTGGAGAGGGATAAATTCTCAATGCTAAAATAGGAAGAAATTGATTATTTTGATTTATTATAATGAGCCCCTCGATTTTCATATCTTCATTACTCCAACCAACCATATTGAGGTAGATTATCGTCGTCACACTTGAGAGAAGGTATAGTTCATGGATATATCAATATACGGTGTCTCTCTACTGATGATTAGATTGTTGGTTTTCTTACCAAAGACTTTCTATGGCATGCTTTCTAATCATCCAAGCTAAGCTTAATGCCAAACCATTGGCGTGTTAATTAAGTAGAGGTGCAAACTCACCCGGGCCGCCCGGGCCCAGTACTGCCCGACACCCTGGTCAACGTGTTGTGGTCTGACTCGTCATGTTACCAGTCCGACAAAGCCCAGCCCATCCCGGGCACAGGCCGTACGTGCTGGGCCAAGAGGTGTGGCACATGGCAAAGCCAGCCTGTTGGCCCAAAAGTGGGTTGTGGGCCTCATGCGATTATGGGAATTATCTTTCCCAACATGGTATTAATTAAATTGGATATCAACTGATGGGTATTAGCATTGGGAAGCTAGTATTTCCTTCCGCCCAATAAAATTATTACTTACCATCAAAGGTGGAGGATTGGGAAGATATTTTTTCTAGTCCACATGTAGCATTAAATACAATTTTTGACTTTACCAAAAAAAAAAAAAATCACCTGGGCAAGCCCGGCCCATGGAGGGCCCGGCTCAGATCATGCCTGTAGGCCCTGGTGGGCCTAGCCCCTGCGAACCTAAGCACGGGCAGGGCCCAAGCGCTGTTGGGCCAGCCAGTTTCCGTGCCGGCACAGGCCGTTTTACACTCCTCGTGGTACGGATACGGATATAGAGCCCACATCAGGTTGGTCTAAATCAGTTGTAAAAATACAAAGTAAATTGTAACCCTTCTCAGTTAATGAAAGCAGCTAGAAACAATTTCATCCTTCAACCTTTTCAACTATTACATTTCCAGTTCCTTCTTCTTAACTCCCAAGTATATAATCTCAAATTGGATCTCAAAGTGATGGTTGGGGTGAGTTGTGAGCTTATCTATCTGATTATGCACTATTTGAAATGAAGACCGTATCTTTCAGGATGTCATTAATTTTGTCAGTTTCCTCATGAGTCATTGAAGAATTTTTTCCGATCCTATCTTATGTATATCCGATAAATAACGTAAGACCCAAGGAAGCAATGCAACTGGATGAGCATAAAAAGAGAAGAAAACAGTTTAAAAAAAATTCTTCTCTATCATGTTAGTATTAAGTAATGATCATAGGTGTTTTTGACAGTTCTGAAATCTATTCTTTAAGCTAGTTGGATGAGGATCATCATCATAGTCATCAGAGTCCACGTGATCATGGATTCATTCGTCGTCAATCCAAGGTTGTTGATAAACTAATTAATCAACATCTTACCAGCATCTGTACTCTGTAGAGCTCTCCATTTATCAAGAAATTTCTTTGTACTGCCTTACCAGTTATCCACAGACTAGATTCAATTAGAAAGATAAGTAAACAAAACAAACTGCGAAATATCATATGGAATTAAAACAACACTAATCCTTGATCATATTATACAATACGTGGGAAAGGAAAAACACAATCCTTCTTTGCGTCTAGGAAGAAAAAAAAAACCTAAGAACGTGTCCTTCACAAGCACAACACACATTGACATGGCCGACCCATCACTCAGTTATGTCCACATCCTTCTCCCTAACATAGACGGGCAGCCCAGATTTCATCCTCAAGGTCAACGAGAGCATGTGCTTAGGACGTGTGTCCTTCCCAAGCACATCGATCTCAAACCTCTCCACAACACACGCCACAATCGATTTCATTTGAATATAAGCCATCTCCCTCCCAAGACACATCCTCGGACCGGCATGGAACACTGGAAACCGATACGGGTTCTCAGTCCGAAACACTCCGTTATCCAACCACCGTTCCGGTTTGAACTCCTCGCAATCCTTCCCCCAAATGGTCTCCATCCTTCCCATTGCATAAGCAATGTATGTTACAAACCAACCCTTCCCCACAAACGTGCCATCAGGCAACACATCATCTTTCAAACAGGCTTTCGTATCAACCGATACAGGAGGATATAGCCTCAGAGCCTCCGAAATCGCTGCATGCAAGTAGTGCATTTCACGTAACTCCTCGAAACTGAAGGTCTGGTCGTTGTTCTGGAACTGGGCTCTTATTTTCTTGACCTCTTCTCTAATGTTCTTCTCCACGTCGGGTCGAGAGGATAGGAGCCAGAAGAACCATGCTAAAGTGGAGGAGGTGGTGTCGCGGCCGGCTAAGATGAAACTGACAACAATATCGCGGAGGATCTCATCGGAGCTGTCCGTACTAGCCATGAAACGGGAGAGGAGGTCGGTGTCAGCGGCAGGGCCAGCTTTTTTCCGGTCTTGGATGATCTTCATGGCGAAATTGTGAACAATGAAGATGGCTTCTTTTAGCTTTTTCTCCGAGCCGATGTTGAGGAGCTTCTTGATTTTCCAGAGGTAAGGGATGGCGTAGCGGAAGCGGCCGGAGCTGAGGGAGGTGGCGGTCTCGAAGGCGTGGGCGAAGTCAGGGGATAGCTGGCCAGAGGCGGTGACAGGGGCGGCGAGGCACATGGGGTCCTCATTGAAGGCGACCTTGCAGACATTGTCGAAGGCGAATCGCTCAAGGATGTCTTGGAGGTCGAGGGTTTCGTTGGTTTTGCTGGCACGGGTTAGTATCGGGAAGAGACGGTTTAGGAGTTCGTCGCGGACGCTTTCAACCACAAAATTCCGGAGAGATTTGGTGTTGAATTCGAAGCTTGCTGTCTTCCTTTGAACCTGCAAAACACGTAATGGCCTATTATGTGTTAGCATATGGTGGAGGAACCACAGAGGAAAATTGATCTTTCACAGTGTAGCTTCGGTAGACACTATATTTAATATGAGACAGTCTGCATAACTCCCACGTTGCTTTCGTGGGTCCAGAATTTGGTTCAATATAAAGAAGGAATATGGGCAGTGGGAAGCAGGCAGAATAAGGCAAAGTCACTTCAATAAAAAGAATGCTTTCCCTGTAACTACTTTGAGAGATGGGCTCATCACCTGTAAGAATCTAAATCTAAACAGTCCCACTCTCATTGATTTTAAACAGATCGAGTTGATCAACTGCTTAGCCTATGGGACCTCATCACCTCACCTGCAGTGCATATTTTGAATATGTATGACTTTTAGTTGGGTCATTAAGAAGTTAAGTATTTGATCCTATCCGGAAATTAAGTATTATTCCCTTGCAGCTATCTTTCATAGAGTATCTTTCTTAGACATTATTTTAGACAGGAAACAGACTACTTTAACTCTCACGTTGCTTTTATGGGACCACCGTTTAGTTGAATCACTCAAAGGAATATGGGCACTGTATATAAAATAATCCTACCCTTCATTTGAAGCATTTAGTTTAAATGAAGGTGTATCTTCTAATATTTTTTTAAAATGATAAAGGGTGATCTTTCATCAGGATTAAAGCATATTCTTGGGAAAGATAAGTCAAACGGATCATCAGTTGGGCCCTCCACGTGTGAACTTTTCTTTAATAAGTGAAGTTAGCTTTGGAGGAATTCCTCGCGCTACCTCAATAATTTTAGATAAGACATCTGGGATGTAGATGATCCAAAACATATATCCATAGGACCATAGGGCTTGGTAAGTTCACCTTCTTTCACAAAAAGCAGTACAGTAGAGTTACAGGCCTTGGTAAGTTCACCTTTTTTCACAAAAAAGCAGTACAGTAGATTTGGATTTATACGCCTGCCGCGTGTCATTTCTGACCGACGGATAAGACAAAAGCCAGCGAGCCGAATGACTCAGAAACCACAAAAGAAATAAAAATAAATATCTGAGATGATCCGTACATCACACCCACTAATCCAAATCTCACAGCTAGAGAAGTTGAAATCTTAGTGTCAATAGCTCTAAACTAGAAAATCATTAGTAGAACCCACATCAAGATTCCAAACCTTGATTTATGTCCAATTTTCACTACCATTCGTGATATCTTCACCGTGAGATAGTTATGCGTAATACCATATTAGACAGATGACTACGAATGAGATTTCGCCTGGGCCTACAAAATGTATTCTGGATTAGCTTTGGAGCTCAGAAATGCCTCCAGCGATTTCAGATCCTCTGAAGCTTTTCACTGGTGAGAATTTCATGAGAACCGGCCTCCTCAATGAAGGCTCGTGTGAAAAATTCCAAAACGTTCCAAGTCTCACGGAGATATTTCCTGAGGGGATCCAAACTAACCCCTAATAATTAGTGTGGATTTTTAGGCACCCAGAAGTTAGTGATCAGCAGAGAGGCTCCTCTCAAAAAGATCATATCCACTTAAGCGGAGGGTCAGGATGTAAAGAAAGGAAGTCTCTAAATTAAAATTAAAATTACCGGATGTATGAAAATTGAAAAGGCTTACCTTCCACAACTCCCCGTCGGAATTAAAGATCCCTTGGCCGAGAAAATCCTCGAGAGTTGTAATGAACCTTTCCCCTTTCGGATAGTTGGGGAAATTCGTCTTCAGTATATGCTCCACGTTCGCCGGACTCGCTGTTATCACCCCACGAACGTTCCCCGGCCGCCGGAAGGTGATCGTGTTCGTCGGCTGCTCGCCGAGGACCTCCGTCAGCCACTCCAGCCACCGGTACCGATTCTTCAGGTACACCGGAAGGTTACCGATAATCGGGTAGGTTACAAAAACGGACCCATTCGGTTTCTTCGATGGGGTTTTGTTGGAGAAGACGAAGAAGAGAGAGATGGAGAGGATTGAAAGTACAAGAAAGAGAGTTTGGAGTGAAAGCATTTCGATTTCCATGAGAGTCTTCTTTCTCTTTTCCCTGTTTTGCTTGCTTGCTGGGGTGTTGGATGAAATGTTGCTTGATATTATATAGGAGTCGTTGGATTCCGTGTTGATGAAGAAGCCATGTGGGTTTGGTGTGTGAACGAGCTTCCGGTCGGTGGATTGCTGAGCGTTTAGAACCCCCACAATGACGTACACACTTACGTGAGAGGCCCTTTTTAAAGTTTGTTGTTATGAGCAGCTTGGGTTAATGAGGCAATCATCTAGAGTGTGATGGCCCCGGAGGGAAGATTCTAGGGTTGCGACTTGAACATAGTCATCTAGCTAGTCAAGCTGGGCTCGTTTAAGCGTCCACTGCTGAGCACGGGATTATGCATTTGAATACTGCTGCACAAAATAATATTATACTGCCGATTGGTAATGGTCTCAAAATTTCTTTTTGGCTGTACCCCAAAAACTAATAAGCCCTAAGAGTGTTGTTCGCCTAATATATTTATACATTAGCTCTAAAGTAGGTAGCCCCGAAAGCCTCACTCATAAGTTGCTGGGGTTGAAAATGGATAAGGCAGATGGGCCGTTGAGTAATGGAAATGAGAAAAAGTCATTACTATTTGATAGTTTGGAACAGAGATGCGACCGGAGGCTTGCCTCCACTCCCATTTCTCCTCCAACCCACTTTTAGATAGGCCTATATGTAGCTTAGAGCTGGGGACTCACGATAGATCAAGCAGGAGCTTAAGTCAGAATCACTCTAATGTGCTGCCGATCTATTGATTCCATTCATTGCCAAAAACAAGGTGGCTTTCTTTCTTTCAAGCCACACTAGAAGGGAGGGAGGGAGGTGTCGGCCTCTCCTAAGGCGGCGACTAGGGTGGGTTGGGTTTTTTTCTTTGAGCGCCACTTCGGTAGCCAAAGAACCCTACACAATCATAGAGCTATTTATTTATTTATTTAGGGAAACTTTCAAAAACTCCCCTATCTCAAAAGGGGAGTTTAGAAGAACATTTAGGAGAGAGAATCAGATATGTATATTATTGATGACACGTGTCACACTTTTATTGGCTAAAAGAGGGGCCTTTTTTTTTTTTTTTTTTTTTATAATAACGACTGGGGAGTTTTGCAGCGTAACTCATATTATATATATATATATATATATATATATATGGATGTGCTCTTGTGAGAGACACTCTCACCTTACTATAAGAGATAAAGGTGGGAACGCTTACATTTAAATTGTTGCAATTGGATATAGATGTGAGGGACCCCACCCTATCTCTCATAGCAATTGGATATGGATATGTAGTAGAGAATATTGAACAATAGAATAGTCTGTTCAATCAATACATTGGGTGGTTAACCAAGAACAATACATTGAGGTTTTAGCCCTCGGCTATATATCATGTTGTTAGTCTGGAACAATACATCGGGGTTTAGCTTGGATCAAACATCATCCAATACTGATTTGCAGTCTTGACCTATCAATCTATAGTGCTCCCACATAGGTGCCTCCAGTTCCAACAATTATAGTCCTCCCTAAGCCTTACAATCAAGGCCACCTAATCTCAACACGTCAATCAATACCAATGATAATCAATGGGTGATCTTATTCTCAATCAATCTAAGTTCTCAATATGATCCCAATAATACGAAGTAGTATAAACTAATAAAACATGCACGAGGCTTGTGGAAATCAATAATAATAAAGTACAATTCAATTCGATTATCAATAGTCAAGGAAGACAAACAACCCAATCCTAGATAAATCATTGCCTTACCATACAATACGACACTACATGGTTCGAGGAAATGAGGTTATTGGTACCCTATCAATTCGTCTTGGTGGATCATTCGTTATGGGATATCCCTTTGCCTCAGTTCGTCCCAGTTCGATGTAGACTGTACACCGTATGTCGTCCGGTAACTCGTAAGGCTACATTGGATCAAAACATCCCTCACTAATGGCCAACCAATTGATCTTCAATGTGGGGTACCAAGGTCCTCAAAACTAAGCCCAAAAGACCTAAGAGAAGGCCCCTTTCCAAAAGGGACTAGCCTTCCACAATTGACCGTGGGACATCCACGATCAATAGCGGTACACCAGGGTGGACTTCATGGTGAAACGTACGTGAGTCAACCGAGGTGGTAGAGTAGAATGTTGAGATTAGAATGGCTCAATCAATTCCTCCAGAAAAAACCTAACTTTAATTTCATGGTGGACTCACAATCGACCACGAGGTCCACCGACATTCAAGAGTAGAATTCTAAATAAAAGGGCTCAGTCGATCTTCCTAAACGATGCGCCTCTCCCGCCCCCAAGCACCCATTTTCCTCGATTCCATGGTCGACCCACGGTCAACCAGGATGTTCACCGAGCTCCAAGAGTAAAATATTAAATAAAAGGGCTCAATTGATCTACCCAGGCAGAACCTCTTCCCCCATTTTCCTCAATTCCATGGTCGACCAAGAGGTCCACTAAGCCCCAAAAGTAGAATGTTAAAATAGAAGAGGCTCGGTCATCTTTGTTTTCGGAACCTAACATGAGGTTCGACAGTTGAGTCGACCGTTATATCTCTCACGATTGACCGCAGAGCTTTAGAAATAAGAAATTGGAATCTATTTCTACTTAGAAACTTGGAGATTTTCATGCCCTTTCCGGAACCACTTGATAACAACAATATATTAGGGCCTAGCCCTCTCCAACTTCACAATAAATAACCTCCAATCATTCCCATTCCATTAAAATCCTATTCTAGCTTGTTAACTCTCAAAAACAGAAAAACAAGCACAAGTTATCTATCCATGAATTATATATATATATATATATAATCGATCAATATCTCATGCATATCACATCCTAAACATGTCATCCGCTTGCCTTGGTTAAGAAAGAAACAAAAAGGGGACGAAACCGTAGCTCAAAACCACCATTGGAGCTCAACTTAAGGAGAAACCCAACCAATCTAACTCAACCTACACGAATCAAAACAAAACCACTAATAGGCTTAAGGAAACCACATTCCTAACCTCAAAGCGCACAAACCCTGGTTTCTATAAACAAAATAACATAGCTAGGATGGGAAGAGATGGGAAGCAAGATTAAAAATTAGGTGAGGATGCTCATGGGGCCATGGAGATGATGATGATGTTGGTGATGGATCGAGCTTGGAGGTGTTTTGATTGTTACTTTGGAAAAAATGGAAATGAAGACAAGACAAGAAAAAAAGGACAGTAAGGAAGAGCGAGAAAAGTGAATTAGAGTGTTTTTGAAATTTTAGTTTTTCTCGGGATGAGATTTAAAAGGGGTCTTCCACGCGTCGAATCAAAATGCTGTGGCAGGGTAAAATTTGAGAAATTAGGTTATCTAGCCAACGAGACAAAAACCTTGAACAATAAAAATTACTAAACATCCTTCCAAACTTTTCTAAAATTGTAAACTATCCCCTACTATACCCAAACAAACTCGGATCTCGATGAAACTTTGCACACACGATCCTAACTATAATTCATACTTTTTAGCTTCTAATCCAACTTAAATAGCTTAAATAAAATTAATTAGATCTAATTATACTATCAAGATTCGGGACCTTACAACTTGCTCTTGAACCATGAAATCCAAATCAGAGTTTGGGCCAGGCCAATGCATGGGAAGAGTATGTTTCCTTTTAATGGATGGCAATGGTGTGGTTAAATGCCTGGGACCTACCCTCCTAAGCCGATATGTGAGAGTGGGTTTATTACTTTATGCCAATGTTACATCTGGGTTTGTTGTTGTCTTTATTCAGATATAATAAATGTGTTTTATGTAATATATCTTGTTTGTTATATCATCATGTTAGATTGTGATTAGATTAGATTTGATCTATTTTGTGATTATGTTGTGTTGCTTATCCTAAGGCATAAATAAATCTTTTAATTTAATATAATTATATTTTTTTTGTAATGTGTACATAACCAGGCTATTCTTAATGAAATATAACATAACTAGGCATTCATGTAAATGTACTAATATAATTCTTAAATTAGCTTATGCAAGGAATTTGGATGATTTGATGGATTTGAGATTTTACACACAGGTGGGTCACATCCATCTTCCCATTAATTGACGTGGCCCCATGCATTGGCCTATAATTAAGTCCAATTGCAAATTACTTAATTGTGAGCTTCTACACACCTTAAAATCCTATATATATTTAATATTCTCTTTAGTTAGACGAATTAGAGAAGGAAAGAAGCTAGGAAACAGGGGCAACCCTGAGTTTTCGGGGGCCCTAGGCGAGTTCCTAAAGTGTGGCCCTACTCGTATACCCATAGATAAATGATAAAAAAATAAAAGACAATTTTTTTTATTTGATCGAAAATTAAGTCTAAACTCCTTACCTACTTTTACCGAATCAGAATTGTGTTTCACATTCACCAATTAACACCAAAATTCAATTACAAAAACTAAGCACTACTGAAAAACTACTAGTCTTCTTGCATTTCTACCTGCGAAATCACTAATTCAGTCTTCATAATCAAGCTTTTCTACCAAAGACTTTTCAATAGATAACATAGCTAATCCATTTAATCTTTCTTGGGACATGGTTGATCAAAGATAAGATTTGATCAACTTTTGCTTTGAAAAGCTTCTTTCTGCAGATGCAACGGTAACTGGTATAGTCAGCAGAATTTTGTATACAACCCATGCATTTGGAAAACAATTATCCCGTGACTTCAAATGATTTAGCACATCGATTGCTTTCTTTGCGTTATCTGGTAAAAGATCTCTCATGATTCTTAACTCGGAAAATAAATCTATCCCATCAATATCAGAAACATCGTCATGTTTCAAAATTCTTCAAGATTGTTACAAGAAGCCTTTAAAGTATCTAGATTTGCAGAGTTTAACTTCTCGAAATCAAACAAGAACCCAAAAATTTTCTCATACACTTCGAACTGCTCAAATCTACTCTTGAACGAAGAAAGAGCTTAGTCTACTATAAATAAGAAGTAGTTAACTCGAAAAGATTCTTCGGCTGATTGTGTCACCTCTTCACTAACATTCTCATCTAGTTGTTTTTTTCTACGAATGATCTGCCTTTCACGAAAAACAGGTTGAATTTCCATCGTAGTTGCAATATCCTTAGCTTTGCCATGGCTTTTGCGAATCCGGATTCTCTATACTTTTCAAAAATAAAAATAAGTTTTTTCAATTCATGTATGGCCATATCAATTTGCATGTCTTCAGTTTGAAAGTTTTTGCTGACAGAGTTAACAGCAAAAATTAAATAATGCCAAATTACCATGGCAAGCAAAAACTCAAAACTTTCAGTTTCATGTATCGCTAGCGACTCAACTTCACTCTTTGTTTTAGGATCGTCACTATTTTCGGCCAAGTAAACCAAAGCATCTTTTATTTTCGGAGCCTGATGTCTAACTGCACGAACACTGTCCACACGGCTCTCCCAACGTGTTACTGACAACGACTTTAGCGAGAGACCTGACTTGGGCTTCACATCTTTGACATGATCTTTAAACACTTTCCACCTCTTTGTAGAAGACAAAAACAATGAATAGATCCGTTGTACCACTCCAAAAAAGTATGTAGCTCTTGAACAAGAGTTAGCCATATCAAAAAGAGCAAGATTCAAACTATGACAACCACATGGGGTTTACAAGGCTCTAGGATTTATTTCAAGTAGTCTACTTTGAACTCCTTTGTGTTTTCCTTTCATATTAGATCCATTGTCATACCCCCGCCCTCTTATATCACTAATATCAAGCTCAAGAGTGTTCAAAACATTTTTGAGTGCGTCAAATAGGCCCAATCTTGATGTGTCATCCACAATAAAAAATCCTAAAAAGAACTCTTCAATCTTTGGTGCACTTGATTTAACATCCACAAATCGAATCACAAGCGATATTTGCTCTTCATGACTAATATCTGGTGTAAAGTATTACTGAAAAATACTTGGCTTTTTTGATTTTCTGGACAATAGCCTTTTTCACCTCACTTGCTAACAACTCTAGCAATTCATTTTGAATCTTGTGACCAAGATAATGATAATGAATTTCCTTACTTTGAATGCGCCGAAGGTGCTCTTTCAGTATTGGATCAAATTCAGCAATCATTTCGATTATACTTAAAAAAATCCCATTGTTCTCATGATAAATCTTCTCATTTTTTCCATGAAAATCCAAATTTCGTTTAGCAAGTGCTTTCACTACCGCAAGTATTCTTAGTAACACTTGTCGCCAATGTTCCCTCTCTTTGCTGATTTCTTCTTGCACTTTTCTATCAATTGTTTCATTCTTGTCAAATCTCTTCTTTAGTTCATACCAACTATTCCAATGAAGAAGGTGCTCTGGAGATGATTGATGGTCTAAAAGCCTTCTACTTAGGTTATGCCAGTCACAATATCCTTCACTGTCCAATTGAGAAGTGTTCGCATGTTGCTTGAACAACTTACAAAAAAAAACAAAAGACCTTATCCAAAGAAACAGAATATATGAGCCATGTTCTATCATTTTCAAATCCATTTGGCATTATGCGAGTGTAATGCTTCGAAGAGAAATGTCTGCCAAGGTGATCTCTAGGAAAATCAATATTAGTAATTCTTATAGGACCCTTTTCGACAAGTAAATCTCTATAATTTTTTAAAGTAGTCTACAGCTAAAACATTATCATTCACCAAAGGTTCAACATTCTCATTCACCAAAGGTTAAACGTTTTTATTCACCAAAGCCTCAACATCTTCATTCACCAAAGGTTCAACGCTTTCATTCACCAAAGCCTCAACATCTTCATTCACCAAAGCTTCAACACTTTCATTCAATTCATGTTCTTCATTATCATCATCATTCCTTTCTTCAACGTCAACCAAAGTTACATTTGAACTTTCTACTTGTCCCTTTTTACCCAAAAAACTTCAGTATATCTCCTCTTTGAGATTGAGCAACATCGTCTAATCTTTGTTTCTTTTTCCTTTTCTTAGAGCCAGAAGGACATTTTCTAGTCGGGGGCATGATGTAAGTAAAAATTCAGCAACAATGATATGATTAGACCTAATAAGAAAGATGTAAATAGTGGGTTTAGCTATTAAATCACTCATAATTTAAGCAATTGAGCAAGGATACCAAAGAAACTTGTAAGAGAATCAGACTAAAGTGATTTAAAGCAATTAAGCAATTCAGTCACCCATAATTTAAGCAATTTAATTGCAAAATTCAATTGTTGAGATCTGTTTAAAATACTATACCTAAGAGGTTAGGACAAGATAAAGTAGTACTGTAGTAGTCTAGTCTCTTGATCCAATAAGGCACCACTGCAATTACATTCACTACACAAAAAAAAATGTAAAAAAGTTAGATAAAAGTATTTAATGAAATACAAAAAGATAATAAAAAATGAAAAAAAAGTTGGAGACAACTTTTGCAAAATGTCAACATCATTGAAAAAAGCAACAAGAAGTTACTGTTGCCTGTTGGTCCACTTGAAGAGGAGTAAAGATCCATTAAACAAAAGATAAAAATAAAAGATAATAAAAAATTAAAAAAAAAGTTAGAGACAACTTTTGCAAGATGTCAACATCCTTGAAAAAAGAAAGAAGAAGTTGCTGTTGGACTGTTGGAGGTCTTGAAAAGAGTAAAGAAGCATTAAACAATATAAAAGTAGTAAAAAGTGAATAGAATAGAGACAGTAGAATGAGAATAAAGTGGGCAGGAGAGAGAGAGAGCTGACGGTGCCGACCTAAAAAGAAAGAAAACAATAGAGAAACCAGAGAGAAGGGAGAGACCGACCGAGAGGACTGGAGTAGAGAGGGAGACGCTGCAGCCTACGAAGAGAGAAACACTCACACTGTAGACGAAATGACACTGACGGACCTGCTTCTTCCGGCCGATTGGGCTTCTTTGGTTCTTCCTCTTCCTTTCTTTCTTGCCTTTTTTTTTTTTTTTTTTATGGTTCGGCTAGAATGATTTTCTTCCTTTTCTGTTGCTGCTTCCTTTATTCTTTTCAAAGGTTGAATGGCTGAGATAAAGGGGAGTAATTAGGGTTTTATTTGTGGGAATAACTTATTTTGGGGAATTGGAGTATTGATTGTAACACATTTATCATCTAACCATTGATTTTTTTTTTTCAAAATTAACCAAGTGCTACAGTGGCTCACTGTCAGTGGGGTCAAAATTTTAAATTGAGTGGCATAAATTTTTTTTTTTTAATATTATTTCACATCTCAGTGGGGTCAATTGACATGTTATTGTTAAATTAGTAAACACTGCAAGGTAAAGTACTTTGGTTTATGTAACTAAACATTACTATTCATTACTGTAAAAACTAAAATTGAAAGCAACTCGATTCACATAAACAGATCAAATCTCAGATCCTTTGTAGTATTTAACAAAAGGAAACTGATAATGAAAGGAGGTGTTGCTCCTCTAATAGATCTAAGACCCTTTTTTCTGTCTTACTACTTCCTCATTTTTTATAGATTACTTGCCCTTCTTAAGTTCCTCTGCTTGTATTCTATAGAAGTTAAAATCTTTTCAACATTTTTATGTTTGATATCTTTTATTAATTTTGATATTTGTAGGAAGGGAAGCCGTTGATTATTCCACTTGTGACCATTGCATATATGTTTATTTATTGCTACAAAAATAGAGAAAACTACCATTCCTAAGTCCCATGATTTATAGGTGAAGAAACATTGTTTCAATAGTTAGGAATTTTTTGCATTGTTTAAATACTGTTAACTTCTCTAACTCCAAAATGTTGACCTGGGCTGATTAGGGTGGAAATGAACATTTATACTTTGAAGCTAGAGCTTATACAAAGAATGGAGCTTTGATGCTCAACATACTCAAATGGAGGATGCATGCAACCCATCACTCCTTTCTCTCTACTACACCACAACGTCAAAAAAGTGGAGAACAATGATCCTAGCTCCTCTAAAATCATCCATCTATAAATATATAGAAGTTTTATTAAGGACAAGTTAGAGGTTTGCTTTTTTTTTTTTTTTTTAATCATAATTTCAATTTTCAACTTCTTTTAGACATATTGGAAAAGAATTAGTGAATTGTAATGTATAATTTATTTTCATGTTAAATGATGGCGAATTTCCCGCAAGTATACGGTTGTCTCAAGTAATATAGACTATGGAAGTCCGAATATTGTTCCCACGAGGATCGTTACAAGGAAAATAATAATTATTAATGAAAAAGAGTATCAACTCAAATATAGCTAACAAATGCAAATGGAAATAACAAAAATAATGAAAACAAGAAACAAAATAACAACTAGGGAAAAAAAAAAAACAAACAAACTAAAAGAAAACAAGAAACTAGATAACAAAGAGATGTTAATAGAAATAGAACTAAAGTGAAAACAAGGTTAGTAACAAGTTAGTAATAAAGTTAATGACAAAAGAAAAATAACAAAAACAAATGAACAATGTTAGATATATAAATGAGTAAGTATGTGAAAATAAGTGAAAGATCAAGATAGAAAGAAACTAAAAACATACATGAAAGCTAACTAATAAAGAGAACAAGATAAAAAAATACGAAATGTGCTAAAAGTGTGAAATCAAAGGTGCATGGTGGAAGATGGTGAATAGAGAAATGGAGTGTGAGAATTAAAACAAGTGAATAAGTGTGTGAGAATGTGAATAGAATCAAACTAAAGTAAGTAAAACAACAATTAATACTAATGGATAGATTGGACCATATAGGATCCACTAAGTAACACTAATCCAACACTAATGCTCTTCTTTTTTCCCAAACAAAACACTCAAATCTAATGACAAATCAATGTATAGATTTGGAAAATATAACTTTAAAGCTCTAAAAAATTAACAATCTAGTAGTTAAGATTTTCTTCCATTCATAAAAAAAAAGATTCCTAATGACTATCTATCAAAAGTAAGCATAAACCATCAAAAGATATTAACTCCTAAGCATGATTTGTCAAACCTTAGCATAGATAGTAAAAAGAATGCTAAAATAAAAACTAAGCATGGAAGATAGCATATTGCAATGAAGAAAAATCTATTCTAGCATGTTAAGCACATAAACAAAGAGAATTAAGAGCATAAGCAAAATGAATAGTATTAACTTAACTTCATCTAGAAAATCCAATCAAAGTGATTAGCCACCCATTGGAGAAGACAAAGCTTTCATTATAAATCTTCAATTTTTACAAAGCTTTCCTCACTTTCTCTCTACAATTGCTCTCAATTACATGAATAGCTTAAGTAAAGAGGAAGACGCTCTCCTTGCTTGTGTGCTAAATGCTTAGAGCTCCCTTCCTTATATAGAAACATTTGCTTGCTCTCTTTTGGTTTCTTTCCAATGTGGGACTTTACAAGAATGGAAATATAAACATATGAATGTAATTCCCGTGTTAGAAAACAGTCCCCACACTAATGTGTGATTTTGACCCTCGAAACGTCCGAATTGAGAAATGTTGTGAAATATGATTTGTAGGTCTTAGAACAAGCTTTCCAATGCTTCTAAGATCACCTCAATCGGACACCCGAGTAAAATGATATGGTCAAAATACAAACCCAGGTCTTTCATTTTTCTTCTTATTGTTGGCCTATCTTTGTCATTTCTTCATCCAATTGTCTTCCAAACTAATCAATACTCTCTTTAACTCTTGAATCTCAACTTTAATCTTCAAATTAATCTTCAATTAACACCTACAAAGAGAAATTAACATAATTGAGAGTATTTTTTTAACATATTTTGTATGAAAGCCATGAGAACTCATATAAATGCATACAAATGGCCATCTATAATGAAAAGATATGAGCAAAGCATGATGGGGAGCAAATTTATGATTTTTATGCTAAAAATAGTATTTTGAGTTCTTTTATCTATGAAAAGTCATAAAATAATTCTATGAAAGTATATCTTTTGTAAACTCATCATTAAACACAATGTAGGGATGGCTTAAATTCTTTGAATTCAGGCCATTTGAGGTTGCTGTAGTAGTGACCATATCTGTGACCAAAGAATCTGAAGCAATGAATTTTGAGAATGTTGTTTCACATTGCCTCTTTTTTGATAAGATAAAAGTACTGGACACCCACAAGAGGATTTTTTTTTAATTATTCTTTTCTCATTCCTTTGTTCATTTCCAGTTTATGTAACTCATTAAATGAATTTGGCCCTTCTTTCAACATCTACAGGTTGTTTGCTTCAATTCATTGGGTGAAACTATGTTCATTTTCAAATGCAATTCAATTCATTTGGTGAAACTATGTTCATTTTCAAATGCAATTCAATTCATTTGGTGAAACTATGTTCATTTTCAAATACAACAGATACGAGTAGGTGTGTCTTCTTCATTTTATTAGTTTTATTTTTGGATTTTTTTCTCATTTAGATGAAGAAAGATTTGCAAGCCTTTTTTTCGTCTTCTGTTTGTTGGATGTCTAGAATTTTTGTTATATTGGCATCTGGATTTTATATTTGTCTTCATAAATTTACCTACATGAGTTTATATATATGCACATATGTATAGGAGGAGACACGCATATACCTGTATTGCTTGAAGCTTCCTTTTTGCATTTCAATTTTTGGTTTCAGGTTCTTTCTTTAATGGAATGCATGTATGAAGTATTAGTTTTTTTATAATTAATTTGATATGGAATTAGATGTTCTATAAGTTATTAATTCTTATATTATTTATAGGAGACTTTATAGTTCTTGTTCTGAATTCTCATAGGTCACCAAACAGAGAGTCTCCGAAATTCAGGCAGGATTCAGTTCTCAGGCATGAAGTTCCAAACTAAATAAAAAGGAGGATTAGAGTATTTTTCTTACATATTGTCGAAGAGCTACATGTTTAAACACGTGCCGGGCTACACTAGTAACTTCACAAGTCTTCATCTACAAACAATAGGTTCACAAACCCAAAAAACTAATAAAAATATTATTTCTCAAATGGAACCCAACTCATCTAGCCCAAATAAATTTAATATAGCCAAAGAAGTCCCAGCTCTTTGCACAAAATTTGTAGATAAATCAACTATGGATAAAAAAAAAAAAAAAAGCATTTAAGACTTCCTAATGACTTCAAAAACGAAATCTCTCTTAGATTAGATAAATCCCGCTCCCCAAATTAATAGGATATTTACCCCAAAAACTGATACTTCATAGACAAAAAATCATTATAGAAGACCCACACCTGTTAATCTCCCATTTGAAGAAATACCTGACATAGCAACCAACAAATTACAATGGTAGCTCATTAGTTGAATGAAACTAATATAGATGGACTGACAGAATATAACAGTCGTAATATATTAAGAAATATGATTTTATATACAAATTCAAGAATGCTTTATGGTAATATACAATTACAAATGATAAAATCAATAACTGTTGGATTTACCAAACATCTTCATGGCTGGTGGGAATATTACCTTACCCCAACTCAAAAATTTTCTCCCTTTCTTATACAAAAATAAAAAAAAGAAAACTCAAACACTTAGTATAATAAATTTAGTAAAATTAAATGGCCAAGCAAAACCGTTTTTAAATACAAATGGTCAATCCATCTCAAATGCAGTAGAAACACTAATCCATAATTTTCTTCTTCGTTTTTGTTGAAATGTTAGTGATAAAATAGGAAAATATAGAGAGCAATTAATTAATTTCAGATGCTGAACTTTATCTGATTTTAGATGGCATAAAAATGCATTTCTTTCTCTTGTCTTTCAATATTATTTAACTCTAATGAAGAATTTTGGAAAGAAAATTTTATTTTCTTTGAAATTCAAAATTTTAAATCAAGAGCAAGGAAGGCAAGAAGATCAAAGAGTCCTAAAAACTAAAGGAGCAAGAAATTCAAAAGAGGAAAGAGAGATAAGGAAAGGAAGAGAAAGCAAAGAAAGAGAAAGAAAAAAATATTGCAAGATGGGTTGAGAAAAAAATATTGCAAGATGGGTTGCACATCCAATGCATGAATCTACAAGATTCACAGCCCATGGTGAAGTCCACCATGCATCAAAAAATCTGAATAAAATCTAAAATTCAGATTTGGATTTTTCTCCAAAGTCAAGTGGACCCAAGTGGAGGAATTTCAAGCCACCAAAGGAGTCCTTTACTTCGAAGACTAGTGCAATAGGCATGCGCTCAACGCAGGCCATAATTAAGAAATTATTAGAAATATATCTAAATATTTAAATAAATTACAAATAAATATTAATATATAATTCATAATAAAGATGGAAACTCATTAGAGAAACTTTAGATAGGTAGAAATATTTAAGGAAAGATCAAGTAAATAGTATAGCCTTTAGGACATTAATTTGATTATATTTGTGCTTAGCCATTAATTGAGTGCGATATCATAATTAAATGTGGATTCTGAAATTAATTGGCTTTCACAATGGGCCCCACAGATTAATTAATCTTACGAAATATCTAAAGAAAAATAAGGAGAAAACTATCCATAATGGGCCCCACAGATTAATCTTACTAAATATTGAATGGAAAATAAGGAGAAAAAATAGTAGAATATAGCCTATGAAAGTGGCCCACGCTTTAGTATAAAAAAAGCTCTTAGTGTGTTGGTATAAAAAAAGTGGACCCCGTAAATTGTGAGTTTGGAAATAAAGAAGACTTGGATTTCATAACTAAAGAGAAGTTATTATTGTATGCTATGTTTTAAGAAAGGGATAAGTATCTTGTTTCAAGAATATTTTAAATTTGCATTGAGATATGTTAGGCGATGAGATTAGATTAGAAGGGCAATTCCAGAATGTGGTATTGCAAAAAGTTTGAGGATGCGTCACGTGTCGGTCTCCCAGGAAACCCCCTTCCTCCACGTGTTGCACCCCAACGAAAAGGGCATTGCTTTACTATATATATAATTTGCACACCAAGAAATTCAAAAGAGGAAACAAAACTTAAGATTCCCACAAAAGTCTCCTAAACTTACCAAAAATCCTATAATGGAGATTAAGCAAAGAACCCTCCCAAACTATGCTACCTTGGACCACAAGCCATCAAGAAAATATAAAAAAAAATAAAATCCCACAAAGGGGCTGGAGGTCCAACTCCCATACCCCTCTTGCACGGCCAACAACACCCATCCCTCCATCATCACTTTTCGACAATTTTCCTCTTCCACCTTCACTCACCCAAGGCCTTCCCTAAGGCTACCACCACTTGGATTTTCACGCCACCGTCGCACCACTGCCGTTGCTACCATCGCTCCACGATCCTAGCCAGCCACTACCACATCCTAACTAACCTCTCCATCATCTCCCTTCCTTAAATTCATATCACAAAACGAGAGCCGATTGGATCGCCGTACGGGACCGCGAGTCCTTCTCCTTCGTTTAATGTTTCTTGTATCTAGGGCAAGGTTAGATGCATTTTTTAGTTTAAGAAATTTTGTAATTATTATTTGCTTATATTGGGTCTTTCAACAAAAAATCAAGTTTATGGGTTCTTGGTCTTCGACAATGGGTTAGTGAGTTCCAATGCTAAGACTAGGTCTAGAAAATCCCTAAAAGTCTTGTATCTCTAAGGCTAGCCTCGCGGTAATGTTATGGTTAGCCATGGGGTGATTTACGGTTAGCCGTGAGTTAGATACGGCTAGCAGTAATGGTTAATCCTGAAACAACAACTTTCAGGTTGGAGTTACGGTTTCTACAACGCTAGTTGCTTGGCGAGCCGTCGGCAGCCTTCAGTTAGCCATAGAGCTGATCGTATTTCAAAAACTATGAAGAAACATAGATTCTGAAAAGCTGACTGAATTGGCTTCTGTAACCTTCAAAATTTCTGGACTAGGGCAAAATCCGCATTTTTCGGGTGGTTTAACTTACCACTAACCTTGGGCCTTCTTAAATCACATTTTTACATTAAAATAAACATTATTAGGCTTCCTAAAAAGCACATTAAATAAACATTAACATAAATACAAGTTTCAAATCCATAAAACCTACCAAACACCCTAATGAGCTTGGAAATGTGCATTCAATCATGAATGGACAAGTTTCAAATCCACAAAACCTACTAAACACCCTAATGAGCTTGGAAATGGGCATTCTAACATGAATGGCATGAGGAATCAACCAAACAAGCAACATGCATGCTATTATAAGTGCTCATTTGCATGTCTTATCCTTGGTGCTTGGCTCAAATCTCACTAATTCCAAGCCTTTCCCTTCTTACGCCTCAAAAACCAAAACCCCCAATTTTAGTGCTCAAATAAACCCTTCACAACAAGAGAAATGAAATTGAGGTTGAAAAAGTACTTCCATTACAAGATCTAGGCCACTAGGAACTGATTTCAAGTAAGGGAAAGAGTTAGGGAGAGAAATCTTATCAAATAGAAGTTAGTAGAAGCTAATGGGTGTTGCAGGAAGCTTGGAGAAGAACTTGGGGGAAGGTTAGAGTCTTGGAGCAAAAAATCTCTCTCTCATGCTCTCTTTTGGTGTTTGGAGGCAAGGAAATGGAAGGAAAATGGAAGGGGAAAGCAACCCTAGCTAAACTCTTGCGATGGAGGTGAGGAAAAATGGAAGATAAGGGTTTTAGGGTTTTAGAAGAGGGTTTTAAAGATGAAGTTATGTTATTTACAAGAAAGTTTAGTTTCTTAAGTCAAATGACAGTTTAGGGTTTTTAAGGTTGAAAATGGTTCAAAAAGGGCCAAATGGGTTGGGTCAAAATACATAAGTTGTTTAGGTCGGAAAACTCTACCCAATGAATCCGGTCTCGCGCTAAACCTAAAAACACAAGCAACGCTACCCATAAACCAAAAATATAAAAAAGGTCCTCAAGCTACCTAATTTGGTTCAAAACATGTCATGCCCCCGAGATTAGGCCGGATCCTAACCCGATCTTAAGGGCGTGAGAATCAAGGCCAATTGAAATATTTTTCCATCGATCTCATGACCTCTGTGGCCTCAATTTTAGGTGGATCAAAGTCCGCGGTGAGGTTATGAATGATGACCAGTCACAATAATCAAATCGCGTAAACATCAAAAAATACAATTTGCACAGATGGTGAGATAAACACAATACATAAGAAATAGAGCGGAACAAGTATTAAGAGTGCATTAAGTTCCATAAAAGTTATCCAAGTAGTTTAAGTTAAGGTTTCTTATCCAATGGTACATCCATGGCCCAAAATACATATCCAAAAAATCAAACTAAACAAAGTCCAAAAGGGGGTATGAAGGCTCTCCAGCCCACGCACGACATCCTCAGACTATGTTGTCGACGCTCCACTCATAATGTCCACCATCCCGCAGAATCTCTGTGACTGCCTCACCCTCTGTCTCTACTGAGGCATCGGTACATAAGCATCAAATGTAGTATCTAGATAAATTGGCAAGTAAATAGATGTTAATAATACTATAATATGTGTCAAGTGGAATGAAGACAATATGAGATCATAAGAGTGTCAACATAGTTGCTTGGTTCAAAAATGAAAAGGAGAAAAATCTTTTATTCATTCTTGAATGTTACAGAAAGATGTAAAGCTGACCCACACACGTATTTTGTTGTGCTTTGAGGGATCATCTTCACTTTTGTTTACATGGGTTCTCTTCGCCTCACCTTCTGGGTGCAGGTTGTTTACAAACTTTTATACAACTCTCTCGTCAGGCTTAGGAGATCAAATACAAGAAAATTACAGAGTGAAAGGAGAAAAGAAGGGACTGCTGTCCTCAGAGGTATGCCGGAGATGAAGTTAAAGAAGTCTGCAACGTAGTTTCCTCCGCCAATCTTTATAACTCATCACCTTTTTCAGTAAGAAGAATTAGCAAAGAAGTCTGCTTCAAAACAGTAGAGAAAATCTTTGTCATTCTTCCATGATGAGAGAAACAAAGGTTGGTTTCAGAAACAATCACCCAATCCAGAGAACGCTTGCTGCCTGACTCTCACCTTGAGAATGAAAGAAGGGAAGTCTTTTCTCTTGAAAATGGCAGAGTTTCTGGGCTTTTTTGCTGGATTCGATCTGCTTACTACTTGCCCAAGTGTCTCTTTTATAGCTTTTGAGAGGGTTCCAATCATTGCAGATTGTGGGGGATTAAAGCAAATCATGAGGGAGTGGAGGTGGTTCTGGAAACCACACAAACGGAAGTTGGAATTGCAATTTTGCTATTCCAAAGGCCGTTAAAAGCGTAACTGCCCAGATCGTGGGTGACAATTGTGAGGCGGCCACAGGGAAAAAGTTCGACGGCTGACACAATGTTCTTCTAGCGTCTAGCGGCATGGTGTTTGGATGAAGAGCAGCGGCCATGGTATGTGCTTAGCGGTCAGCATTTGTAATCTAAAGTGGCCGATGAAGTCTCACATGGAATGACCGCTAAAATGCTGCCGTCGTGACCGATCAGATTCCATTAGTAAACAAAAATGACATTCTTTTTATGGAAATGAGTAAATTTGCCTTGGGGAAAGTGGTGTTTAAATGAATGAAATTTTTTGTGCCAACAATAGTAAGCTAGGCATTTTATGCATGAGTAATACCTAACCATACAAATCAAGCGGAGACATAACCCTAGCTACGCACCCTAGCAAAATGGCAACCCTCGTAGGCTAAGCATGCAAACCTAGGAAAGCTTGGCAATTCAAAAAGCAAACCAATGAAATGAAAACAACATAACTACACATTACCTCACATAATGTACGTTGGCCCGATGGTGTACGACCACCTCCCGGTTTGCAGATGGTAACCACACACACACATATATACAACAGCTCTATTCCACGGGCAGGCACCCTAAACCCTGGGAGCCTATATCCACCTAGGGGTACCAACTCGAAGAATTAAGGACCAAACCTTGTTGGGCATCACCTCATACACATAGTAAACTAAACAAAGAAGACTACCCCATACGTACATTTCAAACAATACACTCGGACCATAATCAGGTAGCCCTCAATGCCCAACCCCTCATACAATCCACACACATATACACTGAACTAATATAAGTCATAACGGACAGAGTGGATACATTCTCATGTCATGTAGTGTACGAAATCCATAACCTAACAGATAGTTTGATTAAGGAACCAAAAGGGTAGAATACTAACCGACCTAGGTTTGGGGTAGACCATCACAGATGGAGTCCATATGGTCCAACATAGCGGACCCACGTGCTCAAAATGCCTACAAGATCATTTGGTGCTTCCAAAGTTATTGGCACCCCGCGGTCTCTCTTGCCACTTAAATAGCCCCATATGAGTTCCATTCGTAATTACGGACCACCCGTGAAGAGGTGCCAAGCTCTCACACACACCTCCTCACCAAAAGCCAATCCTAATCTATGAGCACTTAGGCTAAGGGCCAATAATACAAAGCACCATTAAAACCATTATATCATTGGAGATTATTGAATCCCATTAAACATTAAAACCCATTAAATCATCAAAACCCATTACATCATTGAAACCCACTAAATCATTGAAACTTATCAAGTCATTGGAAACCCATTAAATCATTGGAAACACATACTACTACCCATTCCCCCCAACCATTTTCCAATTAAGGACCATGCATTCAAATCACCAATGAAAGCCATTAATGCTCAACATGATACCATTATTATGCTAAGAGCTTGAAATAAAGAATAGCTACACAATAAATGCAATGAATCAATTAATATAAACATAAAATAGAATTATGAACATGTATTTGCCTGCCTCCCTCTGATTTGCTCAAAATCCCTCTTCTTAGAAGCCTGGGATTTGCCCAAATGTAGAGATCCACACCACCTCTCATCAAAGCACACTAAGAATCCTTCTCCTACATGCCAAAAAAGAAAGGAAAAGCCTCTAGCCCATAAACACATGCTCCTAATGAAGAAAGCAAGAAACTACGTGAGAAAGGGGAATGGACACTTACTAGATTGTTGATGGAGGAAGAAGATGAAAATAGGGATGATGAGAGAACCCTAGGAAGCTATGGGAGACCTTGAGCTTGATGCTTGAGTGATGGAGGCGAAGAGTGAAAATGAGAGAGTGGAGAGGGGGGGAGAGATTGATGGGAATGAAGATGGGGAATGCGTTTTGGTCTTTAGTAAGGGTTTTAAAGGAAAATTGCATATAGGACCTATGGTTTAAGGGGTTTATAACAAAACCCTTAGTAAATGGGTATGGGTTCATGGGTTGGTTCTTGGGCCAAGATGGGTCTAATAATGGGCCAATGCCATGAATGCATGAATGCTAACCTCCATTTAATGCAACCACTCTCTAATTTTAGTGCTTATGTTACTAAGCCCAGTTCCACCAATTCTAATCCCTCAACTAGGAAAGTATTAAAGCTATTGAACCCGATTAATTAGCCTAATATCATTAATTAACATCTAATCCCTATTTAAGGCCAGGGGCATTACAAAACCCCTCTAATCTACCTAATTACTATAACTAATCATCAAATCAACACATTAGACACCCTAATCTTTATTAATTAGGTGTCAATTGAGATTAGGAAGGGTTGGGGTCTTATAAAGGGTGTGCAATTGATAACCACGAGACAACCCATGTGGTAAAGGGCTTTTCATCTAACCATTAGACTGGTGCGAATTTCGCAAGTATACAAATGTCTCATGTAATAAAATTAGGGGCATTTGGTGTCAGGTCCCTCAACAGTACATTTCTGAGCCTGTGGTCCAAGTCATTTTCTCATAAAGGCCGCGGTTCCCTTTTAATATTAAATGAGTCAAAAAGACAAAAACGCCCTCTCTTTATGCACTCTATACGTCACCAAACACGTACCACTTTAAAATATTTCGTCACACACTCCGAAATCTAAGCAAAATAAAGATTCTAAAAGCGAAGATGAAGGTAACTACAGAAATAAGCAAAATCAACTCACCGGTGACCTCAATCAACCGAATTATCTTGACATATGTTTATCTAAGTTTTGGTTTGAATTTATCTGAGCTTGAAATGAAATTATTTTACTTTGACATGGATTTTTCTGAGTTTGATTTCAATTTAACTATTTTTGTTATCAATTAAACAAGGTTTCAAACGAATTTATGTGACTTTGAAAACATTTTCTTAGAGTTTTTACTGAGTTTATCTCAGTTTCTTATGAAATAATGAGTTTGATATGAAATTAATTGAATTTCACATGATTTTATTTGACTTTAAAATGTATTCAACATTCAACTTGGTTTTAAATGAGTTTTTTTTTAGTTTGTTGTGAATTTATCGAAGTTTTGTATGCGTTATCTGACTTTGGCATAATGTTATCTGACGTTGACATGATTTTATCTGTGTTTGGTATGAAATTTTCTAAGTTTGATATGAATTTATTTGTGTTTGAGATGAATTTATCTGAGTTTGCTGTGAATTTATCTAACTTTGATAGGAACTTATCTAACTTTGGCATAAGCTAATATGAATTTATCTGTGTTTGAAATCATAGCCAGTTTGAAAACAAGTATTTTGTATGTGTTATCTGACTTTAGCATAATGTTATCTGACTTTGGCATGATTTTATCTGTGTTTGGTATGAGTTTTTCTAAGTTTGATATGAATTTATCTAACTTTGATGGAAACTTATCTAACTTTAGCGTGAGTTTATATGAATTTATTTGTGTTTGAAATCATAGTCAGTTTGTAAACAAGTGTTTTGTATGTGTTATTTGACTTTGGCATGATTTTATCCGTGTTTGGTATGAATTTTTGTAAGTTTGTTATGAATTTATTTGTGTTTGCTTTGAATTTATCTGAGTTTGCTGTGAATTTATCTAACTTTGATGGGAACTTTTCTACTTTTGGCATTAGTTTATATGAATTTATCTGAGTATGCTGTGAATTTATCTAACTTTGATGGAAACTTATCTAACTTTGGCATAATTTTATATGAATTTATCTGTGTTTGAAATCATAGCCAGTTTGAAAACAAGTGTTTATATGTATTATCTGACTTTGGCATAATGTTATCTGACTTTGGCATGATTTTATCTGTATTTGGTATGAATTTTTCTAAGTTTGATATGAATTTATTTGTGCTTGTTTTGAATTAATCTGAGTTTGATACGAATTAAGTGAATTTATCTAAGTTTGCTGTAAATTTATCTAACTTTGATGGGAACTTATCTAACTTTGGCATGAGTTTATATGAGTTTATATGAATTTATCTGTGTTTAAAATCGTAATCAGTTTGAAAACAAGTGTTTTGTATGGAAAGATGGTGAGTTAGAGCTAAAACCAATATTTAAATTGCATGACACCCATTTAAATGATTAGAAGGACAAATTAGTCATAAAAAATCTGATGTCATATGCTTAAGGACCACCGCCCATTTAAATGGTTAGAAGGGCAAATGAGTCATAAAAAATCTGATGTCAATGCTTAGGGACCACCTCCTGAATTAATCCTATGTGCAAGGGACTCTAGGCCTTAAACATTATTGCTGTGTACTAGAGACTTTATAACACGGTACTGAGGGATCTCTCCCTAATTTACCCATAAAATTATGGAAGTCCGAATATCTTTCCAATGAGGATCGTGACAAGAAAATTAACAATGATCAACGACAAGGAGTATTGACTCAATTATAGCTAACAACTGCAAATGGAGATAACGCTAACAAAAATAATGAAAACAAGAAACAAGAAAATAACAAGGGAGATATATAAAACAAAATAAAAAATTCAAACTAAAAGAAAACAAGAAACTAGATAACAAAGAGATGTTAGTAAAAATAGAAGAATTCAAGTGAGAACCAAAACAATTAACAAACCAAGAACAAGGTCAGTAACAAGAATAAAGGAGCAATGTTACTAACAAAAACAACCAAATAAGAATACTAGTAAACAAGTGTGTGAAAATAACAAGTCAAAGATCAAGATAAAAAAAAATCCATTGAAACTAGTTAATAACAAGAACAAGTGAGTAAGATAGAAAATGAATGGATGGAGATGAAGAAAAAGTGTGCTAAAGTAGTGCGAAATCAAAGGGGAATAAAAAAAAAACACATAGAGGGTAAGAACAAATAAGTTAATGGAGGGAGGAGGGGTGATAAAATGTATATGGAAGAGATGGAATTGATGGGGTGGATATAAAAATGGAGTGTGAGAATTAAAACAAGTTAATCAAAGTGTGTGGAAATGTGAATAGAGATAGTTAAATAGAATCAAATCAAAGTAAAATAAGATAAGATAAAAGGTGAGGTCAAATAGGAGCAACAATCAATAGTAATGGATAGATTAAAGCATCTAAAATTCACTAAGTGTCACTAATCCAAACAAATGCCCTTCTCTTTTTTCCAAACAAACACTCAAATCTAAAGACAAATTAATGCTTAATTTGGAAAATACAACTTGAAAGCTCTAAGATAGGAATCAACAATCCAATAACCAAGACTTTCTTTCATTCATAAAAGCAAAGATCCCTAATGACTACTTATCAAAAGTATGCATAAACCATCAAAGGGTATTAAATCCTAAGCATAATCTATCAAACCTAAGCACACATAGTAAAAATGAATGCTAAGATAGAAAATAAGCATGGAATGTTGCACAATACAATGAAGACAAATCTACTTTAACATGTTAAGCACATAAACAATGAAATTAAGATAAAGAACATAAGCAAAAGAAATAGCATCAACTTGGCTTCATGCAGACTATCCAATCAAAGGGATTAACCACAAATTGGAGACCTCACTTTTTCTTTTCAATACTCTCAATTATATGATTAGCTTAAGTAAAGAGGATGTGGCTCTCCTTGCTTGTGCTCTTTCAAATGCATAAGGCTACATTCCTTATATAGAAACATTTACCTTGCTCTGTTTTTGTTTTTTTCCGATGTGGGACTTCATAAGAATAGCAATGAAAGGCTTAGGAAAGTTAGTGAGGGGACAATGGCTTCAGTGTGGGATGGAAATGGGTTATGGATAAGTGGATTGGATTGTTTGGTTTAGGCAAGTTGGTGTGGGCTCAAAAGGGATTGATATGAGGGCTCAAAATGGGATAGAAATGTGGTTGGGCATTGGGCTAAATAGTTATGGAAATAGTATCCAGATTGAGGCGCTGTTTTGACCCCTGAAACGTTTGAATTGGGAAAAGTATGCCATATATTATTTATAAGACTTTAAATAAGCTTTCCGATGCTCCTGAGATCACCTCAATTGGACATCTGAGTAAAACGTTATGGTCAAAATACCAACCCAGTTATTTTTTCTTCTTATTGGCTTAATTTTTCCATTTCTTCATCCAATTGCCTTCCAAACTTATCCTTACTCTCTCTAATTCTTGAACCTCAACTTTAATCTTCAATTAACAACTACAAAGAGAAATTAACATAATTGAGAATATGTTTGAACATATTTTGTATGGAAGATATTGGAACTCATATAAATGCATACAAATGGGCCATCTATATGAAAAAAATATATATAAGGAAAGCATTGATAGGGAGGAAAATTATGTTTTTATGCTAAAAATGGTGTTTTAAGTTCTTTTATCTTTGAAAACTCTTAAGAGTAATGCTATAAAAGTGTAACTTTTGTAAACTCATCGTAGCCTCAGGGATCGAACATTGGCACCGGTCAAATACAAAGATGTACTATTTTGGAATTTCAAAGTTAATATATTTTACTATATATTATATTAACACGGGTGAGTGTCAAAGTTAGCATGATCTATTTAGAGCGCCAAAAACTCGAATGAGTGTCAACTTTTTACGAAAAGTAATTCTCCCATTTTAAAAGTGGGAGTATTCTCATTTCAAAAGTGGGATAAAATAGCTCATCTTGAAATTAATATATTAGTTTAAACCCCAATGGAAAAGTCAATAGTATCAAATTTAGAAGAGACCATCACCATGCACATAGGTATCTACGTTTCAATTGAATCAAATCATGATTTTCTTCCTAATATATAATATATAGATTATATAAGATAATCTAATAATTTGGTAGGATATAATCATCACAAATATCATTTTTTTTTCTAAATGCCCGTGTTAATACTCGTTCTATTTTATTTAAAGTAAAAACTTGTTGAAATTTTACATTCTACTAATAAATGTCATCAATAATAATGACAAAAAGAATTCAAATATGAGCGAGGCCATACAATTCTTAATGAAATCATCGATAAATTTTATGAAGTGTCTCTTGAAATCACTAAAAGAACATAGAGACAACTAAAACAGTCATTCCAAAAGAGAACTTTATCGATATGATGGATGGACTCCTAGTCCTATTGATTCAAACCAATACCTTATCGAAGATTCCTGCGCACACTTTTGAAAAGGCAAATTACATACATTAATCTAGCAAATGTGGCAATTATCTCTGACAATCAAGATTGCCGGCATTTAGTCATCTCGCAAATCTTGATAAAAAATTATGTCCACAATACATGTGCAGTATGCAACAATTCACAGTTCGTCATGTAGACTTACAGTCAGAAGATATAAATGCAAACATCCATATGTCTCATAACTATTTCACCCCATCTACATATAATTGTGTACAAGTCTTTTTTATCCATAAATGACCAGTAGCAAACCATGCAACAATAGCTCAAGGGTCCCTTTCTAATAGGTAAATGTCTCCATCAATGTAAGGACCTGATCTCTTAACCCTAGGGTTAGCACTAGTAATTCGGTGGTTAGGATTGGTAAGTGGGGATTAATGGTCATTTGTGGTATTTTCTGTGTAAGGATAGTCTTTGAACAGCCTTGAGGAGTTGTAAGAGTCTTTGAGAATAATTTGACCACTTTTTGGAACCCCGTTTGTGTTTTCGATTGAGATTGGGAGATTATTCTTGAATTATGAAAAAATATTATTCTAAGCTCATTTGATCAATGTTATTATTCCAGTCAACTCCTATGTTCAACTTGAATCAACTTGAGACCTGAAATTCTTCAGTTGACCAATTCCTTCAAAAATTGATAGGCTTTGACCGGACAGTTGACTTTTTCCCTGAAACCTTAAATTGAGTAACTCTTGTGGTCAAGAATTAGATCTTGACCTGCCTAGCAACTTTCATGTTCAGCCCAAATTCATCCGAGGCCTAGAAAGCACAATTTGACCCTCGGCACTCTTTTTGAGACAAATACCGCAGTTTAGAAAATATCAACTTTTGTCCACGATCTGAGAAAATTATGATTCTTGGCTTGTTGGAAGGCTCTTCTCTAGACCTGTAATTCTTTTTCTTTGACTTGATCCGTCCGAGGCCCTAAAGACCTTCGTTAACTAACCCAAGTTCAGCTAAGGTGGTAGCAAACTCACACCATAAGTCCTTGCAAAAATATCCTACCTACCACCACCAACCACATTGAATGCCACCTACCACCACTACTTACCTTTACAACTTTCATTCCCAGCTCATTTGCAACTGGCCATAGCAAACTCAAGAGATATTCTCTGTCTCTTCTTTTTCTCCTCTCCTCTCCCTTCCATGTCATGGTGAAGAACATCTCCTTGGAAGCTTTTCTTTCCCGATCCTGCCCGGCCAATCAACTCCCTCGTCGCCTTCTTCGCAACATAATCTATTTTGGTACGAATCCGGCGATGGCAGCCCCCTCTTGCAACACCTTCTTCTTCCTTGATTTTCAAAGAGGTAGGCCCTTTTTCTCCTCGGCTAGAACCTGATGAGTTTACAAAAGATACACTTTCATAGCATTATTTTATGAGTTTTCAAAGATAAAAGAACTCAAAACACTATTTTTAGCATAAAAATCATAAATTTCCTTCTCATCATGCTTTGCTCATATCTTTCCATTATAGATGGTCATTTGTATGCATTTATTTGAGTTCCAATGGCTTCCATACAAAATATGTTCGAAAATACTCTCAATTATGTTGATTTCTCTTTATAGGTGTTAATTGGATATTAATTTGAAGATTAAAGTTGAGATTGAAGAGTTAAAGAGAGTATGGATAAGTTTGAAAGACAATTGGACGAAGAAATGACAAAATTAGGCCAATAATAAGAAGAAAAATTTAAGACCCGGGTTGGTATTTTGACCATAAGAAAAAGGAATAGCATAACATAGCTTCATCTATAAGACCCAATCAAAGGGATTAGTCACCCATTGGAGAAGAGAAAGCTTTCATTCCAAATCTTCAATTTTTACAAAATTTTCATCACTTTCTCTCTACAATTGTTTTCAATTACATGAATAGCTTAAGAAAAATGGAGGATGCTTTCCTTGCTTGTGTATTTAATGCCTACAGTTCCCTTTCTTATATAGAAACATTTGCCTTGCTCTCTTCTTGTTTCTTTCCAATGTGGGACTTCACAAGAATGGAAATACGAACATATGAATGTGTTAGAAAATAGTTCTCAGATTGATGTACGATTTTAACCCCCGAAACGTTCGAATTGGGAAAAATATTGTGGATTATGATTTGTAGATTTTAGAACAAACTTTCCAATGCTTTTGAGATCACCTCAATCGGACACCCGAATAAAAAGATATGGTTAAAATACTAACCTAGGTTTGTCATTTTTCTTCTTATTATTGGCCTAAGTTTGTTTTTTCTTCATTCCATTGACTTCCAAACTTATCATTACTCTCTTTAACTCTTGAATATCAACTTTAATCTTCAATTAGCACCTTCAACGAGAAATTAACATAATTGAGAGTATTTTCGAACATATTTTGTATGGAAGCCATTGGAACTCATACAAATGCATACAAAATGGCCATCTATAATGAAAAGATATGAGCAAAGCATGATGGGGAGGAAATTTATGATTTTTATGCTAAAAATAGTGTTTTGAGTTCTTTTATCTTTGAAAACTCATGAAATAATGCTATAAAAGTGTATCTTTTGTGAACTCATATTGATGGTATGAATAGAGAAATGGAGTGTGAGAATTAAGATAAGTGAATATATAAATGTGTGGGAATGTGAATAGAATCTAACTAAAATAAGTAAAATAACCAACAAGCAATACTAATTGATAGATTGAACCATCTATAATCCACTAAGTGACACTAATTCAACACTAATGCTCTTCTCTTTTTCCAAACAAATAATCAAATCTATAATGACAAATCAATGCTTAGATTTGGAAAATATAACTTTAAAGATCTAAGATAGAAATTAACAATCTAATAGCTAAGACTTTCTTCCCTTTATAAAAGAAAAAATTCCTAATGACTATCTATCAAAAGTAAGCATAAACCATCAAAAGATATTAACTCTTAAGCATGAGTTATCAAACCTAAGCATAGATAGTAAAAAGAATGTTAAGATAGAAAATAAGCATGAAAGGTAGCACATTGCAATGAAGAAAAATGTATTCTAGTATGTTAAGCACATAAACAAAGAGATTTAAGAGCATAAGCAAAAGGAATAGCATCAACTTAACTTCATCTAGAAGATCCAACAAAGGATTAGCTACCCATTGTAGAAGACAAAGCTTTCATTACAAATCTTCAATTTTTACAAAGCTTTCCTCACTTTCTCTCTATAATTTCTCTCAATTACATGAATAGCTTAAGTAAAGAAGAGGAGGCTCTTCATCTCCTGTGTGTATTCTGTTTTTGAGTTGGGTTTTGACTGTGTTTGAGTTTTCCTTTTTAGGATGGATTTTTGGGGCTTTGTTTGTAGAGAGAAGCTCTCTGTGAGAGCTTGGCTTGACCGAGGTTTAAGGTGAAAGTGCAACTAGGTTCAATGAATAAGTCCTAGAGGGGGGGTGAATAGGACAAAAGGAATTCTAATGCCAATCTTAAACTTATTAGCCTAATTTTTAATCTCAACTTGGAATAATAATCACACATAACAAAATAACTTGTATGAATTATAAGTTCAATGTGTGTGTGCTTAAATAATCAGAGAAACTCCAATTTGAAACAAGATAATAAGCACAAGAGATAAAAAAGACACAAGAGATTTATAGTGGTCCAGTTACACAGACCTACATCCACTCTCAAGGGTCACACAGTCCCTTGGTTTCACTATAAAGAATCAAAATCCACAAGTACTGATTCTAACTCAATTTTGTTACTGAGTTTCGATCACACAGATCTAATCCCCACAGACAATTTTTAGAGTGGTTGACACACACAGATTCAATCCACTGTCACAAAGATATAAATTTGAATGGAGGGCGAACACTTGCCTTTGATGAAGATCGAAAGTGTTCGAAGAAGCTTTTGATCGTGATCGAAGCTTTTTACCTCTTCCAGTTAGCTTGGTGTTGATGATGAAACTCCTTTGAGATGCATAACCAAGTTGTAGAGGTTTGATTTCTAGGACAGAAAAGAGGGATACCTTTAAGGATTAGGATATCCTAGATTTGGCTTCTCAAAGCACACTCCTTAGAGTTAAGTAAGCCCTTGGATTTGCCAAGATAGGATCTAAGTGTGTTTGGAAGAAGCTTTGAGAGCTTGAGAAAGGTTTACAAGAATTTGGAATAAAGGCTCTTAAAAAAATTGGACCTCCCTATGTTGAAAAACGAGCTACAAGTATTTATAGAAAAAATCCAACGGATAGTTCCAACGGTAACTTAAGACATGGTAGGGTGCACCTGACAAGAACACTATTCCTACGTTTGAAATTTGATAAAGACCCTAACATAAGCAAAGTTTTGGTGAGGCCTTATAAGAATCATGAGTATGAATATGAGGGAACTTTTGTAGAAAAATTATTAAAGAAATCAAAAGCACACCGGTTTTGACAACTTTACATTTCTTTATTAATTTATATAAAACATTGTTTATTGTTAAGTTTTTATACATAATCATGTTTACTAAGCCTCAATGTGACCTGGTGTTATGATCATGTTGGATGCCTTAGGACAGGTGGACTTAGGGGGTGAACTGCTAACCGCATGAGGTCGGCTAGCTGAAATCTGGGGTCATTTTTGAGTTTTAAACAAGCTCAAAAACATCAACTAAAACCTTTCAAAATAATAATTTAGCCTAGGGTTTTTAGGGTCACTTAGGGGCATGGTTTCGGTCCCAATTACCTGATCTTGGTTGGCACAGCTTGAGGTTGATCTTTGATGAATCCTGGCCTTTCCAAAAAGCTTTGACAGTCCTCTTGAATTGAATCTTCTTTGAAGTATTTAAGAGACAATGTCTTCGGAACTCTTTGGCACGAAATTAACGATAAAAACAGTGCACATGAAAATGTGGCACTAACAATCTCCCCCTTTGTCAATTTCGTGACGAAACCAATTAAACTAATACATTTTTAAAAGAGGAGACTTAAAATACAATCATACATTATACACAAAGTTCATAAACTATTACAAAAGATTTTCAACAATAAAAGGATAATGAAGCAAAAAGAATGAGTATTGATCTTCTTCATTTTTACTTGAGAAGAATTTCCCTGTAGAAATACAACATTAACAACACAGATTGGGAATCTTCTCCCTTGTTCGAATTAAAACAAGAAAAAGAAGTTTCTCCCCCTTTGTACCTGCAACATATGAAACTGAGGAGGTATTGATTGAGATTATTTCTCCCCTCAACGAAGATTATTTCTCCCCCTTTTTGTCAGAAATTGACAAAGAGATGTATAAACTGAGAGAAACTTTGGAAACTAATGCAAAGATTAGAGACCAGAAGGTAGAAAAGAATATAGATAATCCATTCAAGCATAGATAACAGATGGGCCTCGATTTGACAGGGCCGAGGGCATTCAAGTTCATCCCCCACAATTCTTACCGGGCCTAAGTGCGTGCAACCCAAATTCATGCACATCATGGAAGCCCCAGCCCACCCGAGCCAGCCTGCAAAGAGATACACTCTGGAACCACCCATGTCCGACATAAACTGCAAAGGCTAGAGGCCTAGTTTTATCAACTGGATACGGAAGGAGATTCAAATCCGCTGGATGTTGTTGACAAACGAGAAAAATAGGGACATCCCTCAATTAATCTCACTGGCTTAGCTAAGTAGCTTTTGAAAATATGCATCTAGCATATTTTTAATCTGAACCAAGAAAGATTTGAAGATATGAAGGTTAGTCTTGTTCAAATTTCATCTCTATAAGAGCAGTCTTAGCTCTATCTAATTTGTATCAAATCTTCTTCTCGTCTCTGTAATTCATCAGCATTCTTATTCACAAAATTTCAATGGCTCATCAATTTCCTTTTAGTACTTCTTTTGATCAGGAGATGAGGTATTCTCTACCTCAATCCCAAACTTTATCTGCATCTGTTTTAGTTTCTATGATGCCAAGGCGACAAGAGAGAGATTTGGCTAATAAATCGGATCAAGATGCCATTTATGAGCTTGTGAGTCTCGGGACTCAATACTCATCATCCATTGTCTCATTTTCCGATCGGTTGCAGTCCAAAACTCATAATAAAGAAAAGCTTATTGAGGAGATCGATGTACTGCAACGGCTTCTTCTCGAGTCTAACAGAAAAATAGTAGAATTAAAGCAACAGAATAAGGATTTAAAATCCTTGCTTACCTCTTCAGTTCGATTGCCTAATCCTTTGGACAAGGATTGCATGAGGATCTATGAAAGGCAAAAGCATTTGAATGATGAGGCTAAAAGTCTCAAGTTTTTGTAAGACATTGAGACAAATACACAATAAATATTCATGAAATGCATCATTTCGATTTCTCTTCTAATCATGCATAGTCTATTTTCTGGCAGGGGTTTTGTAAAAATGTCTGCCAACTTATCATGTGTGCTTGTGAATTCTAGTACACTATCACCCTTCTGCACATGATCTCTAAGAAAATGATATCTAATTTCAATATGCTTAGTCCTAGAATGGTGTATTGGGTTCTATGAAAGATTTATAGCACACAAGTTTAAAATCCTCAAGTTGTTGCTTCATGTAAAGAAGTTGAGTACAATAACTACCTCCAGCAACATACTCTGCCTCAGCAGAAGATAGTGCAACAGAATTTTTCTTTTTACATAACTATGAAATAAGTTCATGACCTAAGAAATGATATGTTTCATTTTTTTTTTTATTTTTTTAAATTTTTTTTTTAAATTAAACACACAAAAACAATTAAATGAAACTAACACATATAAAACAAATAAACAATAAGAAATTATTTAATAACACAAATACCAAGGGATTTTCTCATATTTTCAAATTTTGAAACATCCAATGGTTTTGTCAGAATATCTGCAAGTTGTTTCTCAGTAGAAATATGCTCCAAAACTATGACTCCTTCTTCAACCAATTCTCTAATGAAATGATGTCTAATATCAATATGTTTGGTTCTAGAGTGTTGGACGGGATTTTTGGAGATATTGATAGCACTAGTGTTATCACAGTATAAGTTCATGCTACATTGTTCAATACCATAGTCTTTGAGCATTTGTCTCATCCAAAGCATTTGAGTACAACCACTGCCAGCTGCTATATATTTTGCTTCAGCTGTAGATAAGGAGATGGATGATTGTTTCTTGCTATGCCAAGCAACAAGACAGTTTCCTAGGTAAAAACACCCACCGCTTGTAGATTTTCTATCATCCACATTTCCAGCCCAATCGGCGTCTGAGTATCCAGCAATGCAGGTAGATGAGTCATATGGATACCATAAGCCATATCCTGAAGTCCCTGAAACATATCTTATGATTCTTTTAACAGCTTTCAAATGAATTTCTTTGGGATCGGATTGATATCTGGCACAAGCTCCTACACTGAATGCTATATCAGGTCCACTGGCTGTAAGATATAATAAGCTGCCTGTCATGCTCCTATACAGACTAGAATCAACACTCTTACCACTCGGCTCTCTAGATAATTTGAGTGTTGTGCTCATGGGTGTGTTCATGTGCTTTGCTGAGTCTAATCCAAACCTTTTGATTAATTCTTTTGCATATTTGGTTTGGGAAATAAACAGTCCATTAGACAATTGTTTGACTTGTAACCCTAGAAAGAAATTAAGTTCACCAACCATACTCATTTCAAATTCAGATTTCATAAGATTAGCAAACTTTTCTGTGAGATCATTACAAGTAAAACCAAACACTATATCATCAACATAAATTTGAGCAATCAAAATATTATCATTGTTTGTTTGAATAAAGAGAGTTTTATCCACACTATCCCTTTCAAAGCTTTGATCAATTAAGAATTGAGTAAGCCTCTCATACCAAGCTCTAGGGGCTTGTTTGAGACCATAGAGAGCCTTTCTAAGATGATACACATGGTTAGGCTTCTTAGGGTCTTCAAACCCTTTGGGTTGCTCAACATAAACTTCTTCTTCCAAAATACCATTTAGAAAAGCACTTTTGACATCCATTTGGTATAGTTTAAATTTCAAAGAACAAGCAATGGCAAGAAGGATTCTAATGGATTCAAGTCTAGCAACAGGAGCAAAAGTTTCCTCAAAATCAATTCCTTCAATTTGAGAGTACCCTTGAGCAACCAGCCTAGCCTTGTTTCTAACAATGGTACCATTTTCATCAAGTTTATTTTTGTAAATCCACTTGGTACCTACCACATTTTTGTCATCCGGTCTAGGCACAAGATCCCAAACTTCATTTCTAGAAAATTGATTTAACTCTTCTTGCATGGCATTTATCCAATTATCATCGGAAAAAGCTTCATCAACATTTTTAGGTTCAAAAGTAGAAGTAAAACAAAGATAGCTAACAATGTTTTCTAATTGTCTTCTAGTTTTGACACCAGCCAAAGGATCTCCCAGAATTTGGTCCATAGAATGATGTTTCACATTTACCAAATCCTTAGAGAGTGGAGACTCATCCAGTTTTTCAGTTGAGACATTTATCTCATCATTATCAGGGTTTTCTTGATGACTGAAATCATTTAGTTTGTCATCAATGACTACATTTATGGATTCTTGAATGGCTCCAGTGTTTAAATTCAATACTCTGTAGGCACGACTGTTTTGAGAATAGCCAATGAAGATGCTTTCATCGCTTTTAGTATCAAATTTGCTCAAGTGTTCTCTGTCCTTGAGTATATAGCACTTACTACCAAAAATTTTAAAGTAGCTAATGTTGGGCCTTCTCTCATGCCATAATTCATAAGCAGTTTTGTCCAAGCCAGTTCTCAAGTATACCCTGTTTATGATGTGACAAGCTGTACTAACTGCATCAGCCCATAGATCTCTAGGAACATTCTTTCCATGAAGCATAACTGTGGCCATTTCTTGTAAGACTCGATTCTTTCTTTCAGCAATACCATTTTGTTGAGGAGTTTTAGGGGCAGAAAATTCATGGTAAATTCTATACTTATCACAATATTTTTCAAACTTCGTATTTTCAAATTCACCACCATGATCACTTCTTATTCGAGCAACTGCTCTTCCTTTTTCAACTTGGATCATTTTCACAATCTTTTTAAATTCAGCATAAGCATCAGATTTCTCTCTTAGAAATGCAACCCAAGTGAATCTAGAATAATCATCAACAATAACAAGAAAGTATCTTTTACCCCCTTTACTCTCTTTCTTAGTTGGACCAACCAGGTCCATATGGAGAAGCTCTAGAGATCTAGAGGTCTTTAGAGACTTGGTCTTTTTGTGAGAGTTTCTGATTTGTTTACCTTTTTGACACTCTCTACAGACTGTTTTTGACTCTTTGCTGATTTTTGGAAGACCCTTAACATACTTGTTCAATTTGGATAGGTCTCTAAAGTTCACATGTCCAAGTCTTTTATGCCATAGTTGAGTTTCATCAAGATGAGCAATGTGACAGGATGAACTGGATGATTCTTTGTGGTTACTAATAACATAACAGTTGTCATTGGTTCTAAGACCTCTTAGAATAACCTTTCCATATTTGGAAATCTCACAACCAAGACTACTAAAGTTAACATGATCTTTATCACATATTTGAGAAATACTTAGCAAGTTATGTTCAAACCAACGACATACAAAACATTTTCAATAACAGGCATGTTAGGAACATTCAAAGTACCCTTACCAACAACTTTAGCAACTTTTCCATCACCAAAGGTGACAATTCCACCCTCATATTCATTTAAAGATGAGAAATGTGCTCTATCCCCAGTCATGTGTCTAGAGCATCCACTATCTAGGTACCACAAGGATTGGTCAATAGCTTTAAGAGCTGTGTGAACAACTAGGCTTTTGTTCTTGGGAACCCATATGAATCTTTGGGTGACAGGGATTGCACTAGGACCTTGAGATTTAGCTTTGTTAGGATTTTGTTGGTGAAAAGATTTCTTAGAGTAGTTTTCAGTAGGTTTAACAGTTCTTGTATGATTGTGGAATTGCAACTTTAGAAGACCAATTTGTTTCATCAACATATTTAATTGTTGAGAGAAAGAGTGATTGATAGAATTGTTTTGAAAAGAAGTCTTAGTCTGTTTATCTTTATGAGGGTTGACATAAGTTTTGGTGGACTGTCTTTTCATTTGTTTCATTTTGCACTCATACTTGTCATGTCCTTTGCTTCCACATGAATAACATGTAATTTCAGAATTGTTTTGACTACTGGAGGAAGCTTCTCCTTTCACAAACACAGTAGAAGCATTAGGTTTGGATTTGTCTTCTTTGTTGAATCCTAGCCCAGTTTTGTCTCTATGATATTTACCCATTTTAAAAAGTCTTTCAAAATTTTCTTCTCCATGGGTAAAGGAATATTCATACTTCTCTTTGAACCATTTCAGATGAGTGACTTCATCCCTTAATTGATTGTTTAGTTCTTTTAGAATCAAAGCTTCTTCTTCATCTCTTTTGATTTTGATTAAATTTTCATTAGCAATTTGAAATTTAGAATTAACTTCTTTTAGTTCAGTTGCTAAGGTATTCTTTTCATCAGTTAAGGTTTCAATTTTGTCTTTTAAGACTTTGTTCTTAGATTTTTGTTTGCTCATGGCATCAATCAATTTGCAGCTTTCCTCATAAAGTCTATCATATGAAACTTGAGGATCTTCATCTTCTTTTTCATTTTCTGAGCTGTCATAATTAGACTCATTCCCAGATTTCTCGATATCAGTTGTTCCAGAATTTTCTGATATTTCAAGTGATGGATCACACACTGTTCTGGCCATTAGTATAGTGTAATTTTCTGTTTCATCTTTGTGTGATTCATCTGAGTCTGATTCAGCTTCTGAAGAGTCATCCCATGTTGCCACAAGAGTCTTTTTCTTATCTTTCTTTTCAATTGGACACTCAGTAGATATGTGACCAAACTTTTGACAGTTATAGCGTTTTACTTTTCTGGATTGATACTTAGAAGAGGAGCTGGCTTTGTTTTTACTTTTATCAAATTGTCTCTCCTTTTTATTAAACTTAGAAGTCTTTTTCTTAAATTGTCTAAAGAATCTTTTAGTAAGTAAAGCAACATCTTCATCATCACTTTCATTTTCATTTCCTGATTCTTCTTTAGATGGAGATGGTTGGGAGACCTTCAAAGCTATAGATTTCTTCTCTTTGGATTTATTAGAAGCATTATTCATTTTCATCTCAAAGGTTCTAATGTTTCCCGACAGTTCCTCTACTTTCATAGTTTCAAGGTCATTGTACTCCTCTATAGAAGTCACTTTGGAGTGAAATCTTTCAGGTAAAGACCTAAGGATTTTGCTACAAACTTTGCCTTCAGGGATTTGCTCACCGAGTGACCACATCTCATTAACGATTACCATAAGCTTTGTTCGAAAATCATCAAACATTTCATCTTCTCTCATTCTCAGAGATTCAAATTGGGAGGTTAGCATTTGGAGCTTGGCTCTCTTAACAATGGTGGTTCCTTCATAATTTGTTTCCAACAGCTCCCAAGCTTGCTTAGATGTGGTACATGTCATAATCTTTTTGAATTCTTCAGCATTCATGGCACAGGTTATGGCATTCAAAGCCTTAGCATCATAGTCACTCAAAGCTTTTTGACTAGCTATCCATCCGGCCTTTGGAAGAGGCTTGACAGTGCCATCTTCAGTTGTGAAGGTAGGAGGGGTCCATCCATCCTCCATAGCATCCCACACCTCACCACAAATGGATTTGAGAAACACGGTCATTCGAGCTTTCCAAAAGGCATAGTTAGTACCATCAAACAATGGTGGTCTATTTACTGCGCTACCTTCTGGATTAGACATTGGCACTAGTAAAAAGAAGTAGATCCACTCCGGGTTGTTAAACCTTTAGGGAGTAACCGGGCTCTGATACCAATTGAAAGTGCAACTAGGTTCAATGAATAGGACAAAAGGAATTCTAATGCCAATCTTAAACTTATTAGCCTAATTTTTAATCTCAACTTGGAATAATAATCACACATAACAAAATAACTTGTATGAATTATAAGTTCAATGTGTGTGTGCTTAAATAATCAGAGAAACTCTAATTCGAAACAAGATAATAAGCACAAGAGATAAAAAAGACACAAGAGATTTATAGTGGTCCAGTCACACAAACCTACATCCACTCTCAAGGGTCACACAGTCCCTTGGTTCCACTATAAAGAATCAAACTACACAAGTACTGATTCTAACTCAATTTTGTTACTGAGTTTCGATCACACAGATCTAATCCCCACAGATAATTTTTAGAGTGGTTGACACACACAGATTCAATCCACTGTTACAAAGATATAAATTTGAATGGAGGGCGAACACTTGCCTTTGATGAAGATCGAAAGTGTTCGAAGAAGCTTTTGATCGTGATCGAAGCTTTTTACCTCTTCCAGCTAGCTTGGTGTTGATGATGAAACTCCTTTGAGATGCATAACCAAGTTATAGATGTTTGATTTCTAGGACAGAAAAGAGGGATACCTTTAAGGATTAGGATACCCTAGATTTGGCTTCTCAAAGCACACTCCTTAGAGTTAAGTAAGCCATTGGATTTGCCAAGATAGGATCTAAGTGTGTTTGGAAGAAGCTTTGAGAGCTTGAGAAAGGTTTACAAGAATTTGGAATAAAAGCTCTTCAAAAAATTGAACCTCCCTATGTTGAAAAACGAGCTACAAGTATTTATAGAAAAAATCCAACGGATAGTTCCAACGGTAACTTAAGACATGGTAGGGTGCACCTGACAAGAACACTATTCCTACGTTTGAAATTTGATAAAGACCCTGACATAAGCAAAGTTTTGGTGAGGCCTTATAAGAATCATGAGTATGAATATGAGGGAACTTTTGTAGAAAAATTATTAAAGAAATCAAAAGCACACCGGTTTTGACAACTTTACATTTCTTTATTAATTTATATAAAACATTGTTTATTGTTAAGTTTCTATACATACTCATGTTTACTAAGCCTCAATGTGACCTGGTGTTACGATCATGTTGGATGCCTTAGGACAAGTGGACTTAGGGGGTGAACTGTTAACCGCATGAGGTCGGCTAGCTGAAATCTGGGGTCATTTTTGAGTTTTAAACAAGCTCAAAAACATCAACTAAAACCTTTCAAAATAATAATTTAGCCTAGGGTTTTTAGGGTCACTTAGGGGCATGGTTTCGGTCCCAATTACCTGATCTTGGTTGGCACAGCTTGAGGTTGATCTTTGATGAATCCTGGCCTTTCCAAAAAGCTTTGACAGTCCTCTTGAATTGAATCTTCTTTGAAGTATTTAAGAGACAATATCTTCGGAATTCTTTGGCACGAAATTAACAATAAAAACAGTGCACATGAAAATGTGGCACTAACATAAGGTTTGAATTAGCTTCCAATTAGAGGAAAGTATTTAATTTAAATTGCATATTTTGAATGGTTTATCTTGATTTGATTTAATTTTAAATGTTAATCCTGTTTATGGAAAAGAATGAGTGTCAGTTTTTGGATGAAAGGAATTCTCCCATTTTAAAAGTGGGAGTATTCACATTTCAAAAGTTGGAGTATGTAACATTCTGAATTTTAATTAGGGTCAGTAGTGATAATTATTCTATTTAGCGTAATTAACCTTGATTAGTCTTTTGATTAGAGATTTTTATTAATAGGAACCCATTTGTAAATTTTCTTTTCAAATAGGACTTACATGTATTTTGGTTTAACTATGGGGGGTTATTTGTAAAAAATGGATGAGCTTATCTATTTAAAGCTCCAGCTCCTCCTTTCTTCCGTCTCATCTCTATCTCTCTGGCTCTCTAGCTCTCTCACCTCTCTGGCTCTCTCAGCTCTCTCTCTGGTTCTTTCTTTCTAGCAACTCTCTCCCTCTTCAGCCCTCTTCTTCTTCATCTCAATCTCCACCATCATCATCTTCTCTTCGTTTTCTTCCTTGTTTCTTCTTGGTTCGAGCTTGAAGAAAGCTCAGTCAAGTGGTTTTTTGAGGGAAATCAGTTAGGGATCAGTTAGTTCAGTTAATCTCAGCCCTAAGGCAAGTTTTTAATATGCTAAGCATGTTAGAGTAATTTGATTTCAAGAAATTACAAGAATTTCATACTATATCCATTAATTTCCAAGTTTTAGATCAAATGATAATTGCGTTGAATGATGGGATGTGTTTCTTAATGATTGAAACAGAGACAAAACCAGAAAATCCTGAAATTGGGATTCTGCGAATCCCAATGTACCCGGTCGACCAGCCTGTGGACCAGGTCAACCAGCCTCACTAAGAAATTCAATCAGTTGCATTTTTGCAACTGTGAATTACCTGCATTGTTTTCTTTGTACCAGGTCGACCGGCCATACTAGGTTTTACAGAAAGTTGTATTTCTACAATTGAAGCTTCTGGATTGGTTTTCCGATAGACCAAGTCGACACGAGGGGGACCAGGTCGACTTGCTACATGGGAAGTTCAACCTGTGGTATTTTTCTATAACTGTAAACATTTTCTATGGATTTCCTTCATACTAGGTTGACATGATACACATGATGTTGACATCAAACACTAGGAAGTTAACTGGATGTTGACATCATACATAGGATGTTGGCTGGATGTTGACCATGATGTTGACCTGATACATTGTGGGTGGACCATGATGTAGACTTGATATAGTACGGGTGGATAATGATGTAGACCTGCCACAGTTAATTTTATGACAGTTATATTGTTTGTAATTGTGACCCTTTCGTATCAAAGTTCCTTTGTATCATTTCGACCGAATAAGAAGGTTGTTGACTTAATACACTGCAAGTTGACTATGATGTAAGGCCTGCAACCTTACTGGGTCAGTTGGGCCCAATTACCGGCCCGTTGACCCATTTATTTTGATATTATTATAATTATTATTTTATTAGATATTTAAGTGGGTTTAGATGGTCAGCGAGTTTCTTTTAGTGTTAGAATAGTGCTTGCGGAGTTTTGTACGGATCTGAGTTCGTTTGACCCTAGTAGGGGGTAGTTTGCAAATTAGGAAAAAATTGAGTGTTTTTCCAAAAAATTCCTATCGCCGTGATTTTGGATTCGTTGGAAAGGTCTCGTCGCGTTGATCAATTTTGTTTTCTGGCTCGTTGCGATTCGACGACAAAAACCCTTTTAATAATCCATTCTTTCACCAGACCCACTTAAGGGTAAACTAGTCTTTTTCCATTCCCTCTCTTCTTAATCAGGGATTAGCCCTAATCTCTTAATCATTCTCTGCAATGAACGAAGTTACAGCAGCCTTTCTCCTTCCTCATTCTTCCAAGGCTCCAGAACTCCTTCCCTGAAGGATCACTTCCGCGATCCGAGCCACTCATTTTCTTCCTCGCGATCTCCTCTTTCTATTGACATCATTTTGGTAAGATTTTGCTCTCTTTCTTTTTCTCAATCAATTCTTTTTTGTTTAGATTTAGGTTAGATCTTAATCTTTTCCTCTCTTTTCTTCTCCTTTGCGTGTTAGGTTGCGTTTGGTCGGGGTAGATTGAGGTTTCCGCAGTAGTAGGGCTTCTCCTCAGATTTCCCCAATTCCAATCTTCTTCTTGGTTGAGGCAAGTAGATCTGCATTTTATAATTAAGCATGTGTGTATGTCTTCTATTTATTGGATGTGTTTTCTTGTTAGGTTTCCTTAATTCCCAAGCCTGTTCTGTTATTAATCTAGGTTTATTTAATTTAATTGTTAATTTTAGTGTTAATTGATGTAAGTAGAAATGATGATGGATGGAATGGATTATTGGGGGAGCACGGTGGCTCAGTTTTGTGCAGGTGAATTTTTGGAATGGATTGGGTGAAAGACTGCAAAAAATAAAAAAATAAAAAAATAAAAAAATGGGGTTCTGTATTTGGCAAAAAGAAAAGAAAAAAAAAAAGAGAAGGGGGTAATCTACGTCAGTCAGCAAATACATTATGGCGTTTAAAAAAAGAAAAAAAAAAAAAACGTTGAATGGCCACTGAACGTTCATGGCCATTGAACGTCCATGGCCATGACATTAGTGCATAGTTGATGACATCAGTGCATAGTTGAATGAATAAACAGAAAAAAAAAAAAAAGAAAGAACGTTGATGGCCACTGCTGCTGACATGAATATGGCTGTTGTTGCATCATACATCCGATAAATCGGACACATGTCGGTCCGTTGCGCTTTTATATATATATATATATATAAAGGGCCAAACTTCTATGGGCCATAACTTCTAAACTATACGTCGGAATTTCGCGAGCCATATACCGTTGGAAAGCTCTTTGAGCGTAGAATCCAATGATACATGTCTTGCGATGATTGGGGATCAGGTAGGGAGGTAGCTAAGGAGATTAATTATTTAGACCACTTTCTTGTTAGTAACGAGATTGTTAGCCTAGGTTTGGGCCTTAGACATTGGAAACCATGAAACCACTCTCACGTAACCATTAATGGGGTTTTGAAATCGTAGCACGTGGCTTGGTGTGCTTCGATGGGTTGTCTAGGTATTCGTGTATTGTGTATGGTTTAACCGAATGCGTATGGAATTGAATCAATCGATGCTCAACATGATTGTACACCAAGGAAATTCTTTATAAGCATTGATGATTCAAATTCCCCACGCACTCCGTTACACCACACATGGTATATGGATGACAACACTTGCCTAGGATTGGATTGTAATCTCTCATTGATTTGTTAATCGTATCCGTTGATTTTGTATCCTTGTATACTCTCTTGGCATAAAACACCTAATTAATTATGAAACATAAACTCTTGTAGAATTAGAACAAGGACCTGATTTAGAGTGTACCTTAGGAACCATGTATCGTGTATTGATAAACATGACTGGCTAGAATGTAAGGGATTATCGTGTGGATGGTCTAACTTGTATTGTTTGAATGATATAATCCCTAAGAACATGCTTTGTTTGCTGAGCTAGCCAGACTTGCTTGTCTTGGTTTTTCCCACATGTCAACACCACTTTATTATTATTATTATTATTATTATTATTATTATTATTATTATTATTTACATATCATGGCCAGCTGCAGTTTAGGGTTTATTGATGGGCCGGTTACTCGGACATCGGGGTGGGCAGTCGGCATTGGACGGTGTCTATGGCGTTGAATAGTTAGGAGCGGGCTTGGACCGTGCTACTATTCTCAGGACCAGGAGCTTGGATTCCCCTGGAACCGGACTTTGGTATCAGTAGTCCGGATAGGATTGTTACTGGTACCCCGTGAGGTGGCTTGGACATCCATGGAGTCTCCCTCTTGTGCATTGCATTACATTGGTAGTGGTGATTGTTAATATTGCTAGGATTTCTATTTATGATTCTGATGGTTATTTACTCATGCTACATGCCTAGTATTGTTTCTTGTATTCCTACGACCTTGTACTTGTCATTACTCTTATATTTGATGCATGTTATGTTTTAATTATATCTTGCTTATCTATTGCTCAACATGTCGTAGACTCGGTTCCTTGGTGTGTAGATTCCTCAGGTGAGTACTACTACAAGGAGCAAGCCGGTGAGGAGATCCCAGAGGATCTCCAACCAGCAGAGGAGGCGCGGGAGTGGAGTGCCGATAACGTAGAGTAGCGTCATCATTACCAGGCACATGAGAGACTCACAGGGGCACTTCATTAGGCTGTCATTTATTCATTATTTATTATTCCTCGTTGGAACTTTCATTTCATTGACTCGATGTTGTTTAATGGCCTTGGTCATTGGGATGGTCATTGTTAATACATTAATTTCTTGGTTAGTTTTATTTATTCCTGTTACAACTTTAAATATCAATTGAGATTTATTATCCATTGTTTGGTATTTAGATATGCCTCGAATTGTATGAATTCCGTAATTTTATATTACTTGATGTTTGAAATATAATATCCTCACAGCGGACTTACGATCCTTGGGCCTAAAGGGCAAAAATTTTAATTAGTCCTAAATTTCACTCCCCGAATCCGGTTTATTCTCTAATCGGGTTCGGGGGACGTGACAATGATGTTGACCGGACATGTATGATATTGACGGACATATTGTATTTACCAATTAATGTCCAAACTTAGATTCTATAGTCTGGAAATGTATCCTATGATAGTTCAATGACCCTGAAATTTTAGAAGATCATTGTAGGTGATGTTTATGATTGACATTGACCTATAATTTTGTTAGATTATCGTTTATCTAGAAATACCGCCATTAAACATCAATGTGATACTAAAAGAGGTTTTGTTTAAAATCCAGCATTTCATACAGTCTCGAATACAGCAAAGTGTTCCCCTGGTGCCATAGGTCCTGCTTATAACTACATGCGGTTGCAGATATCCCAGCAAAAGTTCACTATAAAGAAGTCATCTTCAATGAATCTTGGAAAAATCAATTCATGACATTAAAAGCCCTCTCCACATGTCAAATTCTCATGCCTTTGGTAATATCACTTCGTATAAAGATATAAAGAATTCATACATAGATGCTCAAAGTCAACAATTGTAGGCTTCCATGCTCCATCATTATAAAATAATCCTCACCACCACGCTAAATGAAGTTCAATGCCTTGAAAGTCAACAAAAGGGGCTTTAAATAAACATTTTCTTGGTGCTCCACCACACTACTCCAAATGAAGCAATATTCATCACGGTGCAAACATCAACAATGCATCTACAAGTACATTCAATGAATACAATCATCCATACAGCTTCTTCCCGCCAATACAGTAATGTTAGACGCATGCAGCAGCTGTAGTCATGCAGTTCAATGCATACAGCAACATTAATAAATATTATATGCGACAGTAATGCAGTACAAATAACGAATACATCTTATCCCTTCGCGGATTTCAAACACATTTCAAATGTAATTCAGTGTGAATTGTCTATAAATAGGGAATGTGAGCGTTGTCTCACATCTAATATCCAAGGGCGGCCCTGAGTTTTTGGGGGCCCTAGGCGAGTTCCTAAAGTGTGGCCCTACCCGTATAACCACCGATAAATGACAAAAAAATAAAAGACAAATTTTTTTATTATTTGATCGAAAATTAAGTCTAAACTCCTTACCTACTTTTACCAAATCAAAATTGTGTTTCACATTAAACAATTAACACCAAAATTCAATTACAAAAACTAAACACTACTGAAAAACTACTAGTCTTCTTGCATTTTTAATTGCGAAATCACTAATTAAGTCTTCATAATCAATTTTTTCTACCAAAGACTTTTCAATAGATAACATAGCTAATCCATTTAATCTTTCTTGGGACATGGTTGATCGAAGATAAGATTTGATCAACTTTAGCTTTGAAAAGCTTCTTTCTACAGATGCAACGGTAATTGGTATAGTCAGCAGAATTCTGTATACAACCCATGCATTTGGAAAACAATTATCCCGTGACTTCAAACGATTTAGCACGTCAATTGCGTTCTTTGCGTTATCTGGTAAAAGATCTCTCATGATTCTTAACTCTGAAAATAAATCTATCCCATCAATATCAGAAACACCATCATGTTTCAAACATTCTTCAAGATTGTTACAAGAAGCCTTTAAAGTATCTAGATTTGCAGACTTTAACTTCTCCAAATCAAACAAGAACCCAAAAATTTTCTCATACAATTCGAACTGCTCAAACCTACTCTTGAACGAAGAAAGAGTTTGGTCTACTATAAATGAGAAGTAGTTAACTCGAAAAGATTCTTCAGTTGATTGTGTCACCTCTTCACTAGCATTCTCATCGAACTGTTTTTTTCTACGAATGATCCGCTTTTCACGAAAAACAGGTTGAATTTCCATCGTAGTTGCAATATCCTTAGCTTCTGCCATGGCTTTTGCGAATCCGGATTCTCTACACTTTTCAAAAATAGAAATAAGTCTTTTCAATTCATGTATGGCCATATCAATTTGCATGTCTTCAGTTTGAAAGTTTTTGCTGACAGAGTTAACAGCAAAAAGTAAATAATGCCAAATTACCATGGCAAGCAAAAACTCAAAACTTTCAATTTCATGTATTGCTAGTGACTCGGCTTCACTCTTTGTTTTAGGATTGTCACTATTTTCGGCCAAGTAAACCAAAGCATCTCTTATTTTCGGAGCTTGATGTCTAACTGCACGAACACTGTCCACACGGCTCTCCCAACGTGTTACTGACAACGACTTTAGCGAGAGACCTGACTTGGGCTTCACATCTTTGACATGATCTTTAAACACTTTCCACCTCTTTGTAGAAGACAAAAACAATGAATAGATCCGTTGTACCACTCCAAAAAAGGATGTAGCTCTTGAACAAGAGTTAGCCATATCAAAAAGAGCAAGATTCAAACTATGACAACCACATGGGGTTTACAAGGCTCTAGGATTTATTTCAAGTAGTCTACTTTGAACTCCTTTGTGTTTTCCTTTCATATTAGATCCATTGTCATACCCCTGCCCTCTTATATAACTAATATCAAGCTCAAGAGTGTTCAAAACATTTTTGAGTGCGTCAAATAGGCCCAGTCCTGATGTGTCATCCACAATAAAAAAATCCTAAAAAGAACTCTTCAATCTTTGGTGCACTTGATGTAACATCCACAAATCGAGTCACAAGTGACATTTGCTCTTCACTACTAATATCTGGTGTACAGTCAAGTATTACTGAAAAATACTTGGCTTTTTTGATTTTCTGGACAATAGCCTTTTTCACCTCACTTGCTAACAACTCTTTCAATTCATTTTGAATCTTGTGACCAAGATAATGGTAATGAATTTCCTTACTTTGAATGCGCCGAAGGTGCTCTTTCAGTATTGGATCAAATTCAACAATCATTTCGATTATACTTAAAAAAAATCCCACTGTTCTCATGATAAATCTTCTCATTTTTTCCATGAAAATCCAAATTTCGTTTAGCAAGTGCTTTCACTACAGCAAGTATTCTTAGTAACACTTGTCGCCAATGTTCCCTCTCTTTGCTGATTTCTTCTTGCACTTTTCTATCAATTGTTTCATTCTTGTCAAATCTCTTCTTTAGTTCATACCAACTATTCCAATGAAGAAGGTGCTCTGGAGATGATTGATGCTCTAAAAGCCTTCTACTTAGGTTATGCCAGTCACAATATCCTTCACTGTCCAATTGAGAAGTGTTCGCATGTTGCTTGAACAACTTACAACAAAAACAAAAGACCTTATCCAAAGAAACAGAATATATGAGCCATGTTCTATCATTTTCAAATCCATTTGGCATTATGCGAGTGTAATGCTTCGAAGAGAAATGTCTGCCAAGGTGATCTCTAGGAAAATCAATATTAGTAATTCTTATAGGACCCTTTTCGACAAGTAAATCTCTATAATTTTGATCAATCTTGTCCCAATTTGCTGGATCAAAGTAGTCTACAGCAAAACATTATCATTCACCAAAGGTTCAACATTCTCATTCACCAAACGTTCAACGTTTTCATTCACCAAAGCCTCAACATCTTCATTCACCAAAGGTTCAACGCTTTCATTCACCAAAGCCTCAACATCTTCATTCACCAAAGCTTCAACACTTTCATTCAATTCATGTTCTTCATTATCATCGTCATTCCTTTCTTCAACGTCAACCAAAGTTTCATTTGAACTTTCTACTTGTCCGTTTTTACCAAAAAACTTCAGTATACCTCCTCTTTGAGATTGAGCAACATCGTCTAATCTTTGTTTCCCTTTTCCTTTTCTCAGAGCCAGAAGGATATTTTCTAGTCGGGGGCATGATGTAAGTAAAAATTCAGCAACAATGATATGATTAGACCTAATAAGAAAGATGTAAAGAGTGGGTTTAGCTATTCAATCACTCATAATTTAAGCAATTGAGCAAGGATACCAAAGAAACTTGTAAGAGAATCGGACTAGAGTGATTTAAAGCAATTAAGCAATTCAGTCACCTATAATTTAAGCAATTTAATTGCAAAAATCAATTGTTGAGATCTGTTTAAAATACTATACCTAGAAGGTTAGGACAAGATAAAGTAGTACTGTAGTAGTTTAGTCTCTTGATCCAACAAGGCACCACTGCAATCACATTCACCGCACACAAAAAAATATCAAAAAGTTAGTTAAAAGTATTTAATAAAAGACAAAAAGATAATAAAAAATTAAAAAAAGTTGGAGACAACTTTTACAAAATGTCAACATCATTGAAAAAAGCAACAAGAAGTTGTTGTTGCCTGTTGGTCTACTTGAAGAGGAGTAAAGATCCATTAAACAAAAGACAAAAATAAAAGATAATAAAAAATTAAAAAAAAGTTAGAGACAACTTTTGCAAGATGTCAACATCGTTGAAAAAAGAAAGAAGAAGTTGCTGTTGGACTGTTGGAGGTCTTGAAGAGAGTAAAGAAGCATTAAACAATAGAAAAGTAGTAAAAAGTGAATAGAATAGAGACAGTAGAATGAGAATAAAGAGGGCAGGAGAGAGAGAGAGAACCGACGGTGCCGACCTAAAAAGAAAGAAAACAATAGAGAAACCAGAGAGAAGGGAGAGACCGACCGAGAGCACTGGAGTAGAGAGGGAGACGTTGCAGCCTGCAAAGAGGGAGACGCTCACACTACAGACGAAACGACGCCGACGGACCTACTTCTTCCGGCCGGCTGGACTTCTTCGGTTCTTCCTCTTTCTTTTTTTTTTTTATGGTTCAACAAGAATGATTTTCTTCCTTTTCTGTTGCTGCTTCTTTTATTCTTTTCAAAGGTTGAATGGCTAAGATAAAGGGGAGTAATTAGGGTTTTATTTGTGGGAATAACTTATTTTGGGGAATTGGAGTATTGATTGTAACACATTTATCATCTAAACATTGATTTTTTTTTTCAAAATTAACCAAGTGCTACAGTGGCCCACTGTCAATGGGGTCAAATTTTTAAATTGAGTGGGATAAAATTTTCTTTTAATATTATTTCACATCTCAGTAGTGCCCTTGCTTGGGGGCCCCCATTTTGGGCCAAATCTTGGGGCCCCAGCCGACCGCCTGTGTGGGCTGTCCCCAGGGCCGCCCCTGCTAGGAGAGAAGTTGCAATTTTTATTGCCTTTGAATTCATTTAAAATGTCGAGAGAACACCATTTCAAACTCATATCTGTTTAGGAAAGATATCTAAAAACTAGCTTATGTGACACTTAAGGTTTGTAGGATTTGTAAATAGGCCTCTGAGGTTTTAGTAATTACAAATAGGCCCTTGCATTTTCATTTTAATACCTTCTGTGTCCTCAAAATCAATAGTCTTCCAACCACCATAAGTCTTTGGAGAGAAATGACACTGTTGTCCATCTCTTTTATCCTTATATGCATAATTTAAAAAGATTGGACTCAAAATTTTTTTTAATAAAGCACGTAACATTAACTGTAACGCCCCAATTCCGGATACCGAGAAAATCGTCAAGATATCTGAAGTTGGCGCGCTACTCTTGGAAAATCCGAGAACTTCTAAGATCGTAGGTCTGTAGTGAGGTCCAATTTAAAACTTTTTAAATGATATAAGATCAACGGTTAATAATGCGGAAGCATGTGAATATAGCGAAAGCAATGATAAGGTATTATATATCTATGTCAAATATAGCAGGGCTGAAATCCAGCCTAAAGTATTAAAGTTATAAAGATCAAAGGTTTATTACAGATTATAACAGTTGCCCTGCTCACTACAAGAATCACTCAAAATCTCAAAATAACATAAGAACTCTCACACCCCAGGTGCCAACTCTCCAACCTCCAGCTCGACCTCTTGGTCAGCTAGTCCCCATCCATAGTCTCCTGCTACGGGTACCTCAGCTAGCGCAAATGCGCCATCCTCGTAAGCGGGGTCAAAACTTAAGCACCAAGAATGGGTTAGATCTAAAGATCTGGCAAGTCACAGTATACAAATAACATAGGATATATGTATCAAAAGAGTAAAGACAATGATATAGTTAAAGAGAATATCAAGATACAGAATCTAGACAGTTAAGCAAGATAAGCATTTAGAATCAGGATAAGCATAATATCTAATCTAATACAATATGGCACATTCACACGAGTTAGATACCGCGGGATATTATGCCGCGGCCCTCCCATACTGAACACAGTCGCGGCGGGGAATCTCACCAGTTCTGGGGAATGGAGAGCCCCACAAATCACACTCACCAGTCTCACCACACTCATCGCTCGGGGAGACTGGACCCGGTATCACACCGTCTGTCTAAAACATAGCTCATCATGATATCTTACTCAACACTCATATATAGCTCCTACCAGTGATGATCAGTCCAATGACTGAACTTAGAACAACTAAGTGAATGTCTATGCTGACTCAATAAAACAATGAAGGTCTGTGTCTGACTAGGCTTTACCTTGCGTGAACAAGGTCCTAACAAAGTCCCTACGAGGTCCAAGTATCAATTCAATCCATGGATCACAATCCAAGTCCAAGCCCACTCGTTGGATTCATACCAGGCCCATCAAATGCATGGCCTAGTCTAAGATGGACTAAATGAGGTAATAAGTCCATTTCTAATGATAAATAGTTCATTCTCATCCACAATGAGTTATAAGTCCAATAAAATTTACCTCTTCAATCTAGGGTATCACACATCCAAACATAGGCCATAAAAGGGCCCGCCTCACCATAGACAAGCGTCAATGTTCACACTATTACATCATCAGATCACCTCTAAGTAGTCCTAAGTTTAGGTCATCCATTTTCCATTTAATTAACAATTATAAGCTATAATAAGGACATAAGAGTGACAGTAATACGATAAATGAAGTAAGAACTCCAAGTACAAAAATCAATAGAGAAATATCACTAATCCAACCTAGGTAATGGACCACATTTAGGTTCAGGTCCATCTCATGTAATTTGATCTCTAAATGGAATCTCAGATGCCAATGGATACTATGTTTAGTGCTCCAGAAGTTACGGGCATCATTAACAATGTTTGAGGATCGAATCATTATAGAATAAACAACCGAGACCTTACTTGGTGGTCCCCACGAGTCAAGGTTGAGCCACACCATTGACTCGGGCTTGGCACATTAATAAAAGTCCATTTGGATGGTCAATAGGCCCCACAAATGATCACAACTCCATAATATGAAAACTGGAAAATCACAAAATGCAGGTTGAGCTCAATAATACAGGCTGAGCTCGGCCAACGGACTAAGCTTGGTAATATAAGCTGAGCTCGGCTAACAGACTAAGTTCGGCCAGATAGGCTAAGCTCGGCCAGATAGGCTGATCTTGGCCAACAGGTTGAGCTCGGCCAGATAGGCTACCAACGGGCTGAGCTCAATAATACATGCTGAGCTCGGTAAAACAGGCTAAGCTCGGCCAACAGGCAAAGTTCGGCCAGACAGGCTGAGCTCGGTCAGACAGGCGGAGCTCGGCCAATAGGCGGAGTTCGGTTAGACAGGCTTAGCTCGGCCAACAAGCTGAGCTCGGTCAAACAGAGATAAGAGAGTTCGACTGAGCTGAGGCAGATCAACCGAGAACACAGTACCTGCAACAGAATTCCAAAAAAATGGATTTCTTCTTCTTCATCAAAACTCATCCAATCTCGTCCAAACCTCACCAGATCATTATAAAGCATGAAAAGCACTTCAATACACATCCAACCAACCATCATTGGGCCATTGATCTTCAAAATGAAATGAAACTCATCCATCAACAGGCTCAAAAGAAAAATATAAGCATTCATACATCAACTGAATTGAAATTACAGACTCAAGAGAAGGAAAAACATGTATTTTATGCTAAATAGGTATATTGCACTTGCCTCAATCCAATTGCAAGAAGGTAGAAAGAGAAAAGAGAGATCCAAGCTATAAAAATAGAAATCCAGCAACTAAGTTCTTCCAATACACAAACCAGCACCAAAACTCAAATCTAGAAAGATCTCTAACTCCTACATCCACATCCACAAGAGAATTGCTATAAGGAAGGAGATCTAGAGAAAGAAAGGAAGAAATCTAAGGGAATTCAAATGGATGGAGATAAATACCTTGATTAGAAGGAAGAGAAGGAATATAGAAGATGAGAGAGCTCCTTAGAAGAGATTATAGCTGAGATTTGTAGTAGATATCATTCTTCTTCTTCTTGTTAGGGTTCTATATCTAGGGTTTTAGAGAGAGAGAGAAAAGGGATGGGAGAATTGGAGGGTGATGAGTCCTGAAAAGCCCATATTTTCATACACATTTTGGACTATTTTAAGGGCTTATTGATATTAAAGAGCTTTATTTAGTGTCAAATCATGTTTTTATGCATTTAGAGTCCATTGTAGTGCATTCATGCATAATTTCCTCAAAAATCACAACTATTGCATAAATTCATGAAACCTGCCATTTTTTGGAGATTTATTTTTGGAAAGTTAGTTATTATGGGTGCATCAAGTAGGGTCCCATGCATCGTCCATTTAAATTCCTCACATAGAATTATTCTTGAATCTATTTGTTTTAATTTGTGTAAGAGAAATCTAGAATGAGAGCCACATTGGTGAAATTTGAGAGAAATCAAGGGTATGACATCTTTCATGGTGGTATTTTTGAAGAGTTTGAAAAGTCAACATTGGAAAACTAAATTTGTGATTTCAAATTCAAGAAAGGAAACTTCAGACTTGGTAAGATCTGATTCTTACTAAGTTTGAAAACTAAAAAAATCAAGAAAGAAATTCAAGAAAGGAAAGCGTGCTAAAAGAGTTAACTAGACAATCTAAGAAGCTTGGAAGCAAATCAAAGATGGAAGGGGAGTCAAGAAACAAGGAAAAAAGATCCCAAGATCTCTCTGGATGTCCACATGGGTCCCACACACCCCATTGCACAATTAACATTCCATATGTGCATATTTATTTTTGGATTTTTCAGAGGTAGCAAGATTAAAAAGGCCATAACTCTTAATCCAGCCATCAGATTGGTGCAATCTATACACCGTTGAATAGCTCTTTTCGAGTAGATATCTTTAGAACCCAAGATTGTGTCAATCAGAGTTAAAATGAGGAAGATATGGCCTCTAGAAGTTAGTGCTATAATTTATACTCGGGATTGCAATTTTGTACATGGAAAGCACAAAAAAATCTCTCACTCACCTTGTTATTTCTTTGAAGACTTGTTGGCCAAGGAAGGGACTTGCCATACAAAGAATATTGCATGCTACAAACTTGGAGCAAAGAAGGAAAGAAAGAGAGCAAAAATCTATAAATTTAAGGCATAAGCATCCATCTCCTCTCATGCTTGAGAATTGCTCACCTCTCACTCTAGAGAATTTCATACCATCTCTCCCTTTCTTGCCCTTCCATTTTAATTCACCAAGGGATTTCTTTCCAAAGGCCACACCACCACCCTTATTTTCTCAACTAGAAAGAGGGATTCCCAATCATCCTAGTATGTATTTTTGTTTTTAATTCTCAATCTTATGTACTCAATTACATACTAGCATTAATAAAATTGTTTCTTTTTAATTCTTGTATTGATTTCTTGTGAATCTTGATATTAGTTTTGCAATAGGGTTAGTTCTTACTTTTGGTTAAATATTTTTAATTGGCTTGGAATAATTACTAACAACTCACCTTAATTAGCATCCTCACAATATACCTTGTTTTTTACGGATACATGATATTTTTGGAGGTAATACAATGTGAAGTTAAAGAGGTTTGACCAAGAAAAGTTTAAGAATCTAAGTCTGAAATTTATTTATTAAAAAATGAGGATTTATCATTCTCAGCTTGGATTGACAACCCAAGTTGAAGAATGGGACCCTAGGTTTGCACTTCTAATTTTTTTGGGCCCAAGATTGAGAATGAGATTTTAAAGAGAAACTCGCCACTTTTATATATTTTTTTTACCACCTTTGATTTATGCACACCACCCTTATTTTCAGCACCTCACTTTTAATTCCTGTACCTTTTACAATTCTATGTCACACAATTTTGTTTAGATTTGTTAATTGCTAGAAAGTGCATTAGATTCATGCATCATGGTAGTTCAAAACCCAGCCATTAAAATCAGTTTTAGGTTGCATTAGATTAGGAAAAACCATAAATAAAAACAGCCATGCATACTTAGTTTTCTAGACTTAGAATTTTTCAGCATTTCATAGCATGCATCACATTGCATTACTAATTTTCTAACTTAGGTTTCTTTTGTTTCTAGTTTAGTTTCTTATTTTTATTTTTGGTACTTTTTATTCTTGATGTTCGAACTTGTGTGTTCTTTTGTAGCAATTTTAGTTTTTAGTTTAGGATTTTTAGATTTAAGAAGTCCTCTTTTAATTGGATTGTAATTAATTTAATTTTTGGAAAGTAGGAATGATGAATGTACTTTTCTAGATTTTAGGCTAAAATTAGATTTTATTTAGGGCAGGTACAAGTTGAGAAGGAATCTTAGTTTACATTGCTCCCTGTAGATCGACCTGATCTTATCAGTTTTATTACTACAATCGCACCCTACACTTGGGGTCTGATCAGAGGGAAATGAGATAGAATTGGAGGGGGAAATGAGATAGGGAATTATAGCTAACGTAGGGTATGGGTGAGCGTAGTACATATATAGGTTCGGATTTGGGCTAGGTACAAGAATACTCTTTTAGTTAGCATAGGATTAGGGTTAGAGTCATGGGTAGTCTGGACTTTAGGTGGAATACTGGAAGCTTATCAAGTGGAAACTCTCTTATAGTAAATACTAATTACTAGCTAGGGTCTCTAACAAACTAACTAAATCAAAAAATTATAAAAGACATCCTATAAACTCTGTAAATTACACAAATGGTCTAAAACTTAGGAAAATACCTATCTACCCTTACTAACCCCTATTAATTAGTATAATTAAATATTATAGGCTATAAAATAGTATTCAAATTCAAAAGTGATGGTCCACAAGGGGTGGGGCCTCACATTAACAATTGCACTTAGTGGGAGAGAATAACCCTACATAAGTTTTTTTTTTTTTTTTTTTTTTATCAATACAGGGCTCATTTTATTAAATCCAATCATGACAACAATCAACACTTGTACTTATAACTGATTATAATTTATCCAATCCATACATGACCCACTGCTGGATTGATGAAATTTCAAAATACATGATTATGCTTTATGTGTAGGGGGTGTAAAAGAAATATTGAGGGAATGGGCAAATGTGAAAAAAATATTAATTTTTAGAATTTGCAAGGGTGTGGTGCTTGGCTCTATCTAAAAGAAATATTGGGGGAAAGGGGCAAATGTAAAAAAACATATATTAAGTTTTAGCATTTACAGGGGGGCAGAATTTAAACTTTTCTCAGATATGGGTGGGAGATTCAGTCCCCAAGATCTTGTACCAATGTCCACCCCTAATCATGTGCATGAGAGAGTTATTGAGATAAACCATTGGGACTTGAGATAAAATAATAGATGTAAGGGCATAGTTGTCATTTATTGAAAAATCCAACAAAAGCTCATGGTGGCTACCCATTCTTGTTAGGAATATTGATTTTAGGGACATGAAAGGCATTAAAAAGAAAAGGTAGGGGCCTATTTACAAATCCTACAAACCTTATGGGGATATATACAAAAAGTTCTATAAAGAATCTACATCTTCTTTCCCCAAAAAGGGAAGCAAAAGTAATTTGCATTTCTTCTAGGGTAGTAGAAATTTGTGACGCTCCTTGATGGGCCACTCATACAAATCAAACTGATAAAAATTCGTGGCTCCTCTGTTGTGGGAGTTCACCAAGTTTCACTCAATAGGAGTTGCGCCTACTGTTAAATAATCACTAAAAAACTTAAAATTTTATGATTTTATGGTGGTGAGAAATTCATGATGGGCTTGAATGGGGCCCATTTATGAACAAAAGTTAAATGTGAAAAGATGGGCTTGGTTGCAAATGCTTCATGGGATGATACATTTGAACTTGAATTTGAATCTGAGTCAGGCTATAATGAAGGTGGGAGCTACCTTGTATTGATGGTTTCTACAACGTTCAACTTGTCAAAAGAAATGGAATGAATAATTAAATCGGTTGATGGAACCTCTGGAAGTGAAGCCGAACCAAAAGATTCAGGTGATCAAGGAAAGGAAGATGATATTCAGGGAGCCTATGACTCTATCTTTAAGAAAAAGTTGTAAGCTAATAAAAAAGATAAATTCATTTAAAGGCAACAAAGTTAATTGTATTAAAACTACCCACCATTAGATAATTAATATTTTTATAATATCACAGTGGGCCCAATACCTATTTGAGTAAAATCCGGTTAGGGCAGTAAGTTATGGAGCCCTCTACTTTAGTTGATTTGATTGATTAAAGCACTCTACTTTGATCTGATTAAGTTTTTAACCAACAAAATTGTTATATTTGGATTGAAATTGTTGTTGGCAATGTATGAGAATCTCCCTCAATCTATGTGGGTCCTCTAAAGATGTAGTTATCCCTCGTTAAATGTCAACGTGCCTTCAGACTTATTTACCAATGAGTTGAATGTATTAAAAAAAAACAATAAATACTTAAAAACAACTAATTCTTATGATACACACATATATAATATGAATAATGGCTCAGTGGTTGTTGTGCTTTTTTTAAGTCAAACAAGCACCTTGTCAATAAATCATTTGACAAGGGAATGAAAGACTTCTCATACATTAAAAAAGTTTCGAATATCATCAACCCATTAAAATATTCCCACCTATAATTTAGTCGACTAAAGGAGTACGGAAGATACTATTTCATCCTATCAAAACTTACCAAGGTATAAATCTTGACTTGAAGAAGAAGAATATAAACGAATCATAGAGAATTCAAAGAGAACTTATTTCATTCACTACAATTCATCATACCTTGTACAGAGTACTCAGCGTATATATATACTGAGATTGTTACATCAAGGGATCTTATAATTGAATTTGTTATAGCTGTCAGTAACTAAACCAGGACTGAGTTCAGAACTACAACTCAGTTTGACAGAGTTATGGTTAGCTGGTTACCTCAGACGGCTAAGATGATCTATTGTCAATATCCCCACTTCTTAAGCTATTGGGACACTCTGCAACAAATAGCTTGGACCTTAAGAATTGAAACCTTGTAGGATGAAGGCCCTTGGTAAAAATATCTGCAGGTTTATCTTCGGAGGCCACATAGTTGACACATAAGTCCTGACGCAAGACATTCTTGCGGACAATATAGTAATCAACCTTCAATATGTTTCATTCTAGCATGACAGACTCGATTAGAGGCAAGTGATGTGGCAGACAAATTGTCACACCATAGAGTGGGACAGTGGGCAAGAAAGACATGAAGGTCTTTAAGTAGTAAATGTAACCAACTTAATTCAGTTGTTGTGTGAGCAAGAGCCCGGTACTCTGCTTCTGTAGAAGAGCGAGCAACACTGCTTTGTTTCTCGGCACACCAGGAGATGGGTGCTGAGCCAAGAAAGACGCAGTAGCCAGTTGTAGAAGTCAGAATCAAAGAAAGCCAGAAGAACCAGTGGCCCACGTTTGATTTGAATACCAAAGTGTAAAGTACCCTTGATGTAACGAAGTTCCAACGGAAAGCCTAAAGCCTGTTAACAGACAATATAGGAGCAGGGCCCCATACATCATTATGGACAGGTTCCAATGGAAAATGAGAAACAGATTCACAAGTAGAAAGAGGAAGCTTACTGCTTTTGCCAAATTTGCAAGCTTCACAGAAGGAAGCTGTGGACGAGCCTTGATATGGAAGAGAAGGGAGAAGACTTTGCAAACAAGATGAAGAAGCATGACCCGATCGATTATGCCAAATGAACGCTGAGGACCATTCACTGAATAGAGCCGTCAAGCCGAATACAGAACGAGATGATGAAGACGAAGGAAATGGATACAACCCATTTTTATGCAGACCTCGGAAAAGCATCCTCTTCGTTTTTCTGTCCTGTAATGAGAATCCATTTGCATCAAACACGAATACACAATCATTATCCCTTGTGAATTGACTGATCGATAGTAGTTTTGATGAATTGACAGGAACATGAAGAACATTCTTGAGATGAAAGGAAGGAGTACGAAGTATAGATGACCCAGTATTGTGAATAGATAAAACCGTGGCCGTTACCTACTACAACTTGATCGTTACCATTGTAATCAGATTGCAATGACAGAATGCTCAGATCATTAATGATGTGATTTGTGGCACCAGAAACTGCAAACCAGGTTTGTTCAGTTGTACGATTATAGGATGCTGCCATTGCTGCAAGTTGAGATGGAGGGTGCTTTCCTTGATAATAGTAGTCCATACGATGGTAGCAATCTAGAGTAGAATGGCCTGTTCTGTTACAGATTTGGCAAGTATGTTTATTGCTTGAGAACTGTCCATTGGAACGATTTGGAAATGACGAATTTCCTCTGCCTCTTGTTATTTCCTCCACCACAACCTCTGTCACGAGTGTTGATCTTGCCGCTGTTATAAACAATACACCAAGATCTTTGATCTAGAAAACCCTAATAAACCAAGATCATTCATGTCAAATCATTGAGAGAAGTAAAGCGGAAATATACCTGGATCCATTGAATGAAGTTGTTCTCAGGTTGTTGATCTTCCAATCCAATATGGCTACCCAGAGAAAACCCTCTTGATTCTTCTGATGATGTCAGAGAGAATAGGAATACCCCATATGAATTGGGGACCATAACCCTAATATATAAGATATCATAGGTTTGCTATTTCTAATTTGATGCTGCTATTTCTAATTTGGCCCCTCATCAAATTAGAAATAACATCCTGGTATATACACATTAATTCCATGACAAGTATACCCTTAAGCCTTACAACTTTAAGTTTTAATTTAACGTAGGCTTAACGAAAGATAGCATGACACATTTAATAGTTACATGTGTGGCCCCACATGATGGAATTTTTCCAACAATCTCCCACTGGGCCATATATGTAACTTAACAAATGCGTATGACTGTATGAGCTCCAAAAGTTTGCTATCATAATTTAGGATATATCCGAACAATCTCGTCCATTGATTATGCCGGTATAGGATCAAAGCCGTCTTCGTCACATTTAACATGACTAAACCCATCAATGGTCACAAACACCAATATAACCGAATGACATAGATGAATCATGGATGCGTAGCATGGAAAGTACATGCAATGTGATCTATACATGTCTATTTCCAACTGGTCCTACCATATTCCTTAGTGATATCAATATTTAACACAATGTAACAGAGTGAAATGAACTGAATACTGTATTTCTGATCAGAAAAATATTCAAATACATAAATGCATAAGTGTGGTAAAAAAACAAACATAAAGCAATAAAATATAAAATCATACAAACTCCCACTAGAATGTGATATCCTCACACAAAATAACACCCATATGAGCAGTGTGCTCATGAAAGACCTTGGGTGGTAATCCCTTTGTAAGCGGATCCGCTATCATGGAGTTTGTCCCAATGTACTTTATGGATAATTTTTCATCCTGTATTGTCTCCTTCATAACTAGGAATTAATGGCAATATGTTTTGACCGAATTGAGCTCCTGTTGTTGTTGGAATATAGCACTGTTGACTTATTGTCACAATATAGTTTGAGTGGTCTTTCAATACCCTCCAGAACTCGCAGCCCAGTGACAAAATTCCGCAGCCATATTCCATGGTTGGATGCCTCATAGAATGCTACAAACTCTGCTGCCATGGTGGAATCAGTCACGAGTGTCTGTTTGGCACTCCTCCAAGATATTGCTCCACCAGCTAACAGGTAAATGTAGCCTGATGTGGATTTCATACTGTCTTGGCATCCAGCAAAATCAGAGTCGGAATACCCTATGATCTCCAACTGATCCGATCTCCTATAGGTGAGCGTATGATCTTTTGTTCTTTGTAAATACCTCATAACCCGCTTGACGGCTTTCCAATGATCCATCCCTTGATTGCTTAAATATCTGCCTAACATACCAACAATGTATGCAATATCCAGACGCGTACACACCATAGCATACATTAGACTCCCTACAGCGGATGCATAATGAATCTTCTGCATTTCCTTAACTTCAAGGTTAGTTTTAGGGCATTGATTGAGACTGAACTTGTCTCCCTTAGAGACAGGGGTGTCACCTGGTTTGCTGTCCTGCATGCTAAACCTTTTGAGCACTTTATCAATATAGCTTCTTTGTGATAATCTAAGAATACCCCGAGAGTGATCTCGTTGTATCAGGATTCCTAATACAAAAGAGGCGTCACCAAGATCTTTCATCTCAAAATTCTTTGATAGAAATCGCTTGGTTTCATGCAACATGCATATATCATTTGTGGCAAGCAATATGTCATCAACATACAGAACCAGGAATATGTGCTTACTCCCATTGAATTTGTGATACACACAATTATCAACAGCGTTTGTCTCAAAACCAAACGAGATAATCACTTGATGAAATTTGTGATACCACTGACGAGAAGCTTGCTTGAGTCCATAGATAGACTTTGTCAATTTACAGACCATATTCTTTGGGTCTCCCGACTCAAAGTTTTCTGGCTGCACCATATAAATTGTTTCGTCAATGTCACCATTGAGAAATGCTGTTTTGACATCCATTTGACGAAGCTCAAGATCAAAATGTGCAACTAGTGCCATGATTGTCCGAAAATAGTCTTTCGATGAAACCGGAGAGAAAGTCTCTTTAAAGTCAATCCCTTCCTTTTGGGTAAAGCCTTTAGCTACAAGACAAGCCTTATACCTCTCCACATTACCATTTGAATCCCTTTTGGTTTTAAAAATCCATTTGCAACCAATGGGCTTCGCACCTTTTGGTAATGGGACAAGTTCCCAAACCTTATTGTCTTGCATAGACTTATACTCCTCATTCATGGCATCAATCCACTTTTGAGAGTTAGAGTCTTGCATGGCTTGATGGAAGTTGATTGGATCATTTTCTACCATTCCAATTTCTTCTTCATGTTCTTGGAGAAATACGAAAAAATCGTCCGGAATAGCATGTCTCCTCTCTCAAGTGGATCGCCTTAATGGCACTGGTTCTTGAGGTTGTTGAGTTTGTTCCTCATCTTGAGTGGGGGGTTGATCAACATTGTCTTGTTGAGGATCCGGATTCGCTTCTTGATCAATGACAGGTATAGAAACCTGCACATTGTCAAAAGCAATAGGCAGAATCGTAACCGATTATTCCTAAAAGACAATGTCTCTAACCTTATTTCTCCCCCCAAACTCAACATCTTCAAAAAATGTTGCAGTTCCCGTCTCAAAATTTGATCCAAGTGTGGGATTCATAAAACTTATAGCCCCTTGATCGTTCAGAGTAGCCAATGAAGTAGCTGCTCACAGTTTTGGAATCCAATTTCTTTTTATGTGGCCTGTAAGGCCTTACTTCAGCTGGACATTCCCAAATGTCAAAATGTTTTAGACGAGACTTTCTGCCTGTCCAAAGCTCATAAGGTGTTTTTGCAGCTGCTTTAGTTGGCACTCTATTCAGAATATAAGTTGCTGTTTTGAGTGCTTCTCCCCAGAGTGACTCTGGTAGAGTGGAACGACTAATCATACTCCTTACCATATCCTTAAGAGTCTGGTTTCGCATTTCAGATACACCATTCATGCTAGGTGACCCTGGCATGGTGTACTGTGGGACGATTCTACATTCCTTTAGGAATGTGGCAAACGGTCCTGGACGTTGTTCACCTGAACCGTCATATCTACCGTAGTAGTCACCACCACGGTCAGACCTGACACTCTTTATTCTTTTGTTGAGTTGGTTCTCAACTTCAGCTTTAAATGTTTTGAACACGTCCAAAGACTGTGATTTCTCATGAATGAGAAATAAGTATCGATAGCGAGAGTAATCGTCTATGAATGATATGAAATACTGTTGGCCATTCCATGAAGCCGTAGGGAAAGGTCCACAGATATCTGTGTGTATCAATTCTATGACGTCTGTAGTTCTATTGGCACCTAATTCTTCATTTTGGTCTGTTTTTCCTTGATGCAAGCAATACAAACATCAAAATCTGTAAAGTCAAGGGAATCTAAAATGTCATCAGACACAAGTCGCTCAACTCTAGACTTAGAGATGTGACCTAAGCATTTGTGCCATAATGTAGCCGAGTTTTCTTTACCACGTTTACGTTTAGTACCTCGTGATTCCACATGCAAGGATTCATTATAAGAAACAATTGTATCAAGCAAATATAAGTTATCATATACACATAGAGAACCAGTTCTAATAACATTTGAATTTATAGATAAACTGAATTGATTGTTTCTAAATGAACAAAAATAACCAAACTTGTCCAATAAAGAAACTGAAACCAAATTCCGTCGAAAAGACGGTACAATAAAGTCTCTAATCAATCCAAATAATAACCAGTGTTTAATAACAACCTAAAATGCCCTATTGCCTCTACTGCTACCAACTTTCCATCGCTCACAAAGATGTGTCTTTCAGCATCACTAGGCTTTCGGTAGCTCAGGCAACCCTGCATAGAAACACTGATGTGAGTAGTAGCACCAGAATCCAACCACCACGTGTTTCTAGGTACTGAAGTTAAATTTACCTCAGAACAAACCAAAGCAAGAAATGTACCTTTCTTTACACACCAAGCGTGATATTTGGTACAGTCCTTCTTCACATGTCCAGGTTTGTTGCAAAAGAAACAACCCTCAGTTGTTAGCTGTTGTTTCTTTTCGGCTGGACCCTTAGCAGCTTCATTTTTCTTCCTCTTTTTGCCCTTATCTTTAGAGGTGCTAGCCAAATGAGCACTTTCGGTTCTATCTTGCTTCAATCTCTCTTCCTCTTGCATACAGTAAGAAATGAGCTCATTAAGAGTCAATTTCTCCTTTTGACAGTTGTAACTGACCTTAAATTGACTGTATAGTGCAGGAAGTGATATTAATACCAAATGCACAAGCAAGTCGCCAGACAGCTCGAGATTCAGTGCCTTAAGCTTAGAAGCAACATGAGACATTCCCATAATGTACTCCCGTATGTTCCCCTTGCCATTGTACTTCATAGAAATCAAGCTTTGCAAAAGCGTGCTTGTTTCTGCCTTATCGTTTTTCAGAAAACGCTTTTCAATTTCGGCTAGGAATTCTTTGGCTGTGGTTAGCTTTTCAGATACCGCACCCCTAACTGCCTTCGAAATGCCGCGCTTGATGATCGTAAGACTCATGCGATTTGAGCGATCCCACTTCTCAAAGTTCTTCTTGTCATCTGGAGAACTTGCATCCGTAAGAGAAGCGGGTTGTTCAATCCGTAGTGCAAGGTCTAGATCCATGCAGCCGAGAACAATTTTTATGTTCTCTTTCCAATTCTTAAAGTTGGTCCCATTAAGTACAGGTATTGAGTTGATATTAACAGATATGGTAGAAACACTAGCTGTAAAGTAAACAAAAAACAAACATACAAACATACTCATATTATTAACCAAATACAGAAGCAACAAATTCAAATAATGGTAAGTCTTATGACAAGGTACCTAGCACAACATTAATATCAAGTCTTTGGACAGTAATATTAATTGTAAATGGTCATCTTGTTGTAGTGATCAAACATTGACAATAATTCATGTCAAATAAGAAATCTATCTTTGGATCGACTTATTATTCACATGTAAAATCCTTATAATCATCACACGTTTACCACCACAGGTGTGTATGCAATTCGGCCAAGTATTAACCTTCCTTTGGGCCGACTAAGACCCGCATGAATTTACACACACACGAACATCCAATATTTCTCATGAATAATCTACACAAGAGAGGTCACTTTGGTGACATCTTGTTTCAATTAGCTCATTTAGAATAATGGACTATGTTATTTAACCATAAAAGATATACCATAAAATATTTGAATTGTTGTTTGAAGAAAACCAATTAGTTGTCTTCACATGTCACCACAAATAAATTTTTTTTTTTTAAATCCCTTGGACCACCAATATGTGTGCTCATCCAGACCACCATACGACCCATCACCTTTCTTTCACCCAAAGAACAGAACCACGTTCTGTAACTTACAGAACAATACAGAAGCTAACATGCGATAGAAAAAAAAGGTGATTTAGATCCATGGGTCCCGCTAATCATAAACAAGATCAAGCCGTACCAACATGGTCGCCCAGGCCCGCCTTTGATGATCCATGGTCCTGATTTCATTGGTGACCCACCTGGGCCCCACGGTCTCCAAAAACAAATTGAAAACAAATGTATTGATCCAGCGCACAGATCTAAATCAAATTTTATCCAGCGCACAGATCTGAATCGTATATCCTCGAACCTAGCGACCCATGCAAGCCAATCCACACCCATTCAACAGTAAGGAGAGCTTGCCTTTAAAGCCATGAAAAAGACCTCATCCAAATCCATAGAGATAGAGAGAGTGGTTCGATTCTAATGCAAGTAGCGCAATCCACGCATCAAGGACTTAAGGGTGCAAGACCCATGTCGCCTATTGGAGTGCGTTTGCATATACAAGATAAACATGTGGTGATGGACAATGGTATTCTTCAAGTCACAGTCTCAAATCCAGGAGGGATTGTAACTTGGAGTACGTTACAATGGCATTGATAACTTGCTTGAAGTTCTTAAAAAAGAAATTAATAGATTGCAACCAAAGAACAGAATATCAACAGATTGATTTATATATGGATTCCCAATGGCTTAACATGGAAAAGCTCTGATACCAATTGTTATAAACAATACACCAAGATCTTTGATCTAGAAAACCCTAATAAACCAAGATCCTCCATGTCAAATCATTAAGAGAAGTAAAGCGGAAACATACCTGGATTCATTGAATGAAGTTGTTCTTAGGTTGTTGATCTTCCAATCCAATATGGCTACCCAGAGAAAACCCTCTTGATTCTTCTGATGATGGGATGTCAGAGAGAATAGGAATACCCCATATGAATTGGGGACCATAACCCTAATATATAAGATATCATAGGTTTGCTATTTCTAATTTGGCCCCTCATCAAATTAGAAATAACATTCTGGTATCTATACATTAATTCCATGACAAGTATACCCTTAAGTCTTACAACTTTAAGTCTTAATTAGATCACTTTAATGTAGGCTTAATGAAAGATAGCATGACACATTTAATAGTTACATGTGTGGCCCCACATGATGGAACTTTTCCAACAACCGCCTCTGTTATTGTAGTTAGAGTTGGATTTGTTCTCAACCTTAGCAGTAAACAATGCAGAAGAGGAATAGTCAGCTACAGCCTGCATAGATCCAATTCGATGTTCATCTCTTCACAATGAAGAAGAACATGGAGTTCTTCAATGGAGATTGGAGAAGACCGACTGCGAATTGAAGTTTTGAATGGGCCGCATTCATTGAATAAGTTGTAAGCATCATCTAATATTTCAAACTCCATCCCAATCTTTAGTTTTTGGGACAAATCTTTGCCATCATTGGCCAATAGAGTAGGGTTATTTACCTCCAGATTCAACACCTCTGAATTAAAGTCTATATTCCATCTTACTTGAGGAACAATGTTGGCTTCCACCAGTTGCTCACGTTCATGAAGGTTTTCAAATCCATTGACCTTTAATAAAATATAAAATTAATTACAATTCATATAGAGATTTTAAAATACATAAAATCTTATTGCATAACACATTGAGAATCTAAACTCAAATATATGATAACATATCTTTAGCAATGTAATGTGTTCTGTGCATTGTGGGGCTTAGAATATAGAATTGAAACCTTAATTAGTACTAAATGGCCACTGCTCTGGTTTAACCCAGAAAGTTTTTGGATTTCAATTCTGTGTACTAAGGTTAATAGAAATAAGTCCTACGGTTACACTATCATCATATGCATCATCTACTATGATATGAATCACGATGTACTAAGGTTCACATCTAGTTTGAGAATGTTGCCTCTAAGAAAATACTGAGTTTTAAGTATTTCGAGTGCAAAGAGTCCCGGTTGGGTACAATCCATAGAAAGAGATCTTAAAATGAATGAACTCAGGCAACCAAACAAGAATCTAATCATAAAACCACGGATTAAGCATTATCAAAAAGCATCTGTGAATAGAACAAAGTTGGCTGTTTGTAACAGTATTAACCAAAAATTTGTCGGGAAAGCCTAAAACAGATTAATGCTTTTGAAACATGGAAAATGATACAAAAAGGTTTTTCTTTCCACAGGAATCATGAAGGATGCCAAAAACCATTTTTCGATTGTCATGCTTTTTTTCGTGAAAGAAGTGGCTCAACGTGCACAAAAGAACAAAGAACATGCATTCTTCTTCTTCGACTACTAATATTAATAGAGATAAATGAGAGCTGAGAGGAGATACCTTGATGCATATGGGTCTCCTCGGCTGCTCACAATTTATGCAGAAAGAACGGACGTCCCGACTCTAATGGGTTCTAAAAGAGGTGGTGAGGATTGAGTTGGAGGAGACAAAAGTCCATTTCGTTCGTCTCCTCTAAGCTCTAGTTCGTTGGTCTTCTCCAGGCTCTCTGGTTCGAATGGAAGATATGTTCTTGATTTTAGGTTTCCTTTGTTAAAACTATTTTTCCATATTCGCAAGAAGAACTTATGCAATTTTATTTTATTTATTGCAGAAGAGGGTTGACTCGCTGAGGTGGCAACCGCCTTAGTTGGCACCTTGGGATTAGCTAAAACCCGCCCCCCCACAACACCACCCCCCCCCCCCCCCCCCCCCCCCCACTATTTCGACGAAACAGGGGATCCAGATCCATATGGAATACAATGATACAGTTCCATTTCTTTTTTTAATATATTTTTTCTTAGCCTTGTTTAATTTATTTATCTTTCAGTATTTCTGAATGGAGCTCATGAAATAATCTATTGAGTAATTCCAGCTGCATCCTCACCATGTATGGGATGGCCTATATATATATATATATATATATTTGCATGAGTTGGCCGAGAATATTCATGGTCAATTTTATTTTATTTTTTTTGCTTTAAGGTAAAATTGTATTAAGAGAAGAGAGAAAACAGGGCAGAAAGCCCCCAAAATACAGGGAAAAAACAAACATGAGAGGCTTACAAAAAATGCCATCCCAAATTGGCAAAAGTGCCAAACAGAAAACAGAAGGAGAGCTGGCTATACATGGAAGACAAGAAAAAAAGAAAACAACATTTCACCACCTAGCACTGCGCACTGCAAAGCACACAGCACAAAACAGCACTAAGAAAGCAAAAATGCATAGCACTTCACAACACACAGAGGACACCACTACTAAGCATAGCATTGCACTCCGCAGCAAAGCTTAGCCTAACCAGCGCATTGAAGCATCAATTCCACTTCACTGCACAGAGAGCATTGCAAGCCACAACACTTCACCACAAGCACACTTCACACAAAGCATTGCGCACAGCAAAACTCAGCTCAACTCAGCACCGAACAGCACCAAAGCCTAAAAAAACAGGACAACCAAAACACTACATAACCAGTAGAGAGAACTCCAAATCAACCTAGGCAAGCAATATAACTCACTTCACTGAAGGAGGAAAGGGAAGCTTCTAAACCGGCAGCAAGGCCCTACCTAGAAAACCAAAAACACAGAACACCACTGCACCTGAAACAAACAGGGGGGATGCTACTACTTTAGCAATTCACTCCCAGGAAAAACAGAATGGCGTGGGAGGGAAAAGGATGTTTACTTCTTGATTGAGAAGTAACTAAACCCTCCAAACAATCCAAAAAAATCCTCCTGGCTTTCTCTAGAGATGGTTTCCTGTTGTGATGCTTAGAATCATTCCGGAGAGTCCAAAGCACTAAGATGGCATGGAAGAGAATTGCAGCAGCACCTTTTCTTCCAAAGGCATCTGTGTCTTTGGCAAAGAAACACCAGATGGTGGGAACTGACATAGTCTGACTGGGGAGTAAATTGGCACCGCAGGGGATAAGTAACCAGCTCCAGCCAAAGTGCAGGAGTAGAACATGTGGAGGTCATCTTCTTCTTCACAGAAATAGTTATGACATCTTAACGCCAAAGTGCAGCCCATGTGCTTCGCCCAATTTTCAGTTGGAGTTTTCCTAAGCATTAGGAGCCATAAGAAACAAACTAATCTTGGGTTGACAAATTGGTTCCATATCAGACCAGGCCAGCTTTTGACGGAGGCCTTAAATCTGAGATGATTCCAAGCATCGGAGAGGCAGAGGCAGCCTGAAGAATTACCATTCCAAACTAGGGTGTCTGGGACTTCACTAATCAAGATTTGGCTAGTTGAAAGCTGAAGAAACTTCTGCAAGGCAATCTATCGGAAGAGAGGAAGGGATGAGCCAGGCATTGTTAGCAATTATGTATGCCACCAAATCTGTCTCTAAGAACTGAATGGGAGGGAACTTGGAAGCAATTGAGTCCTTATCAATCAAATTATCAAACCAAATACAGATGGACTTACCATTACCAACGACCTAGGAGCTGTCAGTCTGAAGAGAGGGAGACAATGATCTGATCTTTTTCCCAATAGTAGAGCCATTCCTAGGATTATTGGAGTGTCATAAGGAGCTGGCTCTACAGTATCTGACTCTAAACCATTCAGCCCAAAGAGAGGACCCTGTAGCAACAGACCAAGCCAACTTCAGAAAACAAGCATCATTCAATTCTTGTAACCCTCTTAACCCAAGGCCGCCCTCTGACTTTGGCAGACAAATAGAGTCCCATCTGACAAGATTGCTAGCTGCTAAGACGATATGGATCAGAGGACCATAAGAAATTCCTCATCAGCCTCTCTATTAGAAGGCATGTTTTGGAAGGGTGATGAATGACCAAAGAGATATGGATCGGAATGGAGCTAAGAACGTGCTTAGGGTGACTCTAAATGCACCCCCATGAAGTGCTGAACACACCCACCCCCTCTTATGAACAGTTTCAAACTGTTCATAAGGTGGGGTGGGTGTCTTCAGCAAAAGGGGTGGGTGCATTTAGAATCACCCACGTGCTTAATCAAAATAAGCCTACATGCAAAAGAGAGAAGTTTGGACTTCCAGCCTGCTAGTCTGGTTTTGATGGAGTCAATGATCCTTTTGAAGGAGTGACGACCATGGCCTAAGAATAGAGGAACTCCCAGATAGGTAGAAGGAAGAGTTGTTTGGCTAATCTGAAACAAGCCTTTAACCATTTGAATTCTACTAGCACTACATTTGCCAAGAAACATTTGACTTTTGAGAAGGTTAATAACCTGCCTTCATGAAGAATCTTGGTAAAGATTAAGACACTTCGACAATCTTCTCAATCCTCTCTCATGCGCTTTAAAGAAGATCAAAATGTCATCTGCACATAGCAAATGACAGGGAGAAATGGGAACTGAGGAGATGGAGGAGATGGAACCCTCTAGCCTTAGTCTTTCAATCTTGAGGTTGAGGATCTCCTCAGCTAAAATGAAAAAGTTAAGGGGAAAGAGGACAACTTTGACGCAAGCCACAAGAAGAGGAGAAGAAATGTAAGTTTAGGGTTCGAGATCTCTAAATTGGTCAACTCAATAAATTTGCCCAAAAGTGTGCAAAAATAATAAACTACGTAGTGGAAAATAAACTTAAAAGGCACACACCACAAAGACACCAGATTTAGCGTGAAAAACTTTAAGTGGGTGAAAAACCATGGATCCTAACTGGATCAACAATCAATCACTATGAATCTCGTAATTACAAGAAAATCAGATTTCCTCTCCAAATATCCCTTACCTAAGGACTGAAGTTACCTTGTGTTGCTTCACACTTCAATGACTTCACACCGCTGATTGCAACAGCTTCAATCTAGCACTTGACTCCTCAAATCTTCTACGAAAGAAGATGATATTCTATGAAGGATGCAGAAGAAACTGGCTCTAGAGAACTTGGCAACACAACTTCTTAAAAAATTTCTAGAGAAGAATTCTCTCAATTAAATATTTAACTCAGAACTTTGAGAGGTGAGGTCTATCTTTGGAATAGCCCTTGAGTCCTTTAAATAGCCCTTCGGGACTTGTTTAAGGTTTCCTAACTTGATTAGGATTAAAACAAGCAGTTTGAGCACAATTAAAATAGAGTTTTTCATTTTCGTAGGACTCTGCCATATGTCTGCTCTAACGGATGGGTATCTATCTCAGCGCAAAAAGACTTTGTCAGTGCGTCTGGCTATTTTGTCTCATGTCAGCTCGAGCGGATGATGTGGTCGCTTGAGCGGACCCCATTCTGGTTGATCCAGAATTTGACCACTTTTTCTTCCAGCTTTCTTCTTCTATTTCTATCAGACTTTCTTCTTAGAGTCATTCCAATCTTCTATCTTCAAAGTCATTTTCTAAAAATAAAGGTTACAACTCAAAAGACCTAGAGTTTTGTCCAACCCAAGAATTAGCCAATAAACAAAAACCTTACAAGAAACCAGGACTTTTGTTGACCAAGACTGAGGCTCGATTGGTATAGACCAATTTTGTGATGATATTGATCCACGGCTGGGAGAAATTGGAGAACTTCAAGGCCTTGATAAGAAAGCTCCACTGAAGTCTGTCGAAAGCATTTGAAATGTCCAACTTCAAACACACAGATCCCCCACTCATTTTAGATTTTAGCTTTTGGAAGAGGTCATGGGCCAAGGCTATATGGTGATGGATGGACCTACCTTTCACAAAAGCAGATTGATGATTTGAAATGAGATGATCAAGGATTTTGGTGAGTCTTTTAGCCAAGATTTTGGCTATTATTTTGTAGGTAAAGTTTCGGAGGCTAATAGGCCGAAAATCAGAGAAGGAGATAGGAGATTGTGTCTTGGGGAGGAGAGTGATAAAGAAGGCATTAGTAGCTCTAAGTAATCTTCTAGAGGAGAAGAAGCGGGTTACAATTTCGATCGCTTTTTTCCCCACAATATCCCAGCAACTAGTAAAAACGACACTAGAAAATCCATCAGGACCAGGCGAACTGTGCTTCTTTAACCCAAAAACCGCTTCTCAAATCTCTGTTGGGGAGGGGATTTCTGTGAGGGAGGTGTTTTGAGCAGCCGTAACTGAGGGACCATCACTATCAAAGAGAGATTCATCAAGAGTAGAAGCTGGAGGATGAAGAAGTTGCAAGGAATGGATGAAAGCCTGATTTCTAATTTCCTCTTCTTCCTCAATGAAAATCCCATCTACCTTGATCCTATCAATGTGATTGCGGATACTTCTAGACTTGGCAGAGAAATGGAAGATGTCACGACCCGAGCCCGAAATCAGAGTAATCAGGAATTAACCCCGGGTCGCGATGATAATCATACTTACTCTCGTAAACCCCGAATTAACCGAAGTTAAGACGAAGTCCACAAGGGATCTTGCATACGTATGTACCTGTCAATGTACAATTGCGGAAATATATACATGTATACATTGACGAAACATTTAAAACAAAATGTCATTTACATAAAGTAAAGTAAGTAAATACACATCATTACATTCTAATTAAGTCAACCACTACATCTTCAGAATATAATGCAGGGGACATCGTTACCATACAAAATGAATATACATCAAAACCATTCTCAAACAGTTCTTACATATTCGCCCTCAGATCATGTCCATTCGATTAAACCTCCTGGAGGTATCGGATGGGCCTGCTGCGCTGGCAGTACGGCCTCTGTGGGACCGGTACGGGTAACTGGGCCTGTGACATCATCAATAACACAGTGAACATGACGGTTCAACAATGTATATACAGATTTATGCCACAACGATATTCCTATCAATTCATTAATTTAACAGTTCTAAACAATTCCATTCTAATTCAATATTCAGTATAAAACAAAGACTGTATCAACAATCGTAAGTTTGGCAACTACAATAGTATTGGTTTACATTCAATTTGATTCTTCCCAAAGGAAGTAATCTTACATTCATTCATTTCAATTCTCATATTCAATTCATTCATTAACTTAAATATTTATGAGATGACTTATTAGTGGGACTATTCAGTCCATTATGTAGCTTAAGGATGGCTTTTCAATTTATTGACTTTTCAGTCTATGACCTTTCGGTCCAATAAGGTGGGATCTTCCCAGTGTTTTGATCAGAGAGCACTGGTGTCACAACGGAGATTCGGAACACTCCAAATCACATCTGCTGCAGCAAGTATATGGTTACTTTTAGTAACAATTCATTCATTACATTTGTTCATTATTCAGTGTTTCGTATAGCTCTCTAAGAGCTTGAGGAAAACCAATATATAATGCCAAACTTCTCATTTCAGTCAACCTTATTCTACTACTCAATCTCATTCCAATTATAAACATTATCTAAACCAAACAAATGAGTGAAACGTTCGTTATCAATGCACTGATACTATGGACGACATTACTTAATTAAATAAGTGCATTTAGATAACCTTAGCTAACACTTATGTAGGTTTAGATATCATTATAGTTACCTAGTGGTCACCACCTAAATTCATCGATAAATAGGTAAAAGCCCCTTTCCGAAAGGAATTCTCAGTTGGCTCGGTCGACCCAACCCAGGGCCGGTCGACCCCACACACTGCAAACGCTGTCGACCTGCTCTTGTGTACCCGGTCGACCCGGCCAGAGCTCGTTCGACCGGTAGTTGTAAACAATAAATGGAAACAGTGTTTTCGTCAGGTTCCAGAGAACCTGACCCTTCATGCTCGGTCGATCGCGCCATGTGGTCGGTCGACCGTGTGAACTGCGGGAACAAAACTCAGGTTCTGTACCTGCACTGAAATGGATTTAAATCCATTTCCTTTCTTTCCTGAATCTGATACACAGCTATCATATGGGAATGATAAGTCTGAATAATCTCTATAATTCCATCTAATCAAATCACAACACAAAAACTTATTTCATTACTCTACTTTTAAAACCCTTAAAGCATCCATTAATGTCTAATCCCTTAATTTCTATACAAATCAAAGAAAACAACACATCAAGCATAAACATAGGTATATACTTGCCTTAGTTGAAACTTGATTCACAGAAGTCCCTTACTTAGCTTGAATTGAGAAGAAAACCTCTCAACTTGGGTTTCTCCTCAAGAATTTCAAAAAGAAGGTGAAGAAGATGATGAAGGTGATGAAGAAGAACTCCTCTTCAATTGTAATCACTTCAACTTGATGATTGATAGAGAGCAAATGAAAAAAGTAGAAGAAAAGAGAAGATGGAAGTTGCCTAGGGTTAGAAATGAATGGAATGAGGTCATTTAGCTTATATAAGCTTGCAATTTGCATATAAGCCCATTTCTTCTTCTCATTTACAATTTGAGTCAATTGGAAGACCATTTGATCTAACTCTTGTCAAACGACTTCGTGTCTTTTATGAAAGTTAACGTACTCGTCGAGATACATGTGCTGGTATCAAGAGTTTCCGTATACAGTAAAATACGTACGAACTCGTATTTATGAAGAAGTCCTTAATTCTCTTAGTTTGAGTCTAAAACTCATTCAATTAATTCAATCTCCTTCACTATCAATTCGTTAAGCCTAATCCACTCAATTTAAGTGAATTCAATTCCATTTGGTCATAAACCATCGTTAACTTAATTAACCGTAGTTAACTAGCTTCATTTCCGTTTAACCAGAGTTAATCTTTATTAACTCGGGACGGGGTCTAACATTTCCCCTAAACTTTTAGAATCGTTCGGTCCTCCGAACGCAATACAAATCAATACAAGTTAATACGCAATTCAAATTAGAATTACTTGAACGAATAGCTCGGGGTACTTCTGAGCCATTTGATCCTCAAGCTCCCACGTAGCTTCATTAGGCTCATAATGATCCCACAAGACTTTGACCCATTTAATTGTCCTCGTACGCAGAACCGCCTCCTTGGTATCAATAATCTGAATTGGCTTCTTAACATATGTGGTGTTTGGCAATACTTGGATCTCTTCATGATGAATAACATGTGAAAGATCAGCCACATACTTTCGAAGCATGGAAACATGAAACACATTGTGGATATCGGAGAGTTCTGCTGGAAGGTCAAGACGATAGGCCACATTTCCAATTCTGCTTGTGATCTTGAAAGGTTCAATAAATCTCGGGAAAAATTTTCCTTTCTGCCCAAACCGGATAGTACCTTTCATTGGAGAAGTCTTCAAAAAGACTAGATCATCAACTGCAAACTCTAGATCACGCTGACAATTGTCAGCATAGCTTTTCTGCCTTGATCTAGCAAACCTTTAGCCTATCTTGTACTTTCTGAACCTTCTCTGTTGTTTCAGCAATGATCGTAGGACCGTGGAAACTTCGAGTTCCAACTTCTTCCCAGCTCACTGGAGTCCTACATCTTCGACCGTACAATGCTTCAAACGGTGCCATTCCAATACTGGAGTGATAGCTATTATTGTACGCAAATTCGCACAAGGCCAAATGATCATCCCAATCACTCTCGAAATCAACAATACTGGCACGAAGCAAATCTTCTAAGGTCTGTATAGTTCGTTTTGATTGTTCGTCTGTCTGTGGATGATAAGCAGTACTAAACCGAAGTCTAGTACCCATTGAACTCTGAGATGTCTGCCAAAATGTGGAAACAAACCGACTATCACGATCAGAGACAATCGAGACCGGTGTTCCATGCAATCGAGTCACTTCCTTGACAAACAATTTGGACATATCACTGAATCTCATATCATTTCTAAATGGAAGGAAGTGTGCAGACTTCGTAAGACGATCAACGATCACCCATATGGTATCATGCTGCTTCCTCGTCTTCGGCAAACTAGAAACAAAGTCCATAGTGAGAAGTTCTCACTTCCACTTAGGAATATACAGTGGGTGAAGTAATCCAAGCGGTTTTCGGTGCTCTACTTTCACACGCTGGCAAGTTAAGCAGGAAGACACATAACCTGCTATCTCCCGCTTCATATTATTCCACCAGAATCTACCCCTCAGATTTCTAAACATTTTCGTACTTTCCGGATGCATATAATATCTGGTGTGGTGAGGTTCGAACATCACTGCCTGTTTCAAATCTTCCTGTGCTGGTACACACAATCGGTCTCTAAAGTAGAAAACTCCGTCTCCCATTACAAAGTCTGGCCTCTTTGCAATATTATCCCGAATCTTCATCAATTCAGGATCTTTGAATTGTCTATCTTTGATTTGTTTGATAAGAAATGGTTCGAACACAGACATTGCCGCAATCATTACCCGATTGTCCACTATTTCAATGGACACATCTAAATCCTTAAATTCATCAATCAAATCTCATTCACGCTCCAACGATGCCCAGTCAGCAGATTTTCGACTCAAAGCATCAGCTACGACATTACCCTTTCCAGGTACATATCTGAATGGAAAGTCATAATTCTTAATCAGCTCTAACCAACGGTGTTGCCTCAGATTGATATTCTTCTGAGTGAACAAATACTGAAGACTCTTGCGATCACAGTGGACTTCGAAAGTGTCTCCATACAAGTAGTGTCTCCATTGCTTCAATACAAATACAACAGCCGCGAGCTCTAAATCATGAGTAGTATAATTCTTCTCATGTTCCTTCAACTGAGGTGAACCATAGGCAATCACCTTGCCTCTCTGCATCAATACACATCCCAACCCAATACCTGAGGCATCTGAGTAAATCTCAAATCCTCCTCTTCCTTCAGGTAAAGACAAGATTGGGGCTGAAATTAATTTCTGCTTCAAAGTTTGAAAACTAGACTCACAGGTATCATTCCATTGAAATGAAACGCTCTTCCGAGTCAGTTTCGTTAAAGGGGCTGCTATCTTTGAGAAGTCCTTGACGAACCTTCTGTAATAGCCTGTCAATCCTAAGAAGCTTCGAACTTCAGGCACATTTTTCGGACTCTGCCAATTGATAACTGCTTCAATTTTAGCTGAATCAACAGCTAATTCATCTCTAGTAATTATATGACCCAGAAATGTAACCTATTGTAACCGAAAGTCACACTTCTCGAGTTTTGCATATAACTGATTCTCCCTCAGTATTTGGAAGGCTGTTCTCAAATGATGTGAATGTTCCATCTCTGACTTTGAATAGACCAGAATATCATCAATGAAGATCACGACGAACTGATCCAGATAGGAAGCAAACACCATGTTCATTAAGGCCATAAACATTGCAGGTGCATTGGTTAGACCAAAAGGCATCACTAAGAATTCATAGTGTCCATAACGAGTCTTGAATGCAGTTTTCTGCACATCTTGATCTTTAACTCGAATCTGATGATATCCAGATCGAAGATCAATCTTAGAAAAATACTCTGCACCCTGAAGTTGATCAAACAACTCATCTATCCTAGGCAGTGGATATTTGTTCTTGACTGTCACTTGATTTATCTGCCTATAATCAATACACATACGAAGGGTGCCATCCTTCTTCTTTATAAACAGTACAGGTGCTCCCCAGGGTGAGACACTAGGTCTAATGAAACCCTTATCAAGCAAATCTTGTATATGTTTCTTCAACTCATATAACTCTGATGGTGTCATTCGATAAGGTGCCTTGGATATCGGTGCAGTACCGGGCACAAGTTCGATTGTAAAGTCCACTTCCCTAGCCGGAGGTAGACCTGGCACTTCATCTGGAAACACGTCTGAAAATTCACAGACTACAAGAATATTTCTTAACTCCTATACATGCTTCTTCTCTGAAATAAAGGCAATATAGCCCTCACATCCACTACGCATCATCCGTTCAGCCTTGAGTGCTGAAACAAGCCTGGTGTCATATTTCTTTTGAACTCCTTCAAAGAGTACACTGGCATTGGCTTCATCCACCCTAAAGGTGATGATTTTGCGAAAACAGTCTAAACAAGCCATGTACTTCGCAAGCCAATCCATGCCAAAGATAACATCAAAGTCATTCATTGCTAATACCACCAGATCAGCTGGCATTGACACTTCTCCAATTCTAACAGTGCATTGACGTACATACAGTTCACACACTACTTTTCTCCCAAGAGGAGTAGACACAGTAAAATCATATGCTAATTACGTTATCCGGTTTTGCATGCTACAAACAAATGCATGTGCTACAAAGGAATGCGTAGAACCGAGATCAAATAATGCAATAGTGGGCCTATTGTCTACCAGGATTGTACCTTCAACCACATTTGCTGCCACATCAGCTTGTTCTCTGTTGACTGCATAAGCCATCCCAACCATCTGTGGTCTGTCAGGTTACTGTTGTTGCCTCGGCTATTGCCTCTGCCATTGACGTTGCCGTCCTTGACGTTGAGGCTGCGGTTGCTGTTGCCTAGGAGGAGCTGGCAAGGCTAATCTCTGCTGAAGAGCAAGAAGTGTTGCTTGATTCTGAGCAGGCTGTTGATACGGAGCTTTAACATCTCTCCTAGCCTTAAGACAATATGCCATTTTGTGTTCCAAAGAACCACAGACTAAGCATGCACCAGTAGTCCTCCAACACAATTCAGTCCTATGAGCTTTCCCACAAGTATCACAGACTGGTCTATTTTCTCTCCTCTCACTCTTCTCATCCTTTGGAGTAAAGTGCTGTCTCTACCTCTTGTGCCTAGATTGTCCTCCTTTCTTGTTCCACTCACTATCCTTCTTGGTGATCACTGCTCCTGCTTCATTTTATCTCTGTACTTCCTCTGTTGTATATGCCCTATCAACGACATCATCAAACATCGTAGGCTTCTGCCCAGCCAATACGATCGCCTTATATTCAGGATTTAAGCCAATGAGGAATCTCTTCACTTTCTTCGCTTCAGTATCTACCAACTCGGTAACATACTTAGACAACTATAAGAAAGTATAAACATATTCAGCCACGGTCAAACGACCTTCCTTCAAATTCAGGAATTCTGATTCCTTCTGTTGCTGTACGTGTTCTGGGACAAACTTCCTTTGAAACTGTTTCTTGAAAGCTTCCCATATTCCTTCAGCTGGCATTGCCTCAAACCTATCCTTGACACTTTCCCACCATGTATTTGCTCCCCCCCCCCCCCTAAACATAGTGGAGGTAAGCAACACTCTCTGCTTTTGAGTGCAGACTACTGTCTCAAATACATCTTCAATATGGTCCAGCCACTCATCAGCCTGTATCACACTTTCACTCCCATGGAACTCGATGGCTCCTCTCTTACGGAACCGCTCAAAAATAACATGGAGATCTTTGTCCTTATGATGAAACACTACTTGAGTCTCAACATGAGGTAGTGGTTGGACTGGTATGACCGAGGGAATTTGTTCTTGAGATTGCTGCAATTCGAACAAAGCAAATAACTGGGTCTGTATACCCATCTGTGCCTCATGGCTCTTGGCTATCTGTTCATTACTCCTGGCTAACTCCTCCAATATAGCAGTGAACCTAGCATCAGCATCAGATTGAGAAGGAATAGGTGTGACTGGCACAAAGTCATTATTTCCAGAGCCTGATCCAGAAACCATGCTGCAAACAATACGGAATGTAAGATACACAAATCTATATACTTCCATCGCATATAATTCACATATAGAGAAAGCACTAAACACCAATCCTGAGTTGGATTTATTCTAAACGTAACGTTCCTCACTTCGTTCTTAGATTCACTAAGTCTTTTAGAATTTCATATTCTAGCTTTTTAATTACTCTGATACCATACAATAAGTATGTCACGACCCGAGCCCGAAATCGGAGTAATCAGGAATTAACCCCGGGTCTCGATGAAAATCAAACTTACTCCCGTAAACCCCGAATTAACCGAAGTTAAGACAAAGTCCACAAGGGATCTTACATACGTACGTACCTGTCAATGTATAATTGCGGAAATACATACATGTATATATTGACGAAACATTTAAAACAAAATGTCCTTTACATAAAGTAAAGTAAGGTAATACACATCATTACATTCTAATTAAGTCAACCACTGCATCTTCAGAATATAATGCAGGGGACATCGTTACCATACAAAATGAATATACATCAAAACCATTCTCAAACAGCTCCTACATATTCGCCCTCAGATTATGTCCATTCGATTAAACCTCTTGGAGGTATCGGATGGGCCTGCTGCGCTGGCGGTACGGCCTCTGTGGGACCGGTACGGGTAACTAGGCCTGTAACATCATCAATAACACAGTGAACATGACGGTTCAACAATGTATATACAGATTTATGCCACAACGATAATCCTGTCAATTCATTGATTTAACAGTTCTAAACAATTCCATTCTAATTCAATATTCGGTACAAAACAAAGACAGTATCAACAATCGTAAGTTTGACAACTACAATAATATTGGTTTACATTCAATTTGATTCTTCCCAAAGGAAGTAATCTTACATTCATTCATTTCAATTCTCATATTCAATTCATTCATTAACTTAAATATTTATGAGATGACTTATTAGTGGGACTATTCAGTCCATTATGTAGCTTATGGATGGCTTTTCAATTCATTGACTTTTCAGTCTATGACCTTTCGGTCCAATAAGGTGGGATCTTCCCAGTGTCTTGATCAGAGAGCACTGGTGTCACAACGGAGTTCCGGAACACTCCAAATCACATCTGCTACAGCAAGTATATGGTTACTTTTAGTAACAATTCATTCATTACATTTGTTCATTATTCAGTGTTTCGTATAGCTCTCTAAGAGCTTGAGGAAAACCAATATATAATGTCAAACTTCTCATTTCAGTCAACCTTATTCTACTACTCAATCTCATTCCAATTATAAACATTATCTAAATCAAACAAATGAGTGAAACGTTCGTTATCAATGCACTGTTACTATGGACGACATTACTTAATTAAATATGTGCATTTAGATAATCTTAGCTAACACTTATGTAGGTTTAGATATCATTATAGTTACCTAGTGGTCACCACCTAAATTCATCGATAAATAGGTAAAAACCCCTTTCCGAAAGGAATTCTCAGTTGGCTCGGTCGACCCGGCCCAGGGCCGGTCGACCCCACACACTGCAAACGCTGTCGACCTGGATGAGTTAGGTCGACCTGCTCTTATGTACCCGGTCGACCCGGCCAGAGCTCGTTTGACCGGTAGTTGTAAACAATAAATGGAAACAGTGTTTTCGTCAGGTTCCAGAGAACCTGACCCTTCATGCTCGGTCGACCGCGCCATGTGGTCGGTCGACCGTGTGAACTGCGGGAACAAAACTCAGGTTCTGTACCTGCACTGAAATGGATTCAAATCCATTTCCTTTTTTTCCTGAATCTGATACATAGCTATCATATGGGAATGATAAGTCTGAATAATCTCTATAATTCCATCTAATCAAATCACAACACAAAAACTTATTTCATTACTCTACTTTTAAAACCCTAAAAGCATCCATTAATGTCTAATCCCTTAATTTCAATACAAATCAAAGAAAACAACACATCAAGCATAAACATAGGTATATACTTGCCTTAGTTGAAACTTGATTCACAGAAGTCCCTTACTTAGCTTGAATTTAGAAGAAAACCTCTCAACTTGGGTTTCTCCTCAAGAATTTCAAAGAGAAGGTGAAGAAGATGATGAAGGTGATGAAGAAGAACTCATCTTCAATTGTAATCACTTCAACTTGATGATTGATAGAGAGCAAATGAAAAAACTAAAAGAAAAGAGAAGATGGAAGTTGCCTAGGGTTAGAAATGAATGGAATGAGGTCATTTAGCTTATATAAGCTTGCAATTTGCATATAAGCCCATTTCTTCTTCTCATTTACAATTTGAGTCAATTGGAAGACCATTTGATCTAACTCCTGTCCAACGACTTCGTGTCTTTTATGAAAGTTAACGTACTCGTCAAGATACACGTGCTGGTATCAAGAGTTTCCGTATACAGTAAAATACGTACGAACTCGTATTTATGAAAAAGTCTTTAATTCTCTTAGTTTGAGTCTAAAACTCATTCAATTAATTCAATCTCCTTCACTATCAATTCGTTAAGCCTAATCCACTCAATTTAAGTGAATTCAATTTCATTTGGTCATAAACCATCATTAACTTAATTAAACATAGTTAACTAGCTTCATTTCCATTTAACCAGAGTTAATCTCTATTAACTCGGGACGGGGTCTAACAGAAGAACTTGGTGTTTCTATCTGCATCTTGAAGCCATCTGATTTTGGCCTTTTTGCATCTAATGTGCTGCCTCGGCATTGAGCCAATTGTGAAGATCTGACGTTCCTGAGTTAAGAACCTGAAGATGCATGTCACTTGGATGATCATCGTGAGCCAATTGAGCCTCCAGAACTGAATTCTCAGCCACAACAATGTTCCTTTTCAGTTGCCCAAAAACTTTGAAATTCCAAACCTTTAGCTTCTGCTTGAGGAGCTTGAGCTTTTGAGCCAGAATATATTGAGGATTTCCGCTAAAAGGCCCAGCCATTCTCCACAACGGCAGAGAAAGAAGCATGAGTTAGCCACATTACTTCAAATTTGAAGGGAATGTTTTTTGGGGAAGATCTACCTTTGTGGGATAGGAGAAGAGGGCTGTGGTCGGAGGAAAGTCTAGGCAGATGGGTAACCATGGGGTCCTCGAAAGAGTCAAACCAAGCAGAGTTAACAAAAGCACGATCTAATCTTGCAGCTACGTAGGCTTGGCCTTGCCTATTGTTGGCCCAGGTGAAGCAATTTCCTCTGAAACCAAGGTCCTTCAGGCCAGTAGCAAGGGCCATCTCATTGAATTCCTTAACCGAGGTGAAAGTGGGGGGGTAAGTATTTAACTTTTCAGAAGCCAAAATAATGGAGTTGAAGTCAGCTATAACACACCAGGGAAGAGCAATTGATAAAGTGCTTTCCGGGTAGTGCCATAGAGTTCTTCTAGTTCTATAATCTGTGGAGCAATAGACTCCCAAAATCAAGCCATAAGAAGAGGAAAGAAGATCAGCAAATTCAATAGAGATGCGTTGGTCAGAGTAATCTAGAAGAGAGAAATTGAAGTTGGGGATGGACTTGCAAAAACACCAAAGGGAGTTCTTAGAATTGGAAAATTATGGTGGGGCTAATTTTTGTTGGATTAAATTTTGAAGACTCATAGATGGTTAGGGTATTCAATTAAAATGTCTCAGATTTTAAATTTGTAGGTCCCTCCTGGGGTACTAATCCAACGTAGCTCGCCTATAATAGATGAAGACCCATCTTACTAATTAGTATGTTTGCATGATAGTTAAATGAGTTCTAACTTTGGATTATTGAAGAGATGAGCGGCAAATGATATAAGTCGACAATTCAATATTTAATTATTTTTTGTCTCCATTTAACTTATTTTCTATCAAAGAAAAGAATGTTTGAAGGCCATTTTGGATCTCCACTTCAGTTCTTCATTTTTAACTACTTTTTAGAATATGCAGTTTTTCTCCTAAAGGGTTTTGGCTTTTACATATGTGATTAAAAAATAATTTGTATGCACATGTGATTCATTTTCATAATAAATAGAGTGCCATTGAAATATTTTCCATTATTTTGTCATCTTGAACATGTGAATCTCAATCGATCCGAAGGTTCATATTTCTTCTCAAATTTTTTAAAATTTATGATAAATCAAGACATTGAATTTGACCCCGAACATTTTTGACCTTTTCCAAGGATAATTAACGGTTGGGATCATGAATCAAATGATTCCAAGGTTTCAATAAACTATAAATTTCTTATCACCGCCTTAGCAGTCATCGCTAGAAAAAATTAGAAAGATGAGTAAACAAAACAAATTACGAGATACCATATGGAACGAGAAAAGGAAAAAAACATTAATATTCATATTATACAATACGTGGCAAAGAAAACAGTAGGTGAGCTGCAGAAGTTGTGGACAATGGAGATGGCTTCTTTTAGCTTTTTCTCGGAGCCGATGTTAAGAAGCTTCTTGATTTTCCAGAAGTAAGGGATAGCATAGCGGAAGCGGCCGGAGCTGAGGGAGGCAGCGGTCTCGAAGGCATGGGCGAAGTCAGGGGAGAGCTGGCCGGAAGTGTCTTCTTCCTCTGACGTTTTGCTGGCGTCAATGATTCCGGCAATGTATCCTTCCTCTTCGAAGGCACATCGCAATGGCTTCGAAAGGGTTCTTCTTCGACTTTCTGCTTGCCGGAGGCTGGGGATGCTAACCTATCAAGCTGTTCAAGGCTTTGCATTTTTAGGGTGTCCTTTGCCACTCGTTCTTCAGAGGAGAGGCTGATGGCTGAAAGCTGAGGGATGCTACATGGGAGTACAATCTGTCTGGCCTTTTGGCTCTTCCCCTTGACTGTGACCTTTTCTCCATAGATTTCTTCTGTCTGTATTAGACAGCTAGGAGAGCTGTAGGCCGTCCACCATTGGTCTCCGCTGGAAGAGAGGACGGATGACACATCATCGAGGAGGGCAGCTTGATGGGCTTGGAGGTCTGCCATGTCGATGTCCGCTTTAGGGATGGGGACGACCATGCTATAGCATTTTCCTTCTGTAATTCTTAGAATACAGATGTCTGGTGATCCAGTCTTCCGGATGTTCCATCCTTCTAGCCAGACTGGATACTGGTCTTTTAATATGACCTTGAGAACCTTCTGAGCCTCTTTTGGGAGAAAGGTCATAGAGTCTTCACTCCAGATTTTGGCATATTGGATGAAGCCATATCTGAATAGGAATTTTCTGAACTCAATGTCTTGGGTCTGGTCATCTGTTTCCAAAACCATTCTGGGGATACAGGCTGTGTATCCATTGATTCGTACGGAAGGAATGACTTCAAGCCCTTGGTTAAGCTGCTTGGCGACTGTGAGTGCCAAATTGTCTTCATCTGTAAGATTCGTCTGTATTGCTGCTGGAACAATATAGCTGACTTCGAAGCTTACTCTTTCAAAGATTAATTCTTTGCTGTCGGAAGCTGCATTTGTAAAGGAGTATTCTCCTGGTCGTTTGCTGTCCCGGAGTTCTTGTATTTCTCCTCTGTATTCTCTGAGAGCCCTTAGCATGCTGAATATGCCTTGACTGAACTCAATCTTGAAGTTACACCGGGCAGCATTCCAGATAGTGTCCGCGGCTGCTATTTCACCTTTGGTAAAATATTGTCTGATTTCCTTTTGCAAGGGAAATTGCTCTTGGGGAGCATGTCGTGTGATGTAAACCCGTCCAAACATTTCGTAATTATGTTTGGTGCTCTCATTATATCTCGGCGGATAAAGAACTTGGTTTATATCGTCTAATTTGAAAACATCTGGCCGACTTCCAGCCTGCTGTTGAAAGGGTACTGCTGCTTTCGCCTTTCCTTTCTTCGAAGCAAGTTCCTTACAGGGAGCTTCGGTGTCTGAACTTGGAGCAATGTGTGTGGCCGCACCCTTTCCATGCTTGGAGGTCCCTGAAAGGGATTGCTCCTCGTCGGATATTCCGCCAGACGGAGCTGGTGAGGATGTTGATCCTAACAATGACTCGGGTGTCTCTCCCTTTCGGGTTCCGAGTTTAGTTTTCTGGAATTCTCGGAAGAGTTCCAAGAATTCTTGAAATTCGGCGTTGCCCGTTCGTCCTCTTCCACTACCACTTCCTCGTCCTCGCCCTATACATCGCCCTCGCCCTCTGTTGGACTGAAACATATTTACCTGTGCATCACAAGATTAATTGTTAGCAAAGACGGGATCTCTATATAATATATCAGGGATGGTATTATCTTTGACTGGAATATGATTGACTGTGTATCTAAAACCAGCAAGATAACTTTGCCAGTTAATCAATCTCATTTGTCTGGTATTTCCAATGTTATTTTTATGAGAAGTTTTCACAAACATTGAATCTGTCTCAAGAGTAAAGACATTTGGTCTAACAAAAATCTCATATTTTTCAAATGCTTTGATGACTGCGAGGAGTTCTTTCTCATGGATATGATACCTTTGAGACGCTCCTGAGAAGGTGCCAGATTTGTAACGACAAATTCTTCTCTTTCTTTCTTTGTCAAATTTATTAATTGTCAAATAAACTGCACCCCATTGATGTTCGGATGCTTCTGTCTGGACTACGAACTCGTCATGATCAGGAGTAGGTAGTGCAAGAAGAGGGAGTGTCTTGACTCTCTCTTTGACTATTTCAACATCACGTTTATCCCAAGTGAAAGGATTAGTGATTTCTGTCTTTTGCAATTTAGCAGGATAAAAGATAGGAGCTGATGATCTCCGATAAAAGATTCAAAACATACAGGAGATAGGAAACAAACGTTAATCTTTATATTGCACAAAACATGACTGATTACAAATGAAAAAAACATAGCTATGGCCACTACCGTCAGGTTATCCCCGGTGATGCTTTAGCCTTCCATGCCTTACTTCTCTATAATTTGCAAGCAATCTGTTCGCTAGTCGATTTCCGAACACATACACACCCTACATTACATAGATGGCAAAACTCGAACATTATTGAAAGCAACACATAAAAGCGGGAGGGCCCGTTCCCAGTGGATGACACGTGTCGTGTGCGGGATAGTTGCAGTTGATCGTACGCGCCCGTGGCATTAGATAAAGAAAGGAGAGATTCCTGCTTTTCCACCGAAAGCTAAGGCTCTCGGGACTGGCTTCAGTGCTTTGGCGCTGTAGTAAATAGTAATAAGATGCATGTTCTCTCCCTCACCATATTAACGCATTCCACGTAGCAATCTCGTTGCGCTAAATCCGCACAGATTGCCGCTTTGGCGCTGTAGTAAATAGTAATAAGATGCATGTTCTCTCCCTCACCATATTAACGCATTCCACGTAGCAATCTCGTTGCGCTAAATCCGCGCAGATTGCCAGCCTATTTTCCCTATATATCTTTAGGGCCCGTTTGGTAATTTTAATAATATAGTCAAGTGGAAGTCAAGTTAAACATCTCATCAAAAGCACTTTTCTAAAAAATTCCTTCCATCTTTTTCAAAAAAAGTCAAAAAGCAACTATATTTACTCACTAAAAGACAAAAAAACTCCATTATTCCATACAAAAAGTCAAAAATATTTCATCCCAAACAACTAAAAATAAAATACAATCATAACTCACTTATATTTAATTCATTCTTTTTATTTCACTTCACCCCACTTTATTTTAAAAATAAATTACCAAATGGTTATGGCTTGTCCGGTAAAAGGGAGTTCAATGGCAAATGGAAATGGGACCCATTTTTCTCATAATCTAGCTTTTTGTGAATATATATATAAATATATATATATATATATATATATATATATATATATATGTTCGGGCCGTTCTATTTCAAATTTTCAATTGAAGCCCACTGAACTATTAGTCTATGATGTTGGATGGATGGATATATAGCTTGGGATACCGGCATGAATTTATTTTTTTTATGCTTTAGAAAACAATGGCACACTAGTTCATTTTTTTAATGGTCTCATATAGTAGTGGGCCTCATTTTTGTGGTTCTAATCACTGGCCACTAATCAAAACATAAATCATTTTAATGATCAAAACGGACTGATGAGAGATCTCCAAATTAAATGGGTAGAACATTTGATTAAGCTTTTCATTTTCCTACTCTTGATCAATGATTATGATCATCAGTTTCTTTTGCTACTTAGTTTCATTTGCTACTCTTGATCAATGATTGTGATCATTAATTCCATATGCAAACAAAATTAGATCATTCACTTCTAGCTCATTTACGATGCACTTGAAAAAGGAAGTTGTTTGTCTCCCTTTGACCAAAACGATTGTCCAGATTTGAACATAATTGAAGATCTTCTTGACCCAATTTTCATGGCCACAATTTTGTCGCGTTATCATTTAACTTTTTAGGGAGACAAGAGCCATGGCACAGGGATAATATTTAAAATTGCAACCTTGACTCTTATCTTTTTTTTTTTTTTTTTTTTTTTTTTAATTTCAGAGAGTGTTCCAGTCCTTTGGGCCGAATTAATCACTTCGGGCCTAGGAAGAGCCCCAATGTGGTAGTAGGATTTTCGACCTCTCAACTTTAGAGAGCAAACCATAGTTCTAGGCCAACTTTTCTCATTTTGATTCAAATCAAGTTAGATTCAAATTTATATATCATGCTTTGCCAACACTTTTGAATTCACTTGTAGTATAATTTTCATACTTGGTAGAATTTTTAGCTTGTTGTTTTCCATACCTAGGAACATATAGTTAAACTAATTTATTTTGGAAACAACATGCTCATGCATCACAAGTTTTAGCTTTGGAAATTCATTGTATTTGTGAGCATTTGATTAGTCATATCACTATCAAGTTTTCCATTTGAAACTACATGTGATTTGCATTTTACTTCAATCAAATATCCTTTTATGATTTAAACTTTCAAAAGCTTTAGGCCTATATTTTTTAGCTACATTTTTAAAACTTGATTGAACCCATCATACGTACACATTGATCATACATCTTTGTGTTCATAGAGTGTATGTTTGAGTTGTATTTTCACTTTCATATCCATCTATTGTAGAGGTATTTTATATCTCTTTTTGTGTATTTTAGACACATTTTAGAGAGAAAATTTTAAGAGTTGTAAATGTTATTGCTTAGCCTTTTAGAAGTATAGTGTAGAAGTTAATGTGTGCCTATTGAAAAGCATGTTTTAAAGGTTATTGCTTAGCCTATTGAAAATCATAAATTGATAGTGGAATTTCGGTGGAGTATAGTAACACAAGTTGGGAGGGGATGTATGCAATTGGCCGAACCACTATACATCGTTGTGTTATGGTGAATGCTTTGTGGTAATTTATCTTGATACCTTCCACACATTAGTTTATTAATCATTACTTGTGCCCCAATTTTTTTTATAAAGTTAAAAGTTGGATTAATTGGCATAAAATTAAACTCACCCTATTCACCCCTCTCTAGGGTTCGGATCCCGGACTTTCAACACCTATAAAAGATTCTTACAACAACTCTCATTTTCAGAGAGTTTTAGAGCTTTCTCCACTATGTTTGTGCCTCTTGTGATTTAATTTTCGATAATGATAAATTGACTGATAATTTGGGAAGGTGATCACCTACCAAAGTAATTTTATTTTTTAATTTTTCTTTGTTAAAAGGAAAATTATATTAGAAAAGATAAGAAAAGGTACAAATACCATGGGGTGATTACACTGCAGTAATACTATCACCAACGCTACTACTACCAGCGTTGCAAATAGGTATCCGATTCTCCGATTACCCGAAAGTTTTGACCCGAAAAAAATCGGGTCTGAAACAGATTTTAGGTTCCGATTCATAAACGGGTCTGGGTCCGGGTCCAATTCCGATTCCGGGTCCATATAGGTTCTGACCCGTGGACGTAGGACACGGCATATGAGTCTTTAATATTGCAAATTAACAGTACCTCGAAATAAACGTTTTTTTAGCACTTTTATGTTTAATGTTGGAGGTATTATACTTGATGCACTGTTATAAGTTGAGTGATATACTTATTTTAAGAAAAAGTGAAAAAATTGAATAGAAGTTAGAACCAATTTTGAAACTAGATCAGTAACCAACAAAACAGGTTCCGAGTCAAAACCGGATCCTGATCCGGAACCTTTATTTAGAAATGGATTTGGGTCCGGGTTCAGTATGGTTTTGACTCGAAACCATTCCGTTTGCAACCCTAACTACTACTACTACTACTTTGAGTCCTTGATTGAGTAGAACAAACTTATGTAATATTATGATGGGGACTGCACCCCTGAGTATTGTGGGGAAAATTGTTTGTCTAATTGGGTTGATGGGATTTACGCTGTTGTCCCTGACTGTTTGCGTAATTTCTTGTAAAGTGAAATTAAGTGAAGGGGCAACTTTAAGAGACAAAGAAAAAAGAGTGGTTTTATTTTTAAAAAAAAGTACAAGATTTTAAAACACACCTTCAATATCATGGAATTCCTATGAATAGGGTTAAGAAGTTATAGCTTCTCTTAACACCAATACTTTGATGCCCCATCGATATCACGTAGAAAAACGTAGTAGAGGGGTATAGTAAATCCTCAAGAAATGGAGTAAATCCTTAAGAAAGAAAGTCGTCGATTAAAGCGGATCTGAACGTGTGACTTTCATTCTCATGAAACCGGGTACAATTTATTTCTAATTATAAGATTAAATAACCGTTACTCAAATCTGTCTTAATAACAGTAGATCAAATGATTGTATGTTAATCATGTTAGATTAACATGTTATGTTATTTTGTGATATGTGAAGGAACTTGTGTTTACTTCTTTTGATTAAAAAAGAGGCCCTTTTGTCTTTTAGTGAAAAATGAGAGATTGGAATTTTTTTTATTATTTTAAAAAAGAAGAGGTGATTTTTAAAATTTTTCACTTTTTAATAAAACTCATCCTCTTTTCTTGTCTCAAAGTAACCATTCACTAATTCACTTCACAAGTGAATTACCCATATGAACCTAATTTTTGTTTGTAGGGGTGGAGTAAAATACAATTAAAAGTATATTTTTGTCATTTTGTGCTTTTACAACCACCTTCCTCTGCTTTTTTTTTTTTTCTTTTTCTTGATTTGACTTTCTATTTTACTTTACTTTTCTCTACCCCACAAACAAATACTCCATGAGGTGCCCGCATAGAGCATTCTTGTAAGTATAAACTTGTTTTTCTGTATAGACATAAAATTAGTGGAGACTGACCTTTGTGGAGTTGCTAGCTTGGCTAATACGCTTGTGAGAATTAGTTGAATATAAATTAGGGGCTTTGACATATTAGTCGCCCTTAAACCCAACTTTCTCAGTTACATATCCGAAATTCAAATAATGTCACCGAAGTCGGTTGACTTGGTCTAACATTTTTTTAAAACGTTTTTGGGCTATATCCCATGATATCATGGGATTTATCAATTTATGTATCAGACACTTTCTGCAGCTAAAAAGAAATTTTCTTTTTTGGCAAAACATGCAAAATGACATTCAGTGAATCGTAAATACACATTTGACCACCATTTCTCAAGTCCAATCATTCTGAAATTTTTTTCCTTAACATGTGGCATGAAAGCTATGACATAATGGGACGGTCCCATGATGTCGTAGGATTTATCAATTTATATGACATACACTATTCCCATGACATCATGGGATTTGGGGCAAAAAAGTGTAGATAAAATTCAAGTGACTTTGGTGGCATTCTATGAATTCCAGCCATGAAATTGGGAAAAATAAGTTTAAGGAGGACGAATGTATCAAAATCCCTTTATTAACAGTGTTGACAAGTATTTAGAATAATTCTTCATATTTTTCTAAAAATCCATGTCTCTTAGACATTATCTTTATATATAATTTTAGGGAAAACTTCAAAAAGCTCCATAAGTTTTCACAAAGTTTTCAATTTAGGAGAATCGGCCAAATTATGTATTTTGGCTAGATTTCTCCCAGATTTGTTTAAAAGACTAAAATGCCCTTCTTTCTTCTTCTCCCCTTCCTCTTTCATCATTTCCTCTCCCTATTTCTTGTCTCTCCACTCTCGGGCAGCAGTAGCTACACCCACTCTCAGAGAGCAATAGATTAAGGATCGGTTCTTGTTTGTTGCACGTGAGGACGTAATGGAATTGTTGGATAAAGGTGCAATTTAATTTTAATGGACAATGTTATTAATAGAATGTAGTAATAGAGATGGAGCCACGCTTTTCCTTTGTTTGACTACTGTGCTTCTAATGTGTGATGCAGGGGACGATCGGCTTCCTAGGTGTCCGGATCAACCTATCATATATAGGATCGTGGCCGGACAATATTGCTTTTGCAAACACGATTTTAGATTTGATGTGTTGGTCCAAATCGGTGTGTGGCCAGCTTACATGACCACAAGCCCAAAATCATGTCAATATCCACTTGTCTATCTCTTTAAGATATTCACTTAGGTTTATTAAACGATGTCAATATATCGACCAACTAATGATCCGCTGAGTTCAAAGAGTTAGGTGATAGTTTGGGGTTAAGTTTCAAGGACAAAGCAATGGAATTAGGTATACTCTTTTAACACTCTCAATTATTTAAATTATTGTTGTGTTATTTGAATAAGATCCAAGGAGTCCCTCTTATGGATTAAGGCTTATTAAGCTGACATGATAGACCTAACCCACCACCAATGTAAGGTCCCACATTGCTCATGAAGTTGTCCAGAGCCTAGGCTTATATGTGTGGATGCAGTCTATGCTAGGTATAACGCATTTTGGGGCCCCAGAAACAAAGCCCCCTCTTCATGAGGCCAATGTAAGTGCCGCTGGCCGAGAGTCAGGATAGGAAAGAAGAAAAATAATAAAGAAAAGCAGTTTGTTCTTAAAAAAAAAAAATATATATATATATATATATAGTAGAAAATCTAGCCGAAAAATATATAGTTTGATGGGCCGTTCTTAATTAAAAACTCTTTGAAAAAATGATTTTGATTTAAAAAATTCCGATGGTCATGTCCTTTTCTAAAATAAGTCAAACTCAGGGTTTTCTTTGAAATTTTTCTTTAAATTTACATAACTTTTAAATTGATGGCTGTACTTTATATATATATATATATATATAAATTTTTTTTTTTTTTTACATGTGATCGAGATAGAGTGAAGCAAGGCTTCAGAATCTTGATACTAGATAAGAGTAGAAAGATTTCAACTGTAAAAGGCGAAGGAATCTTCTAGTCTTTTGACACAGACCGCAATTGCGACAAGATATGAATAATAGACGTAGGGCCGGAGAGTTTCGATTAAATGTAAATTGTCACTATTCTAGACAGGGATGCTTAGGGGACCCCTGTTAGGATCAGATCAACTGAAGCCTACGCAGGAGGGTACCTACGAATGCCCTACATTGCAAGCATTCTATAATTAATCAGCCCCAAATTGCATAGAATTATTTAAATTGATTATATGATTTATTTTTTTTATACATTTTAATTGGAGCCCAATCAAGAAAAAGGGCTCATAACAAAATTCGGATGGTCAAGATAGATTGAAAAATGAATTACAAATTTGAAATTAAATATTTTGAATTTTATGAAGATTCAAATTAGTCCTTAATTGATTCTAAGCCATAAGGATCTAATAAACAAAATACTTCATCTATCTTAAATCCATTAATTTGTACCAAGTGCAATCACACTTGAAACTGCCACAAACTAGGCTCAAGTTGGTCGATCAGGCCAATCATTTTGCCTGTCCATTAGGTCTACCAATGGGGGCCATGATCCTAATTGAATTGGATGTTGGATTTACTTAAGAGACAAGTCGTTTTTAACTTGAAAACATTTTTCTACTTTATCTCTATATTAACATGGAAAAATGAAGTTTTCATGTCGAGAATTATTATAACAAAAAACTAAAAGTAGTTGTTTTCAAAGTAAAGAAAAAAAAAAATTAAAAGCGCAAAAGCAAGCTCATATATGCTAAAAGGAATGGACATTAATGGTAGGATCGAAAACACACGTACAATCTACGAGACAATCAATCCACCAATCACACAATCAATCCACGAGACACGGATTTACGTGGTTCGACAAGATTGTCTACGTCCACGGGAGATTCACGCCGTTTACTATTATTGGAGATTCCCACAAGAGTACAAGCAATCACTGTCTTTCTTGTTCTCTCTCAATTTTCACCTTTTTTTTACAATGCTCTGACCATCCAATATAAATATATAAAGCCCTAAACCTCTAAACACCCACAACCGTCAGATCTGACCTTATAACAAATGGTCCGGATTAGACCGATATGTTACAGATAAGCCCCTGTAATTAAGTAAAGTCTAGATCAGGCTTCATCAACCCATTAATCTCCCACTTAAAGACTGAACATATTGAATGGCTTTGACAATAACAAAACACGACTAAGAATCTCGATACCTCATCTTTATGCTTTAAGACTAATTGAAACCGAGCACAGCTTCAGTTTCTCTGTAGTCACCACTTTTGTGAACATATCTGGAAGATTTTCACTTGATAAAATCTTCTCCAGTTTCAACATTTTATCCACCAGAAGCCACCGTATGAAGTGATATCTGATTTGAATGTGTTTGGTTTTTAGATGAAATGCTGAATTCTTTGCAAGATGAATGATACTCTTACAGTCACTATAAAGCCTGTTGAACTCTTGCTTCTTACCAAAATCTTCCATTAACTCCTGTAACTAAATCATTTCCTTGCTAGCTTATGTAGCAGCAACATACTCTGCTTCTGTGGTTGAAAGTGCAACAACGTCTTGTAGTTGTGACTTCCAACTGATTGCTACATTACCCAATGTGAAGACATATCCTGCAGTGCTTCTGCTTCTATCAAGATCCCCTGCCAAGTCCGAATCAACATAGCCATGCAATTTGATCTCTGATCTTCCAAAACACAATGATGTATTAGTGGTGCCTCTCAGATATCTGAGAATCCACTTAACTGCCTCCTAATGCGCTTTTACAGGATTACACATAAATTTGCTTACAACTCCCACTGCATGAGCAATGTCTGGTCTAGTGCAAACCATAGCATACATCAAGCTGCCAACAACTAAACCATATGGGACCTTAGACATGTTTTCCTTCTCCTGTTCTATCTTAGGAGAGAACTCTTTTGGGAGTTTGAAGTGGTTGGCCAGTGGAGTGCTAACTAGCTTAACATTCTGCATGTTGAACATGTTTAGAACATTTTTCAACATATTCTGCCTGAGACAACTTCAATATGCAGTTTTTCCTGTCTCTGTTAATTCTCATGCTGAGAATTTGATTTGCAGCACCCAAATCCTTCATTTGAAATTCCTATGACAATTGTTTATTTCATCCATATTTGAACTTACAACAAGCATATCATCTACGTACAAGAGTAGAATAATGTAACAGTCATCAAAACTTTTGAAATAACAACAATGGTCTACATAACACCGTTTGTAACCTGTGTTGAACAAAAACCTGTCAACAATGGTCCACACCTTGACGATTTCCTCGGTATTCGAAATTCGGGTGTTACATCTATTCATCCTCACCTCATGGGTTTGGAGAGAACCCACGAGGTGATTTACTGACAAAGTGGCTAGGTCTTTAGATTCTTCCATTGCAGTAACTACATGATCGTACTTGGGAGTGAGACTTCTTAGAACTTTTTAAACAACTTTTTACTCTTTTAGGTCCTCACCAAGCGATCAAATTTGATTCACAATGGTTGTGACTTTTGCAAAAAATTCTTGAATAGATTCATAATTTTTCATCATTAGGGTCTCAAATTCACAATGTGAAGTTTGTAACCTTAAGATTACAACTTGACATGACTCTTAATATTCATCTTTAAGCAGGTCCCATGCTTCTTTTGAGGTTGAAGCTCCCATTATCTTTTGGAAAATTGCTTCATCCAAAACTTGTTGGATGTAAAATAGAGCCTTTCCGTCTTTTTTCTTATTCTCTTTGATCTCATTTTTTTGTGCTGCAGTTTGTCTTTCTACATCATACTCATTCATGCCATTATCAACCAAATCCCATAAATCATATGACGTTCGCAGTAGCCATCCTCAATTTCTTGTTTCAAGTCGTTATCTGCAAGTGCAGCACCTAGGTAGAGTCCAGCTTTGAGAGAACAAGGCTCTGACCCCAAAACTTGTTGGGAGCTAGCTAAGATTTGAAGACTACGGGTTAGGCCTATCAATGGGACGGGATGAAACGGGTAAAAAGCCCGGCCCAGCCCGGCCCAAGCCCTAAAATACAGGGCTTTTAAAAGAAATTTGAGCCCAGTGGAATGTGTTTGGACAATACATTTTAAAGTCCGGCCAAAATGAGACTGGGACTGGGCAGAGGATGCCCAGCCCATTCAGGCCCGTCTCGTCCCAAGCCCTAAAATACAAGGCTTTTAAAAAAAATTGAGCCAAGTGGGTTGGGTTTGGACAATACATTTCTGTTCATTTCTTTTTTAAATTACTTGACCCATATAGGAAAATAGGATACTCATTCTCATTCATTTTATTGATTTTTTTTATTTTCTACTTTCACCGTCCAAAAAAAAAAAAGAAAAGAAGTTTTTAACTAATCCTACATTACTTTAACTTGACTCATATATGATACTCAATCATTTCTTTACCCATATAGCCTATAGGATACTTATTCATTTCTATTGATTTCCTGATTTCTACTGTCACTGGCCCAAAAAAAAAAAAAATATTTTTAACTCCACCATGTTGCTTGTTGCATTGCATTGCCGGTCCCAAGCCCGAAAAAAAAGGAGGAGGGTTTAAAGTCCGGTTCACACCGGGTGTCTGGTGACAGCAGGAATAATTAGAGAATGTTTTGCTTCTGTCTAGGATCGGGCTAAGCCCAGGCCCGGCCCTATTCCAGCCCGGGCTCGTACGGGACGGGATTTGATGTAGGCCCGTTCAATTTAGGGCCAGGATTGGACAACACCTGGCAGGCCCGTCCTATTTTCGGGATGGGATTGGACAACCTAAGCCCAAACCCGGCCCGTCCCATTGACAGGCTTACTAAGGGTGACACAGTAATGAGCACAACAGTTAATGTTTACTGGACGCAGATAGTTAACACTCAAAGTGGATTTCTTTTAATCACATTCATTGCAATCTGGACACAAGTATAAATGTACAGTACCACTACTCAACTGACCACAACGTGTACAAGACTTTTTCAACCATCTAACTTATTCGACAACGCACTAAACAAAAGGAGCCCAAGTCACATGACCGTTGGATGAAGAAATGCTATTTGAATTAATTTTTCAACAAAAACAAACAACCACCTGGGGACAAGGTTCATAAATTCAATCATGCCTTTTCCCCTGCCTGTACCCCTTGCCATGAGGAGGTTGAATCCATTGTAAGGTGTCCAAATCTATCCGGAGTATGATTCCCTACATAAATCAAAAGCCAACAGATTTTGACAGCTTCTTCGAGTGGTTCTGGTTAAAGCCAACTACTAGCCTTTCTAAAACCACTGGGATTTTGTAGCTTGGTTTATATGGAAAATGAGAAATGAATATGTCTTTACCCAATCTCCAATAAACCCATCCGCAGTCATATTGAAATCTATCTTTGCTATTCATGAGTGGAATTATGTTAGCTTCATCTCTACTCTAGTGAATGTTTCAAGTGTTCCTCCAGACATATGGACCCCACCAGCAGGTAACCAGGTGAAATTGAATTTTGATGGCTCCTTCAACCCTTTCTCTCAGTGTGCAGGAATTGGGGCCATAATAAGGAGCTCTGCTGGGACTCTCATCATGGAATTTGAAGGGAGCGTGTTAGCCTCTAATGCTCTTGAGGCTGAGCTTCATGCACTGTTAGAGGGTTTGACAATATGTAGTGTAAAGTCTATTTTTGTGTTGGCTGAAGATGGATAGGTCGGCTCGACCTGTCGATGTTGGGTCAGTCTTCCTTCTTCTCTCCCGCACAATTCTCTCGGTGGATCCCCTGTTTCAAAAACGAACACAGTGAAAGCTCAATCTAATGGTTCGACCGAGGTCCCTCCGATGCTTAAGGGCCCGTTTGGATGTCTACAGAATAAAATATTTATAGATTGAAATATTGTAAGAATAAAATAATATAGAATACAATAATGTAATATTATAATAGTATAATATTTTTACTGTTTGGTAATTTTTTAAGAATATTACAGATTTCAAATTGAGCAGTTTGGAAGGTGTTATGATTAAAGTAAATTATATTATAAGAAAAAAAATTGTTAAATATTTTAATTTATATGCAATTTACCACATCTAGATAAAAAAGTAATGTAGTAAAGTAAAGTTTAACTTTCATATTTTTACTAAAACTTTCTTTCTTTTATCACAGAAAACCATGGTAAAGTATAGTAAAGTCAATAAAAAAATAACTACTTTATAACTCGCTCTCTCTCCCAATTTGCTTTACCACCTACTTCATCTGACCTTACTTTACCTCATCTTTTACCATGATATGACATCAATTAATCTTTATTTTACTTTACCACACCCGTAAACAAGTTATTTTTTCTTTACCATATAAAACTAAGATAAAATGTGATAAAGTAAAGTAAAGAAAATAAACTACTTTACCATTCCTTCCCACTTTACTTCACCATGCACTTTATCTCACCTTTACTTTACCAGACCTTTACCGTCCTGTGAGATTTACTTTTACTTTACTTTACCATATGTGTAAACATAAACATTATGATGTATTTGGTGAACTAAAGTCTTTACTTTACTCTACCACTTTATAATAGTCATTTTAAAAGATTCTTATCTTGTAGAAAGTTTTCTACAGGGGGGAGTTGTATGAGAGAATATTGAGCTTTTTGAAAGAAAATGATCTTTTCTTCAAATTTTTCTTGAGTTACCAAACGCACAAGATTTTCTTCTTTAAAAAATGAAAGATTATATTCTATAAAATATTATTTTCTTGTGTTTTCTTGTACATCCAAACAGGCCCTAAGTCAGCAATGGATATTAGGAGATTTTGTATATTGATTGGATTAGAATTCCAATTGTAACTTTTCATCAGATTCTTCCCTTCCTCTTATGCAATATCTTCCGCTGGATTTCAGGTGCCTGTTAACACATGTTCGCACCTTCCATATCATGGTGACTGGATGACGAACGTGCCACAAGGTCATGAAGCGTCTCCCCCTCAATACCGGTCTCCATCCTCCTCCTTCAGCCTGCTGTCCCAAGCCCCCTTGAATCATCCCTACTTCCGGGTTGGGCTGGCCTAGCAGGTTGGGTTGGTCCCGATCTGAACTCAGCCCAAGGCAGTTTCAAATTTCCACCCACATGTAGTAAGCTCAATCTCAAGCAAATTATCATTGAAGGAGACTGCTAACAATAGTTTGACTCCGTACAGAAATATGGAATTCTCTCTTGGTCAGGTATGATCCAATGGAAGAAGGTGATCCAAGCCCTTTTAAAGGTTCAATGGTGGGAAACCAGGTACTGCAAAAGAATTGCTAACAAAGTTGCTGACTTTCTATCCAAAATGGATTTCCCAATGCCTCACATCTTCCCAGTCTTCCTTCCTCAAGCAGCTCAAGAGCAATACATCTAAGACTTGCACAATGCTACCACGTACTGTCAGATGTTACGCTTTACTAACTCAGGTATAGGCCTCTCTTCCTCCTTATCACCTGCTGAATGTGCTAGTCGCGATCGTTTGGGGAACCTGAGCTTTCCTGAAAGGGGGACTGCAACTAATGCCCAAGCATGGGTATAACTCTTTGTTTTGGGATGCCTATTTGTGTTTGGTTATCTATTTATATAGATAAGACAACTTGCACTCTTCTAGTATGTTTCAGGTTGAGTCTTCTTGTGTCCTTCCTAGTTCTGGGTTTTGTCTGTATTAGTGTCTCTTTGGGTCCTCTTGCTTGTGTTTCATCCTTTTTCCTAGAAAAAAAAAAAAAAAAAAAAAACTGTAAATATGTAATACAATGATAGAGCTCCATTTCATTTTTTTTTTATATAGATTTTTAATTTCTCATTTGATAATAATAATAATAATAATAATAATAATAATAAGTTTGAATGTTTATCCCTTACGAAGTATCTTACATTTTCCTAGTCTTATGTATTTATTTATCTTTCCGTATTCCTAAATGGAGCTCAAACATTCTATTGATTAATCCCCGCTGCACCCTCACCACGTATGGGATGGCCCATACTTTTTTTGTAGCATGAGTTGGCCCCACATAATATTAGCCATATGATAAATAATAAGATTTTATTTGGTAATGAGAATATTCATCGTATGGTCAATTTTATGGTGGAGCTAACATTTGTTGGAGTAAACTTTAAAGACTCATAGATAGTTAGGGCATTCAATTGAATTGGCTCACATTTTCAATATATAGGCCCCGCATGCATGGGGTTCAACTCCAGAATTATCCAATATAGCTCGTCTATAGTGGATCGACACTCATCTTACTCCGTATGTTCGCATGGATTTGTATTGCTAGTAATCATAGTAAAATGAGTTCTAACATTGGATTATTAAAGAGGTGAGCGGTCAAGGATATAAGCTGCTGATTGAATATTTATTTATTTATTTATTTATTTTATCTCCATTTAATTTATTTTCTTTCAAAGAGGAGAATATTTGAAGACGATTTTGGATCTCCACTTCAGTTCTCCAATGTTAACTAGTTTTTAGAATACAGTTTTTTTCCTAAAAGGGTTTTGGTTTTACACGTGATTGAAAAATGAATGGCATATACAAATGATGAAAATGTGATCCATTTCCAAATGCAATTGAGTCCCAAAACATTTTCCATTGTTTGTCATTTTGTACATGTGAATCTCAATAGATCTGATGGTTCACCTTATTCGCATTTTCGCATGTACAAATGATGAACATGTGATTCATTTCCAAATGCAATTGAGTCCCGAAACAGTTTCCATTATTTGTCATTTTGTACATGTAAATCTCAATAGATCTGATGGTTCACCTTATTCCTTAAAACTCTCAAAATTTATGATGAATCGAGATATGAAATTTGATCCCTGGAGAGTTTTTTAATCTACCAAAGAGAACTGACCGTTTTGATCATGAATCCAAGGTTTCAAAATAAACTAAAAATTCCTTAGCACCACTACTGGTCATCCGTAGCAAAAAAATTAAAAAGATGAGGAAACAAGACAAACTACGAGATATCATATGGAATGAGAAAAGAAAGAAGAAAAATGCTACTTGTCCCGACTTTTGGGACCGATCCGTGGACCGGTCCCAAAGTCGGGACTCAAATATCAGATGATATTTGAGTCCCTCTGATATTTGAGTCCCTACTTTGGGACCGGTCCACGGATCGGTCCCAAAGTCGGGACATGTAGCAGTGCTCAAGAAAGAATATTAATACTCATACGATACAATATACATGGCAAAGAATACAACACAATCATCCTTGCCTATACGGGAAAAAAATGGAAGAAGCACAATGAAGGCCCACCCATCACTCAATCTTGTCCACACCTTTCTCCCCAACGCGAACCGGCAGTCCATATTTCATCCTCAAAGTCAGCGACAGCATATGCTCAGGACACGTGTCCTTCCCCAGCACATCTATCTGAAACCTCTCCACAACGCACGCCACGATCGACTTCATCTGAATATAAGCCATCTCCCTCCCAAGACACATCCTTGGACCAGCATGAAACACTGGAAACCGATACGGGCTCTCGGTCCGAAACACTCCATTATCCAACCACCGTTCCGGTACATACTCCTCGCAATCCTTGCCCCAGATCGCCTCCATCCTTCCCATTGCATAAGCATTGTACGTTACAGACCAACCCTTCCCAACAAACGTGCCATCAGGCAACACATCATCTTTCAAACAGGCTTTTGTATCGACCGATACAGGAGGATATAGCCTCAGAGCCTCCGAAATCGCCGCATGCAAGTAGTGCATTTCACGTAACTCTTCGAAACTGAAGATCTGGTCGTTGTTCTGGAACTGGGCTCTTATTTTTCTGACCTCTTCTCTAATATTCTTCTCGACGTCAGGCCGAGAGGATAGGAGCCAGAAGAACCAAGTGAGGTTGGAAGAGGTGGTGTCACGGCCGGCTAAGATGAAGCTGACAACGATGTCACGAAGGAGCTCGTCGGAGCTGTCTGTGCTTGCCATGAAACGGGAGAGGAGGTCGGTGTCGGCGGCAGGGCCAGCTATTTTCCGGTCTTGGATGATCTTCATGGCAAAATTGTGGACAATGGAGATGGCTTCTTTCAGCTTTTTCTCGGAGCCGATGTTAAGGAGCTTCTTGATTTTCCAGAAGTAAGGGATAGCATAGCGGAAGCGGCCGGAGCTGAGGGAGGTGGCGGTCTCGAAAGCGTGGGCGAAGTCAGGGGAGAGCTGGCCGGAGGCGGCGACAGGGGCGGCAAGGCACATGGGGTCCTCGTTGAAGGCGACCTTGCAGACGTTATCGAAGGCGAAGCGCTCGAGGATGTCTTGGAGGTCGAGGGTTTCGTTGGTTTTGCTGGCACGAGTTAGTAACGGGAAGAGGCGGTTTAGGAGTTCGTCGCGGACACTTTCAACCACGAAGTTTCGGAGGGATTTGGTGTTGAATTCGAAGCTTGCTGTCTTTCTCTGCACCTGCAATAAAATGCAATGGGCTTATTTTTTATTTATTTTTCTTGGTAGAAATGTAGTGGAGGATGCAAAGTAGAAAATTCCTTGGGGATAGGCACGTGTGAACAAAAATTCTGCTTGGACAAATTATTTTGGCCAGAATCTTGGATAAATCCTATAATTTGTCCAGGTAGCACTACTCATGTGTGAAAGGGATCATCTGTTGGGCCCTCAACATATGAATTTGTCTTTAAATGCAGTTAGCTTTAGTTTTCTTTACCACTTTATTAGCCTATATCACTGAATGAGGTAACCGGGACCCTTTCAGGCTTTTGACCGATGACGGCCTTGAGTGGACTGATAACGGTCCGCTATATCACCATAGGATACCTGTTTTGGATGCAATAGGCACCGTCCATGCATGTGAATAGCAGACATCCCAACAGTAACTTGGTTGACCGTAATTGGTCCACTAATGATGGCGATGGAAAAAACCCTTCATGGGATCTGAAAATGTATTTTGTATTAGTTTGGAGTCCAGAAACTCTCCACAATACGGTCAGATCCTCTCACGTTTTCATTTGCCAGAATCTCAGGAGTCTCCACCATTGGTTATCTATAAAAATCCAAACTGTTCAAAGTACATAATTCCTGGGCACTTGAAAAGTTTCATTGAAAGGGAAGATAGGCGCCCACCATTGTTTGTTCAGTAAAGAAAAACTAAATCTTGACATTTGGACAGACGTGTTGCTAGAGAGAAATATTTCAAGGTCACTTCGAAGATTTGATTTTTTTTTTTTTTTTTTTTAACGGCTCTGCCACAGACGGTCCTCTCCAGCTTTTAGTTGGTAATTGAAAATTCAGATTTACTGGAGGGGTCAGGATATAAAGAGTAATCTCTCCAGCTTTTAGTTGGTAATTGAAAATTCAGATTTACTGGAGCATATTAGCCATCTCATTTAATGCAATTAAATTGCGGGTCAGGATATAAAGAGTAATCTCTACATCAACTATCCATTTAATACTTGATCGGATGTATTGCCCCAACAAAAAATCTGCTCATCATCAGGTGGCCCCAACAAGGATGCCCCGTGATCGGAGACTCGAAGTTTCTTCGAGGACTTAGATCAACACAAGAAAAAGAGAGAAAGAAGAGAAAAAGGTATAAAATTCTTTGCTCATTTTCATAAAAAGTATATGAAGATTTGCGTATTTCAAAAAAGTATAAAAGTTTTCTCCAATTCTTTCAATCAAGTCCTCTTTATAATTTTTTTTTAATGATAAAAAAAGTAGTTTTATTTAATGGTCAGATTTGGGAGTAAATAGATTAAAAAAATTAAATACTAAAAAAGGTCACCAGGAAAGAGTATCTGAAAATTTAGCTTTATTAAATGGTCAATTTTGGAAGTAAAGAGATTTATAAAAAAAAAAGATTAAGAAAGGTCATAAAGGAGGAGTATCTCTGTCATTTCTCAAAAACAAAAACTGTGGAGATGACTTGATTAAAAGAGTTGTAGAAAACTTTATACTTATTTGAAATATTCTAATCTTCAAGTACTTTTCTAAAATAATTAGCCACAAGGTTGATATATGTTATTTTGAGATAGTCACACACGACTTGTTGATGAATAGGCTCCACCAATGGGGAGTATTGAAAATTATTTATGCTACCTATATTAATAGGGATGCAAATATAAATCTGATTCTTAGATTAACTGGAGGTCCTGGCCCGAAAAAAAAAAAAAAACAGGTTTGGAACTTGTTGTAGGGTCCGATTCATAAATAGATTTGTATTCAGACCACGACTTAGGTGCAAATTAATAAATTGGACTAGTTTTGGGTCCATATAGCTAGGTTCTGACCCGTGGACCAGAAACTCGGCGCATAGTTCTTTAACGTTGCAAATTGTAGCTCAAAATCAACTTTAGTTGGATATTTTTATGTCTAGTACAGGAGGTAGTGAACTTGATGTACTATTCTAAATTGAATGATGTCGTTCATCATCATCATCATCAAAGCCTTATCCCAATTATGTTTGAGACAGCTATATGTATTATAAGTCGAAATATATTTTTATTTTAAGGAAAAAATAAAAAATAAAAAGAAATTAAAACTAATTTTGGAACTATATCTCGGTCCTGAAGCTAGTCCCGATTTTGGAGCCGGATCGAGTCATTCTATTGGAACTAAGTATAGAACCAACAAAACAAGATTCAAGTTGGAACTGAATTTGTTATTTAGAAAATGGATCCAAGTCTGGGCGTGTATGGTTCCGACAGGAAACCATCCCATTAGCATCCCTACCAAGTATTTTGTGGCGGCTTTGCTAGGAGTGCTTGGCTACCGAAATTAAAAAAAAAAAAAAATTGCAAATTTTCAAAAGTGCGCTGGATTTATGCTAATACGACTGTCCAACTAAAAATATGGATTAAAAAGGCTCACCTTCCACAACTCCCCGTCGGAATTAAAGATCCCTCGGCCGAGAAAATCTTCCAGAGTCGTAATGAACCTTTCCCCTTTCGGATAGTTGGGGAAGTTTGTCTTCAGTATATGCTCAACGTTCGCCGGATTCGCCGTTACAACCCCACGCACATTCCCCGGCCGCCGGATGGTGACAGTGTTAGTTGGCTGCTCGCGGACGGTCTCCGTCTGCCACTCCAGCAACCGGTGCCGATTCTTCAGGAAGAGCGGCAGGTTCCCCACAATTGGGTAGGTAACAAAACCCGATCCATTCGGTTTCTTCGATGGGCTTTTGTTAGAGAAGACGAAGAAGAGAGAGATGGAGAGGATGGGAACTAGAAGGAAGAGAACTTGGAGTGAAAGCATTTCGATTTCCACGTGAGTCTTCTTTCTCTTATCTCTGTTTTTCCTTTTTGATCGCCTTTTGTTTGCTGGGTGTTGGATGAAAACGTTTAGAGGAACGGTTTGATTTTATATACGAGTGGCTGGAACTTGGATACCGTAGGTGGTGGCGGAAGCCATGTGGGTTGACCGTGTGACCGAGATTCTGGGTGGGTAGTGGGGACGTGAGAAGCTGAGCGTTTAAAGGTCAAATAACGTATACACTTACGTAAGATGAGAGGCCTTTTCTAAGCTACAGTCATGGACAGCTGGGAGCAGGGGGACGTAGAGACAGCTGGGAGTAGGGGGATGTAGAGAATTCCAAATGCTCGATCCGTCTCTGACATTATTTCGAATTCTAGAATCCGAGAAATTGATAAGGCTAAAAAAGTTTCTATTCTAGTAGTTTGGTATTGTGAGTTTTTACGTCAAATAAAGCATTTGGAATGCCAAGGGGACAAGACATATCATAAATTTCTAATAAGAATAAAAAAATTTTTTTGTCAAAAATGCCTCTAACCAAACAGGTTAGTGTTAATGAGCTGATCAACTAGCTGAGTGTTTGAAGTCCACCTCATATGTATAAATAAATATTTATATATATGGGCCAGCTCTCCTAAGCCAAATCTTACCTTTTCTTAAACTGAAATAATGCTGATCCCATAAATCAAAATTGATTATCATTATTTTTTGCATGTTGATCGTCTCCAAAATCTAGATAAATCCAATCAGAACTGGATTTTTCAATTCTATTATGAAAAAAAAAAATCAACTTTGATTTATGGAACCAATACTATTTCAGTTTAAGATAAGATAAGCTTCAGCTTAAAAGAGCCCTACTCATATATATATATATATATATATATATATATATATGTAAGGATGTGCTCTTGTGAGAGATACTCTCACCATATTATGAGAGATAAATTGTAACAGACAACGCAAAATTAAAAGAAACATTCGGATCATTTGAGGGAATCCGACACCTCCTTGATACTAATTAGATTTATTGATTTATGAATGCCTCCATAACCAGTCCAAAGCCCTTCTTATAGGGTTTACATTGATAGAAATAGAAGAGGAATTTACGGCGTAGGTCCCCGTAGGACTTCATACCACTCTTGAAGTCCCAGAAACACAGTATTTATGGATAAGGTCCTCAAAGTACGATTTTGTATATATATATATATATTTTCGTTTAGCGAATGGTCGATATCGACCATTATGCAAGAACCCAAATAGAAGTTGGGTTTTTCAGGAGGGAGAAGGGGGAAGGGGAGGAGGAGGAGGAGGAGGAGGAGAGGGAATGGGTCCTTTTACGACCCCTTTTTCCTCATCGCCACTGTTGAGGGCTATATCATCTTTTTCAAGATTCCTTAACTCACCTTCTTCAATATGTACATCTTTCCCTCATCATTTTCACCATTGTATCAACATTAACTTCACTCCCTCCACTGGCGTTCTCTCTTGAAGTTGCGATTTTCTTACTCTTCATCATCAAACAATCATCTCATCTTTACAATCAGTCCCGTTTTGGGCACCAATTTCATGTGAGAACCATTGCTCCACAAGTTTCAAATCAAACCCATTCGAACTCAACACGTCTTTTCTGCAATTTTCTTGATTAGTTTCTCCTGAAATTCTAAAAATCCCAACTTGGGCTATTTTCAAATCAAAATCAGAACCAAATCCATCAAAGTATGTAATCTCAGTACTAATATCTTGATGGGTTTGTTGAGAAAATCCACATTCAACCCCATTTGGAACAGACCCACCTGGGTATGGATTCTCATTTTGAACAGACCTACCCGACCATGGAACAGCACCAGCAACCAAAGGAGAAAACTCATATTCGTCTTTTTTCTTGTTATTTCGTGATATGGTCGATATCGACCATGCATAGAAAAATGTCTTTCAGTTATATGGTCGATATCGACCATACAGGGAAAAATGCATTTCAGTTATATGGTCGATATCGACCATGCATGGAAAAATATCTATCAGTTATATGGTCGATATCGACAATATAACTGTATGGTCGATATCGACCATATAACTGAAATACATTTTTCCCTATATTGTCGATATCGACCATATCACTAAACGACAAAAAAAAAAATAAAAATTGAAAACGCACTCAGGGAGCCTTATCCGTGTCCATGGTGAATACAGCACCTCCGAAGTGGTATAGGGTCCTACAGGGCTCTATGTCGTAAATTCCTCAAAATAGAAAGTGCAAAATCATTATTTGCAGAAATTTAGAAAGTGAAGAAATCCTAATCTAATTGCAAAAAAAGGAAATATCAGAAAAAGAAAGAATATATGGCCTGAGAGAATTTATAGGGAAAATTGTAGGGGTTGTGACAATCCATCCCGCTTGAAATCAACCTTGTCCTCAAGGTTGGAAATCGGGAAACTGTTGCTAAATTGTAGGGCCCTCACATTTAAGTTGTTGACATTGGATATGGATGTGAGAGCCCCCATCTTAGCTCTCATAGTATGATGAGATTGTCTCTCATAAGAGCACCTTCCATACATATATATAGGGGAATATTCATGTGCATCTATCCCTCACCATAGGGTGAGGGACACTTCCATAAATGGAGATTTTCAAGTACAAAAAGTAAGTTTTCAAGTACATAGGGTGAGGTATACTCCCTTGTCTTCATGTGCGAAAAGGGGAAGTGCCACTCACCATATGGTGAGGGATAGATGCACATCAACATTCCCATATATATATATATAGGGAAACGGTCTAGTGAGGACCGTCCTTACAATTTTATGTAAGGATCAATCAGAGCCCTTCGATTAGCTCTCTCATCCAACGAACGTCATGTATCCTATATAACTGAATGGGGGGAAATGAAAACAGAGAAAGCCCCAAATCGGAAGTCTTCCTCTTCCTTCCCAGCCAGCACGACCTGCACGCCATCGAAGCAGCCTTCCATGTTGATCGATCTCTCTCTCCTGGTCTTCCCTCTCGTTGAAAACTCTCTCTCTCTCTCTCGCCTCCATCACTTCCATCGTGCAGTCATCCCGGACGTAGGGCTCGATTTGATTCGCACCAAAGCAGAACATCGGTCCCTAGACGAGCTGTGCATCCCTTCTCCCCTGTCATCTCCGTCGCAGTCATCCCAGCCCGAACCAGGTGCGTGGCCCGAACCAGGTCGTCTTTTATCCACTCTCTCATCACGCTGGTTGTTGGTTTCTTTTTTTTTTTTGGTTTCTGAATGTCGTTCCACCTCTCTCATCTCTCTCTCGTCTCCATCACTTCCATCATGCAGTCATCCCGGACCTAGAGCTCGATTTGATTCGCACCAAAGCAGAACATCGGTCCCTAGACGAGCTGTGCATCCCTTCTCCCCTGTCATCTCCGTCGCAGTCATCCCGGCCCGAACCAGGTGCGTGACCCGAACCAGGTCGTCTTTTATCCACTCTCTCATCACGCCGGTTGTTGGTTTTTTTTTATTTTTTTTTTGGTTTCTGAATGTCGTTCCACCTCTCTCATCTAGCATATGGGACGACATCATCACTAAAATAGGTTTTAGCTTTTGTTACAGAAATAGAATGGTGGGTGTAATGACTCAGAAATTGGGTATTTTGCATTTTGGATCTAATGTGAGTGTTTACTCTGTGGTGAACAAGAAACTTGGACGACATCATCACTAAAATGGGTTTTAGCTTTTGTTACAGAAATAGAATGGTGGGTGTAATGACTCAGAAATTGGGTATTTTGCATTTTGGATCTAACGTGAGTGTTTACTCTGTGGTGAACAAGAAACTTGGGTTGTATGTATCAGTTCTACTTAGTTCTATTAATATGAACAAGAAGTTTGTTTACAGTATGGTGAGCTGTTGGATCACATCATATTTGACCATGGCCACAAATTGGGTTTTTTATATTCTTTTTTCTATGCATGTCATCATCAACCATTAATATATATATGCAATCTGCCATGTGTGTGGCCGGAAACAGGGTCTTCTCATATCCACTCTCTCATCACGCCACTTGTTGGGTTTTTTTTTTTTTTTTTTTATAAATTTTGTTTATGAATGTCATTCCGCCTCTCTCATCTAGCATATGGGACGACATCATCACTAAATTGTGTTGTTTTTTTCTTTAGAATGGAGTAACTACCATACTTACAGTAGCTGTGGATTTGGCTGCTGCTGCTGGTGAGGTGTGTTTCCATACAGTTTATTCTGAGTATGCCGAAATTGGAATGTAAGGCAATAACAAAAAAAAAAAAATTTGGACAAAGAATTATTCAGAAGGAAAGGGATTGAAACAAAGCAGATCCAGAGGACCACCACTCACGAGGGACGACCCACCATGGATGACCCTATCTCTTTTCACCCTGCTTTGTTCTCTCAGACCTTGCCCGCTGGTAATGAGGCAGAAGAGTTCTCCGACTCTGACCATGCAGAAATCCCAAACCACCATGGAAACACTCAGGTATTTCTTAAGTAATATATTTTGGAGTTACTTTATGTTTATTTTATCTATTTATTTTTGTGTTGAGAATATATAATGGGCAACTATTCTATGTTATTTACCTGATAATGTCTTTCTTCACGAGTGATCTCTGAAAATATTTTTTTTTCCTTCATGTATAATCTGGGTCTATTGTTCACATTTTTTAATGGATGAGAAGTTGGAATCAGCTGCATCTTCCATGAGTAGAATCTTTATGCCTGAAGTCGATGAGGATAAAACCCCACGGGTTGGAATGTATTTTCATGACTTGGAAGAAGCTTACGAATTTTATAATACTTATGCGAGGGCTGCTGGTTTTGGTATTAGACGTGGTTCAGATAAAAAAAAGAAGGGTGAAGTATGTTGGAAGCAATTTATGTGTGCTAAACAAGGTCAAAGAATATAAAAGGAAGGTCGTGGTTTTATGGCACAGAAGCGTGTTCCATATTCGAGAGAAAATTGTGGAGCGGAGATTGTTCTGAAAAAAATTACAATCGGACATTGGGTTGTTAACAAATTTGTTGTAGAACATACTCATGTGTTATCTACCCCACGTAAGACCCATATGTTTCGTTCACACCGTAAGATTACTCCAGCTCATAAGAATTTAATAGATACATTTGAAGAAAATAACATACGACCAGCAAATCAAATGGGACTCTTAAGCACACAAGCTGGTGGTTCAGGAGCAGTTGGTTTCAACGAACAAGACATGCGAAATCTCCATCGAGATAAGCAGAAAGCAAAAAAGGGGCGAGATGGTAAGATGTTGTATGAGTATTTTGAATACATGAAAGAAATGAATCCGGGTTTTTATTATTTTATAGAGGCAGATGAGAACAGTCAAATCAAGCATGTATTTTGGGCAGATCACCTTTGTCGTCTTTCATACATCGTTTTTGGTGATGTTGTTACTTTTGACACAACATATCAAACCAATAAATATGATCTTATCTTCGGTGCATTTATGGGAGTCAATCACCATGATCAAACGGTCATCTTTGGAAGTGGTTTTTTATCAAATGAGAATTTTGATTCATTTGTGTGGCTATTTAAACGTTGGTTGGAAGCTATGCCTGCGGGTCCACCAGAAGCGATTGTAACAGACCAAGATCCCGCGATGAGGAAAGCAATTCAGCACATTATGCCTGCCACACGACATCGATTTTGTGTTTGGCACATTATGCAAAAGTTGCCATCCAAGTTAGGCGGAATTGCAATTCATGCTGACGGTCTTATGGATGCAATAAATAAAGTTATTTACAATGTTGTTTCAACGGATCATTTTGAGATGGAATGGGCCAGGATACGAAATCAATATAAATTGAAAGAAGACAGTTGGCTAGAAGACATGTACACGCTTCGTGAGATGTGGGTACCGATCTTTTTAAAGGGCATGTTTTTTGCGGGAATGTCATCATCGCAGAGAAGTGAAAGTTTCAATGCCTTCCTTAAGCATTTTCAAACACATAAGTGTGGTTTGCATGACTTTATGATGCGCTTTGAACGTGCCATCACTCGTCAAAGGTATCAAGAGTTAAAAGCGGAGCATGAAAACTTGCAAATTAGGCCAAAGCTCCTCACTGATTTGGAAATGGAGGAACAAATGGCTGGAATATATTCGAGAAAAATTTTCCATGAGTTTCAGGTACAATTCATGGCAATGGTATCATCAATTCCAAAACTTGTAAAGGAAGTTGCAGCAGAGAGCATTTATGATGTTTGGTCCATGAAAAATAATTGCAAAACTTCTGAAAGGGTCATTTTCAAGAAAGATACTAAATGTACAAACTGCTCTTGCAAACTATTTGAGTTTCGAGGAATTCCTTGCAGTCATATAATTGCTGCGTTGAAACACGAGATGATTTTCACCTTGCCTGAGCATTTTATATTAAAGAGATGGACTCGTCACGCGAGAAATGGTACGGAATATAGCAGATGTGTGATAGTGGGGAATTCTACTGGTGGTAACTCGTTGATTGTTCGGCATGGCGATTTGTCTTATTGGGGCAATATGGTTTCTAATGAGGCAAGTATGTGTTCAAAGACGTACGAATATGCAATAAATGTACTGACTGATCTTCATAAAATGTGTCGTAAAATGAATCAACTTGAACTTGGAGGAGAACATACATCCAATGGAAAAAACAAAGTGGTTAGTGATGCAGCTAGTGATGCAGTGCAATTGATTGAACCACCTCATGCTACAACAAAGGGCCGTCCAAAAAGACTAAAGTCATCAAAGGAGAAAGCTCAAAAGAAAGGACGACTTTGTCGTGGGTGCAACCAGCGTGGTGTTTCACATGACAAACGGAATTGTCCAGTTCTCTTGAATAGGTATTTTTCTCCTCAGTTTTTGTTCGGTTTTGTTCTTTTCATTTTTTGTTCAGTTATGTTTTTCTTAGTTTACGTTGCCTGTGTTTATATTTCAAGGGGACCGTTGATCTACATGTGGACGTTCCAAGAATTTCAGAAGCCCCATCCGATACGTCTGTTGAAGGAAGTTCTTCGGATGTATCTGGTTCTGATGTCAACCCATGGATATGACACTTAAGATGAAGGACAGAATGAGAGTGTTGTAATTGAGAAAGTCAATGAAAGCGTGATGCTTAAGGCATGTTGATGTTGAATTTTGAACTTGATGGTGAAGCCAACTTGATGTTGATGTTGATCTTATAATGGATAAAACCAAGTGTGATTTTCAATGTACTTGGTTGTTCAGATTGAGTTTCGGTTGAGTGTTGAATATGGGTTAATGTTTTATTTAGATATGAATTGGATTGATGTAATTTTATTTGCTTGGACTCGCTGTATTCAGTTATGTATTGAATTAATGTAATTTGATTTTCTTCAAGTTGCTCTAATTGGATTGTGTTGTCCTCAATCAAAAGTTGAATTATTTTTTTTTTTTCGTTTCCTTTTCCAACTAGCCATCTGTGAGCATGGCTGCCAGAGCATTTTTGACATCGCAGCAATCTTTTTTGTTTTTTTCCCTGGTTCTCTAGACACATCTTACTTGGGTTGCAGTGCTTTTTGGGGTTGTGGATTCTTTGGTGCTCAAGACACCCTTCATGACACTGGTTGTGGATTCTTACACCAACGATACTGGAGGAAATTTAAGCGTATCTAGTGGAGTGTGTATGAGTGGAAATTGTTCACATGAGGTTTGGATTGACTTTGTTAGATCTCGTGCATTGGGTTCTCTCCTTATGAAAGAGTTTTCATGGACCCTAGTTGTATTACTTGTTCCTTTGTATCATAGGATCACTCTTTCTCATTAAGCTCATATGCACTGTTCAATTTTCTGAACCTTATTTAGCTTTAATAAAAATTGTTTTGTTCAGAGTCAGAAAAATATTCACTGTTCATACTTTGGTATCTGAATAGGGCCAAAGTCAAACAATTTTTGGTTGTTGGTATACAGGAATATTATCATGCTAGCATTTTTTACTGTAAAATAATGTTATATAAAAGCTATGGGAATTTATTTGTTTAGTTCTGAACTTGACAATAAAGAAGGAAAATGTCTCAATTTATTTTTATGTGTGTGCCAAATTTGAATCATCTAAACAGAGGCTTGATGAGTCTGTCTAGTTTTGCCACATGCGCATATGTGCTTTTTTTAATGCTTGGTGCATATCTGGTGTTTCATTAGTTCAGCATCACTGAACAGAACGTTAAGCATTGCATTTCTGTTTCTGATCTTTTTCTAGTTACGTATGCGGATATATTTTAGTATTATGTCTCTGATTTTCACGCATTCCTAATCCTAGTAGTTGAAGGCATGGTTTGGTAAGGCCTGTTTTATTCTTGTTTGGGATATTTATGATTGGTGTTTTATCTAAGTTGCCTTTGAAAATGCTTAGCTGTAGTCTGAGTTGCTTTTAGTCCAATGCACTTTTGTGGTTTTATTCAGTTCATATAGAGTTTTTGTTAACTCTTATGGGTTTTATCTGCTATATTTCCTGCTTTTCAGACTCCAGAGATGAGTGTTACTTATGGAAATGTGGCTCCTGTAATGGGGTTTAATTGGCCTGATAGTGGCAACAGTACTGTTGGACTCCTTGAAGGGGTTCATGCCCAGAGGCTACTTGATGGCATGGATGAGGACCCCAACCAAATGGAACTGCATGACAACCAACAACTTTTCAGTAACATGGGTGAAAATACTATCTTACTGGAAGAGCATGGTGACCAAGATTTCTTTGATAGCATGGATAAACCTATATATTCACCAGAAGTTAGTCTGATTTATTCTCAATTCAATGATGAAAATCACTTAGAAATGGATGATGCTGCTAATGATAAGGAAGTTGATTGCTCTAGCGGTGAAGGAGTCAATGGCCACCTGAAGTATAATGATTCTTCTACTGCTTTTGAAGATGGTTTCTTCCTTGAGGTGAATGATCTTTTAAATCCCATTAAGGCTGATTCTTCAGGATTAGACGTCGATGAGTTACTTATGCATTTTCCTGCCACTGACAATAACCTGGATTATGAGGCTTTGGGTTCTTGTGAGCAGTTGAATGAAGATGCCTATACGTCAGATCAGGCCCATCTTGCTGTGGAGGTAACACACACAACCGTGGAAAAATTGTGCATAAGGGCACAAGCTAGTGCCAAGTGGCGGGTCAAGAGATGAAAATAACAATTTTAAAGCGACCAATGTGGCAACTGGATCAGGTAGAGTTTAATCTTTCGAGGGGCATTGTCTTTGTGATGCAGCTTGCTCTCATCATTTGTGTTGCAAGAAGAAATGAATCCATTTATGTAATGATGAGCGTCTGCTCAAAGCAAATGTGACATTAAAGATTTACCCGACTATTTTAGCTTTTATCTATCTTATCTAGAGATTTCTTTTCCAATATTTTCTGGTGCAGATGTCAAAAATGAAGGTGATTCAAATAAATCCCTATGGTTTAGTAGCTTGCTGGAGTCCATCCCTTCACCTCCTGCATCTGCTGCAGAGTATTCTCTGAATGGGAGTATCGAATCTATTAAACAGAACTCAGCAAACACCTCTAGCTCAATCCATGTCAATGCTGAGGCCTTCTTTATGAGTAAGCTGATGGTTACTGACAGTACAAAACACTGGTTGGTAAAGAAGGGTGATGTTAGATTCCTCCTTTCCTATGGCATGAGAAGGGGTGATCTTGAACCACTAGCAGAAATACCAATTCTACATCTACCAAATCAGCCCATCAAATATACCTTCATAGAAAACATATGCCCATCACATTCATAATGCCCATTCATAACTTCTATATACACAACACATGTTTTCAAACCTTCAGATAAAGCATATCCCCATGCATTTCATGCATGGCTGAACAAGAAAACTACGATTATTACACAGCATGCAACTATAATAGCATGATAAATTTTTCGCAGATACGCATTTCGAATTTTCTCTACCTCAATAAAAACACACATTGAACTTTCTAACTTTTCAACAACCGCTATCAAATTGCTCTTTTCTTCTCTCCAATTTTGTCTTTCATACATCGTTGAATTAGCTTCAGCAAGCTGCCAATTTGCTACTTCATCTTTCCAAATAAACGTACCACAGCCATTTTCATCCTGCATAAAGTTTTAGACACATAAAAATAGTTAATGCTAGATTTGAAACCTTAACAGCATATAGTAACAGGTTTATGAGGTAGCCTAAACACGCTTACCTTCCATTTTCCAAAATTTTCTATTTGGATTCAATTGCGTACGAGAAGTATATAATTTCATGTCTCCAGCTCCACACCGGCATTTTGGAGTACATTCAGAATGAATTGCATTAGAAGATGACATTCTGTACAAAAGATATTGTGAGTCGAAATAAACCCAGCAACAAAAACAAAAAACAAACTGAAGGTTTTATAAGTTTCGTAAAAGGGGAGGAAATATGCAAATTTGAGAAATTTTTTTGCCCTTAAACTAGAAATTTCTCTTTCAAAATTTGTTGGCACTGTATATAAATTATAAGGAAAAGGGTAAGACCTAAAATCACTGACCCAATTTTTCAGGTAATATCACCCAAATTTATCTATTCTAGTTTTGAACCCTTTGGCTCAACCAAGCTACACCAGATCTGACACACTCTTCCTATAATGCAAGCAAACACACCTCACCAGCAGCAGCAGCCAAATCCACAGCTACTGTAAGTATGGTAATTACTCCATTCTAAAGAAAAAAACAACACAATTTAGTGATGATGTCGTCCCATATGCAAGATGAGAGAGGCGGAATGACATTCATAAACAAAATTTAAAAAAAAAAAAAAAAAAACCCAACAAGTGGCGTGATGAGAGAGTGGATATCAGAAGACCCTGTTTCCGGCCACACACATGGCAGATTGCATATATATATTAATGGTTGATGATGACATGCATAGAAAAAAGAATATAAAAAACCCAATTTGTGGCCATGGTCAAATATGATGTGATCCAACAGCTCACCATACTGTAAACAAACTTCTTGTTCATATTAATAGAACTAAGTAGAACTGATACATACAACCCAAGTTTCTTGTTCACCACAGAGTAAACACTCACATTAGATCCAAAATGCAAAATACCCAATTTCTGAGTCATTGCACTCACTATTTCTGTAACAAAAGCTAAAACCCATTTTAGTGATGATGTCGTCCAAGTTTCTTGTTCACCACAGAATAAACACTCACATTAGATCCAAAATGCAAAATACCCAATTTCTGAGTCATTACACCCACCATTCTATTTCTGTAACAAAAGCTAAAACCCATTTTAGTGATGATGTCGTCCCATATGCTAGATGAGAGAGGTGGAACGACATTCAGAAACCAAAAAAAAAAAAAAAAAACCAACAACCGGCGTGATGAGAGAGTGGATAAAAGACGACCTGGTTCGGGCCACGCACCTGGATCGGGCCGGGATGACTGCGACGGAGATGACAGGGGAGAAGGGATGCACAGCTCGTCTAGGGACCGATGTTCTGCTTTGGTGCGAATCAAATCGAGCCCTAGGTCCGGGATGACTGCACAATGGAAGTGATGGAGACGAGAGAGAGATGAGAGAGGTGGAACGACATTCAGAAACCAAAAAAAAAAAACCCAACAACCGGCGTGATGAGAGAGTGGATAAAAGACGACCTGGTTCGGGCCACGCACCTGGTTCGGGCCGGGATGACTGCGACGGAGATGACAGGGGAGAAGGGATGCACAGCTCGTCTAGGGACCGATGTTCTACTTTGGTGCAATCAAATCGAGCCCTAGGTCCGGGATGACTGCATGATGGAAGTGATGGAGACGAGAGAGAGATGAGAGAGGTGGAACGACATTCAGAAACCAAAAAAAAAAAGAAACCAACAACCAGCGTGATGAGAGAGTGGATAAAAGACGACCTGGTTCGGGCCACGCACCTGGTTCGGGCCGGGATGACTGCGATGAAGATGACAGGGGAGAAGGGATGCACAGCTCGTCTAGGGACCGATGTTCTGCTTTGGTGCGAATTAAATCGAGCCCTAGGTCCGGGATGACTGCACGATGGAAGTGATGGAGACGAGAGAGAGAGAGAGAGAGTTTTCAACGAGAGGGAAGACCGGGAGAGAGAGATCGATCAACATGGAAGGCTGCTTCAATGGCGTGCAGGTCGTGCTGGCTGGGAAGGAAGAGGAAGACTTCCGATTTGGGGCTTTCTCTGTTTTCATTTCCCCCCATTCAGTTATATAGGATACATGACGTTCGTTGGATGAGAGAGCTAATCGAAGGGCTCTGATTGATCCTTACATAAAATTGTAAGGACGGTCCTCACTAGGCCGTTTCCCATATATATATATATATATATATATATATATATATATGATAGACTAGAGAGAAAGAGTCTATGGTTGCAACGTGGGCAGTTTCAGGGTCAAGTAGTGAAGCTGGTCTCCTTCATTCCGCTCCCTGTGGCTGTTGTTGTTGGCATATATAGTCTGATTATTTTTTACCACTCACTTGTTCTGTACGGATTCATTTATCTGATTGCAAGCTTTTCATCGTGATAGCTGACGAGTCCCGAAGTCGTTAAAAACTTTGTTTCCCTTCCAAAGTTTCAACTGTAAAAGCCATAAGAGTCGTCGTCTTTGACATCTAACCAAGTCCATGAGCATCCAATATATCAAATAGTCAATCTATCTTAGATCCATTTGGCCCCGGCTCAAACCCACTTGAATTGGGCCTAGACCAGGTTCAAGCTGGTCGTCCAAACTTGGACGACTAGGACAGTTACGTCGTGGGTGCGGTTCACATATGTTCTTTGCATTAATTAATATTTTATATAATCAAAGTTGATTGCTGGTTTGCATTTTTTTTCTATTCTCCTGCTGGTAATTTTGAGTTATGTTCCAAAGAATGAAGAAATCTATTAAGGCAGATTTTGGGATCAACAATGAGCAAATCTCTACTTTTCTCCTTATTTGAATGGATTTTCTATTTGATTCAAGGAATCTTGACCTGGCGATGAATGATCAGATTTCACTTTCCTTTATTGCTTCTTCCTAGGGTTGCACAAAAATATGGTATCACCGATAAACCGGACCGAACTGGGCAGTTCAGATCGGTTTTATAGTAGGTTTGTTCGATTTGCGGTTCAAAAATCGTTGAAACCGCTTAGATCGGTCATTTATCGGTTTGAACCCTCGGTTAACAGGCTAAACCGAACCGACCTGTATATTATGTAATTTGAGTATTTTGCTATTTAGATTTTAGGGTTTCAAGATAGTCGATATGGATTTTTATCTTCGCCCCTAAACACCTGAATAAATGCAAAGGATGGGAGTGTCATCATTTTGAGAAAAAAAAAAAGAAAAAAAAAAAAACAATTTAACAGACCGAATTGAACTGAACCTAAGCCCTCTCCATTGGCCAGATCGGATTGGTTTATTAAAAACCCGATTGGCTCAGTTTGGCGGTTGGTTTTAGTGCTAAATCGATCCGAACCGCCTATGTGCAGCCCTGCCTCTTTCTAGCTCACATTGTGCAAGTTACCTGTTTACCCTAACCCAATGAAACAATTTTAGCTCTTTCCATTATTTTTATTTCTAATTTAACAAGAATAAATAAATAAAAGCTGGTGACCTGGTGATGGAAATAGCCCATGGGCCTAGATATCAAGCTTGGGGTCAATCCCATGCATCTAGCCCTTTCATCCGTGATCTCCAAATTTAACGACTTTATATTAAAAAATATATAATCATCAATATAATGGTAGAGTCCATTCAAATTGGTGAAAGCTCAACGGATCTGGCGTAATTAAGGAGTTCACAATGGTGATAGGTGGGCCCTGACATGCGGCTATCTCTCACCGTAAGTACAAGGTGCAAGCATATGAGAATTTTTTTTCATATAGATATTCCATATTTATAAATGGAACTAATGGAACTCGGACATTCTATACAATAATAATTCAGGACCTAACTTCGTTTAAGCCTGACCTTGTACTCGACATCACTCTAATAACACCGACCGAATCAGGTTCACCCTTTTTTTTTTTCTCTGTAGAAACATGTGGCTGTTCAGCTCACCTGAATTCGAAGTCAAGTTACACGCGTGCTGACTTGTTTAATGTTCAACCTCCGCTCCGGCTGCGCAAGTTTGATTTCTGAAAATGGGGTCGGATGCACGGAAACGTAGTTGTGCGCGTGATGCCTAGAAGCTTCTAGACTTCGCTCACGGCACGATGCACTAGGACCACGGCACTCCTGAATCCTAACCCTATGTTTGGAAAGTGGGGAGGGGAGGGGAGGGGAGGGGAGGGAGAATTTGAGGAAAAAGAAAAAATAAAGGGAAGGGAAGGAGAGGAAAAATTTACTTTACTTCATTTTATTTGGTTAGTAGAAGGTAGGGGAAAGCAAAGTAAAAAAGTAGGATTTTATTTGTTTGTGATGTGAATAGAAAATTACCAAAAACGGCATTTCAAAAAACAAAAAAGTAGGAAGATTACCATTTTAAAAGGGGCATTTTAGTCATTTCATCAAAAATCCCCTCTTTGCTTCTCATGTTCCCCTCACTTTTGAGGGGAAAATTTTTTGGTGGGCCCCACACAAATTTTTCCCCCACATTCCCCTCCCCCACTTTCCCTCCCCCCTTCCCAAACACCCTCCATTAACACATTCCCTCCATTTTCCCCTCATTTTTTTTCTTCCCTCCATTTTTTTCTTCCCTCCTTACCAAACATAGTGTAAACCGCACTCCACTGATTGGCCATCCATGAGAGTGGGGTAGTCCAAATCCTTTGAGGTTTTCACTCGGAGAAATCTGTTGAAAGAGTGAAACTCAGGTAAATGGCAGCCACTTATTGCAAAGTCCCACCGTAGGTGCCCACACCTTGAATTGGATGGCCCAAATTTTACTTCAATACAAGATGTCACGAGCGGTTAAGTTGGGAACATAAGTTGCTACCACCTTGCAAAAATAATATTTATATTAATATTTTCAATATGTATCTCGTATAATATCTGCATATTTGAAAATGGCCCAAGTTGAAATTGTTTTGGGTGAAAACATTTAGATAACTGGTAAGGCTATCAATATGGCCGTCAAATGAGGGTATCGGGCTTAGGGTATTCTGATCCAATGGATGACTCCATGTCTGAAAGGGTATTGTGATCCAACGTTAGATGCTTAGAGCATCTCCAGTACATATTTTATTTTGGAAAGGAGGAATTTCAAAAAGGTATAAAACACTTGCCCCATTTTAAAAAAAGTACAAGAATATTTTTATTATTTCAAAAGAATATAAAAGTTCTACGTATTCCTTTCAATCAAGTCCTTTCCGAGATAAAAGTTTAAAAAATGACAAAAGTGCCCTTATGTTATTTCGATTTTTTTTCTTTAACAAATCGTTTAAGAAATATGATGAAGAACAACCCAAATGACCTATTGAGGCCCACTTAAGCAACTCAAAATGGGTTGTTTGGGGAGGAAAAAGGTTTAAAAAAGACAAGAACTTATAATAAGGGAATAGTATTTTTGTCATTTTCTAAAACTTTTTAATGGAGATGACTTGATTGAAAGAATTGTGAAAATGGTTTATACTTGTTTTGAAATATTCAAATCTTCATGTACTTCTTTTAAAATAACAAAATATTTTATACGTTTCTGAAATTCTCCCTTGGAAATGCCAAATTCCATTTGAAGACTTATGTGGCAATTTGAAGGTTGTGTGTTTCTTCCTAATTAGTAAGTACTGCACAACTACTTTTGTGGTGCATTAAATGAAATAAGGAAACAAAATGTTTATAATGCATAGAAAAATAATGCATAATTTCCAAAGCAATTCTTTATAAGTTTCGAACTAATATAATACTTAAATCCATTTTCTTTGAAAGACTGTAGCTTTCCTGTTGCCAATATTTATTTATATTTGTTTTATGATTTAATCATTCAAGATTTATTTCGATGACCTATTCTTGAATTTCTTTATCTAGCCATTGCCACCAAAACCTTAAGGCTTTAGTAGAGGCAGCGGAAGTACTTTTCAATATTCCCCATTGGGTGGAGCCCACTCCTCAATACTCCCCCTCAGGTGGAATCCGGTTGGTGCACTTTCGGCGACACGCATTTTTTCTTTTTGCGCCGAGTCGTTCCTCCTGAGATTCGAACTCACGACCGGTTGGCTCTGATACCATGTAATATGAATGAACAAGTTTTAACGTGGTTCAGCGTACTGCCTACATCCACGACAAAGTTTTCCCACACAAGATTGGTGGGTGCTGTCTTCCATTTATAGATAGCTTTGTTACATAACAATCAGAATCTCTAGGATCTTTGATTGAGAAATGATAGTGATTATGATTGAAGATACAGAGAAGAAGATGGTTGTAAATGAGAGAGATTGATGGAGGGAGAATAATTATCTTTGACCAGAATCCAAGATGGGAAATCATGAGCCGTAGTATCCAATACCCCCCCTCAAGATGAGGGTCGACTGCGGACCGTCAGATTGGTTGTAAGCTGAGAATGTCTTTGAGATGAGAGTCCTTTAGTAAAAATATCTGCAATTTGATCCACTGTAGATAGGTACTTGACTTGAATAGATTTTCTGGCAATCAACTCTCTGACAAAGTGAAAATCAATTGCAACATGCTTCATGCGTGAATGGAAAACCAGATTTGCAGTGAGATAGATGGCACTTAGATTGTCACACCACAAGGTTGGTGCTTTTGGTATTGGACACTTGAGTTCATGAAGAAGAGAGCATAGCCATGTCACTTCAGCAGTGGCATTTGCTAGTCCTTTGTACTCAGCTTCAGTGCTTGAACGGGCAATTGTTGGTTGCTTCTCTTACTCACGTCGCCAATCCAAACGTGGTGAGTATTCTTAGATCTGTGCTTTCAAACTTGTATTACCCTTTGATCTTTAGATGGCATCTTTCATCCCATCATCATCTTCCTCTTTTTCTTCCTCTCCAACACCTAATGTGCAACACGTTCTCACCACAAAGTTGGACCAAAACAATTATCTACTGTGGAAGTCACAGTTGATGCCCATCCTTAGAGGTTACGACCTCATTGGGTATATTGATGGAACAACTTCCGGTCCACCAAAGATGATTTCAGATCCTGAAGCTTCTGGCAAAACTAAGCTAAATCCCTCCTACAGCAATTGGCAAAAACAGGATCAGCTTCTCCTAAGTTGGTTGATTGCCTCTCTTACCGAGAGTGTTCACACTAAAGTTATTGGTCTGTCCACTTCCAAGGATGTTTGGACTGCACTGGAGAAACACTTCTCATCTCAATCAAGAGCCCGCTTGTTGCAACTGAGGTTGCAACTTCAAACAGTTAAAAAAGGCACCCTTTCAATCACTAATTATCTACAAAAAGTGAAGATTATCACCGACCACCTTGCTGCTGCTGGTCATAGTATTCCTGATGATGAGATCTTGCTTTATATTCTGGGAGGTTTGGGCCCTGAATATGATGCTTTGGTGACCTCTCTCACCACTCGCACCGAACTAACTGATTTGGATGAACTTCATGGCTACCTCCTTAGCCATGAACTGCGGATTGAAAATAATCATGCACAGCATCTTGAAGTCCCCCAACCAGTTGTGAATGTTGCCCAACGCAATAGAGGTCGTGGACCTCCTCGTGGCCGTGGGCGAGGACAAGAAGGCCAAGGCCGTGGGAGAGGACCACAACATAATCCTCCTTTTGGTTATGGTTCTAGTTCTAGCCGAACCCAACCAGGTTCACAACCACCTTCCTCCATTCGCGGTGTTCAAACTTCTTCAAATCAAGGTATTCAATGTCAAATTTGTGGTCGCACCAATCACATGGCAATGACTTGTTATAGCAGGTACGATTATGCTGCCCAAGGTGATCAAACTGCTCAAGCCCTCATCGCCTCTCATGGATCAAGTTCGATTGCCCTCTTTGACCCAGCTTGGTACCCTGATTCTGGAGCTACAAACCACATCACCGCAGACCTTGGTAACCTATCTCTTCAATCTGAATATCAAGGCAACGATCAAGTGCAAGTTGGAAATGGATCAGGTTTGCGCATAGCCAATATTGGTACATCCTTTCTCAAAACTCCTTCATCTACTTTAAAATTAAAGGACATTCTTCATGTGCCTACCATTACAAAAAAATTTATTATCTATGTCTCAACTGACAAAGGATAACAATGTTTATTGTGAATTTCATGTGGATGATTTTTTTATCAAGGACCGGGCCACTGGGCAAATTCTTCTACGGGGCAGAACTAAAGACGGGCTCTACCATCTACCAGCAACAATCACAACCAAACAAGCCTTTATTGGTGAAAAGGCATCCCTTGAACAATGGCATAGCAGGCTTGGACATCCTACGGAACGTATAGTACGTTCTATTATTTCTAAAAATAAATTGCCTTTTGTGCACCAAAATAAGTCCTCCTCTGTTTGTTCTTCTTGTCAACTTGGAAAAAGTCATAAATTACCTTTTAATATGTCAAGTTTTATTTCTACTACACCTTTGGAGCTTGTGCATTCTGACTTATGGGGACCAGCTCCTGTGACATCTCATCTTGGACATCGGTTTTATATTCACTTTATTGATGATTTTAGTAAGTTTTCATGGTTATTTCCACTGGTTCAGAAATCCGATGCATATAAAGCTTTTTTGAAATTCAAGATTCAAGTTGAAAATCTGTTTGGTTGTAAAATTAAAAGTCTTCAAACAGATGGAGGCACGGAATATTTCTCCTTTAAGCCTACTCTAGAGGCTAATGGAATTAAACATCGGGTGTCTTGTCCCTATACGCCCGAACAAAATGGAATTGCGGAGCGAAAACATCGCCATGTGGTTGAAACAGGGCTCACTCTTATGGCACATTCATCAATACCATCAAGTTACTGGGATGAAGCTTTTCAAACTGCCATTTTTTTAATCAATAGGCTGCCATCACCAAACACTCAAAACAAGAGTCCTTTTCAAATCTTATTTCATTGCCTTCCAGATTACACAATATTGAAAACCTTTGGGTGTTTATGTTACCCTTATCTCAGGCCCTACAATAAACATAAGCTCCAATATAGATCGGCCAAATGTGGTTTTTGGGTTACAGTGCATCACACCATGGGTGCCGCTGTCTAAATCTTCAAACTGGCCTCATTATCATCTCTCGCCATGTAACCTTTGATGAGTATATTTTTCCATTCTCTACACCAAATATACCTATGCCACTGTCCACTCCTCCCCATCAACAAATATTATTTGACCCACCCATACTACCCACCTTGATTTTCACTCCACCTCACCAACCCACTGCCCAGCCATCCAACTAGTCATCTGCCCCACCCATCAATACCTCATCAATGGCAGTACCACCATCAACTCTACAGGACCATCCTACTGTACTAAACCCGACCCAATGTCCTACTTCTATATCCACCCAGCCAAGCCAATTCCCCACCCGGCCTTCAACTACACCTTCCACACCAACCACATCTTCTATTCCTACTATCCAACCAGACCAATCTCCAACTCTTGCTATACCTAACATAAACATATCTTCCATTTCCATAGATTCAAACAATCAAGCCACGTCTATGCCTTCCCAACCAGTAATTCCAAAACCACCAAAGCCACCTAAACCCATTACTACTCATCAAATGGTAACTCGGCTTAAAGATGGAATCAGCAAACCTAAAACCTTCTTGGCCACCAAACGTCCCCTGCCCATCGCTCTCACAATGCAAGTAGCAAATGAAACCATGGAACCTACATGTTTTACCGAGGCAAATAAACACCTTCACTGGCGTCAAGCAATGTCAGAAGAATATAATGCCTTAATCAGAAATGGCACTTGGACCCTTGTTCCTCATCATTCCACCATGAACATCGTAGGATGCAAATGGGTCTTTCGCATCAAAAAATTGGCAGATGGCACCATTGATAGATTTAAAGCACGTTTAGTTGCTAAAGGTTATCACCAACAAGAAGGCCTAGACTATGCCGAAACTTTCAGCCCTGTGGTCAAACCAACCACTATTCGAGTGGTCCTCTCACTTGCTCTCATGAACAAATGGGTCATTAAGCAACTTGATGTTCAAAATGCCTTCTTACATGGAATTTTACATGAAGAGGTTTATATGGACCAAACTCCAGATTTTATCGATCCAACTGTCCCCTCTCATGTTTGTAAACTCCATAAATCTCTCTATGGGCTAAGACAAGCCCCACGTGCATGGTTCACTCGCCTAAGCAATCATCTACTGGATTTGGGTTTCCAAGTATCCAAAAGTGACTCATCCTTATTTATTTGGAAGTCTGGCCATCATATTATATTCATTCTCATTTATGTGGATGATATCATTCTCACTGGCTCACATCAATCAGACATTGATCGACTATTGCAGTCCCTAACATGTGATTTTGCAATCAAAGATCTTGGACCTTTACACTACTTCCTTGGTGTTGAAGTTACAAAAATTGGACCAAATCTTCATCTTTCTCAAACAAGATATATACGGGATTTACTCCTAAAATCCAAGATGGATGGTGCAAAACCGTGTCAAACACCTATTGCCTGCAAAAATACCCTTTCAAAAGACTCAGGGACGCCTCTCTCTGATGGATCTGAGTATCGAAGTATTGTGGGAGCTCTCCAATATCTATCTTTAACAAGTCCCGACATTGCCTTTGCAGTCAACAAAGTTTGTCAATTCATGCACTATCCTACAAGTGATCATTGGGCAGCAGTTAAACGAATTCTCCATTATCTCAAGCATACCATTCAATATGGTCTACTCCTCAAGCCTTTTACAGATGTCACCATTCATGCATTTACTGATGCTGATTGGGCCGGATGTATTGATGATCGTCGATCAACTTCTGGTTATGGAGTCTACCTTGGCTCGAATTTGATTTCTTGGAGTTCAAAGAAGCAACCAACAATTGCCCGTTCAAGCACTGAAGCTGAGTACAAAGGACTAGCAAATGCCACTGCTGAAGTGATATGGCTATGCTCTCTTCTTCATGAACTCAAGTGTCCAATACCAAAAGCACCAACCTTGTGGTGTGACAATCTAAGTGCCATCTATCTCACTGCAAATCCGGTTTTCCATTCACACATGAAGCATGTTGCAATTGATTTTCACTTTGTCAGAGAGTTGATTGCCAGAAAATTGACCAGAATCCAAGATGGGAAATCATGAGCTGTAGTATCCAATACCTATGCTACTACTTACATAGAAAGGATATATATGTGATCCGATCATTTCTGTAAGACTCAAGGTAGCAATGCAATTGAATAAGTATAAAAGGAGTAAAAAAATCCCTAGAAAAGGGTTCTTCTCTATCATATCAGTATGAGTTATGATCATAGACTTTTTAAAAATGTCAAAAATTTGTTTTAAGAGGATTTTATGGGAAAAGTCTCAGAATTTATCTATTCCTCGCGAAGGGTCCCCGCCGATTGGGTAGCACAAACGAGGTCCCATCAGGACCTCTTCCTTTTTGTTTTTAATGCCGAGGGGAGCAACGCTAGCGTAGATCGTTTCTGATAGCAGCAACGCTAGCGTCGCTTTGCACGATTTTCATAAACATAGATCTCCCATTGTTTCTTCTTCCTCTTATTTTTTCCTCTTCTCCCACCTATTTCTCTATCTCCCCCAACTCCATTTTCTTCATCTTCTCCATTTTATCTTGAAAAGTGAAACAGATAGGAAAGAAAAAAAATGGCAAACATAACATGGAAGAATGGTTCCAACTATAATATATTAAGTTAGAAGGTTTTTGGTTTAATTTTGAGCAACAATTTTAATTTCGACCGGCAGTTATGCTTTTTTTCAAATGTTCTACATTTTCTTTCCACTATTTATCTCATGCAACTACCCACTCATAACTATCTCATCAAACCACTCACATCTACTATCCACTTTTTATAGTTTCTGTTTTTCCTTTATATAAAAATTCTCTTTTGCCCCATCTTTTCTATTCTATTTTTGCCTGAATTTTTTTATTTTCATTTTATGCAATTTGCTCTATGGAAAAAAGGTGCATTCATAATCTTTTTAATATATAGTTATTTATTTTGCAATGCAGGGAGATACCGTGCTGAGCACGGGTTACTGTGCCAGTAATAATCTTATATGCTCGTACATTGTAATGTAGAGCTCACCCTTAACCCATGAACCCATCCATGAGGAAACAAGAGAGAAATGTTGTTCGGCAGGATAAACTTGTATTTGCAGGTTTGAAAAACTTGTATTCACAGCTTGTAGAAAACTTGTATTCGCAGCTTTTCCGCCTATAGAAACTGTGGAAAACTTGTATTTGTAGCTTTTCCACCGTTGTAAACAATAAAAAACTTGTATTCACGGCTTTTCTACCATTATAAATAATGAAAAACCTGTATTCGCAGCTTTTCCACCATTGTAAACAATGGAAAACTTGTATTCGCAAGTTTTTCGAAAAACTTGTGGCTTTTCTGCTGGTGTAAACAATGGCAAACTTGTATTCCTAGCTTTTTCATATGAATCATGGAAAACTTGTATTCACAGCTTTTCCGTCCATATGAACAGTGTAAAACTTGTATTCGCAGCTTTTGCGCCTATGAACAGTGAAAACGAACAGTGAAAAACTTGTATTCGCAACTTTTCCACTCATGTGAACAATAGAAAGCCTGTATTCAATATAAAGAAATATGAAGGAGACGAGGAAAAAGAATACGTGAGGAGTTTTCTGGGCGACGCTATCGTCACTCAGAAAAAAGTTCAAAAAAGAAAATAAAAAATGACAGCAAGACCGAATTTGTGCGGCACAATCTGCAGGGACCTTTTGTGAAAAATGGCCAAATTCCAGGATTTTTCTCATAAAATCCTCCTATTTTTAAATTAGTTTGATCATCATCATAGTCGTGATTGTCCAAGTGATAATGGGTGAGAGAACAAGTATTTAAAAACTTTGCAACATACATTTGTATGTGAGAGGCACGATATTATTTATAATGCTTTAAAAAAATATGAAAGATATTCACCTATGAAATATAGAGGAGTAGGCTCTATCTAAAGGAGAGTATTAAAAAATATATATGCTGCTCTACTGGTTCCTTGATTAGTCTGAAAAAATCAAATATGGTATCAAAGCTAATTGATCGAGAGTTTGAATCACAGGAGAAACGACACCGCGCTAAAAAATGCATGTTGTCAAAATTGCACCCACCAAATTCCAGTCAAGGGTGAGTATTGCAGAGCGGGTTCCACCCAAAAAGGAGTATTAAAAACTATTTATGCTGCCTCTACTAACGGTTCAAGATTTTGGTAAAAATGATTGGATGAGGAAATTTAATATGGAAAAGTAGCTATTCATACGAAGTAATACGATTACAATCTTTGATTGTTAATAAAAACAAAGTTGGATCATCTCTTCTGACCTGTTTGTGTGCACAAACTATGAGGAGAGACATCATGAGATTAATTAATCTCTTTGGATATTGGGTTAATATGCCCTCTCAAGCTGGACGAAATTGTACTCATAGGGAGCTTGGCAACAATATAATTAAAGCATTGGGACGTGAGTCCTTTTTTGAAGACATCTGCAATTTGAGCTTCTATCGGAATACAATGGACATCAATATCCACATGGACCACTCATTCTAGAACAAAATCAAAATTAACTCTCCATATATTTGTTGCAAGCATAGAATACAGGATTGGCAACTAGGAAAATCTGGGGAACCATTTACATTTTTAGATCCTTTGTAGTCTGATCTTAATGTCAGATTTGTCAAATATGACGGGACGTGTTTGGTAGCCCTTGCATGAGTATAACTAGCATTGTCTACAACATTCTGAGTAGTAGTAGTAGTGTGTATTACGACCAACTGGTGAGAAGGACCACAACCTTGATCCAGGTGATGATAGCAATCCAATGCAGTATGTCCAATCCTATTATAAATCTGACGTACCAAGCGAGTCTTTGGTTTGTCATCTTTGCCATTGTCAATATCGCGTCATCTTCCTCATCCACTATCTGTCTTCCATGTCCTCTTCCTCTTGCATTATTCGTTTGAGTGGATTGACAATTGTTGGCCTTGTTGAGTGATGAAGGCCATCGTTGAAGTAGGATTTGCTTCCGAGTTGGACTAGCAACTTCTAGCTTGTTTCCTGGTTGATAAGAACGCCATAGAGTTCATCAACACCGACTAGGTCTGGTCGAATGGTGATAGACATTTTAAACAGAGCATATTCCGGTCTAGATCCATTGAGGGTCATAAGGACGAGATTACTTTCATCAATAGATAGTGACCCTTTCTTGATAGTTTGCAATTGCTGTTTGAGTTGCATAACGTGTGCAAGACGGTCAGATGTGAAGGGTGATCCAAATTGCACTAGATGTAACCCAACGCCGTGGCAAGTACAAATTAATATATATTATAGGCGTACGTAGGATCCGATTTTGAAATTGGAGTCCGATTTTACAATTGATTGAGAAATTGAGCATCAATTTCGATTTCAATTGCAAAATTCGAACTCCAATTTCGATTTCAATTGCAAAATTGGAACTCCAATTTTGATTTCAATTTTAATTGGATAGAGTCCATTTTTTTATAACTTTCTTTAAGTGAATTTAAAATTCTAATATATCTATCATGGATAGGAGATTAAAGAGTTTTGTAAGAGGGCCATGTTTAAATCAAATAAGAATAGTTTAGACCAAAATTAAGTATTTCAAACTATTCAAACTCATCTAAAACCTATTCAGACTTTATCCAAACTTTATACTTCATCCAAAGTTATTCCATTAATTTTCACCGATTGAAAGAGGAATTTCGAGATTTTCAGAGTTTAGTTGTCCATGCATTTTCTAATGGAGTCCAGCCTCTATAGTTTCAAAATACAAGGAGACAGTGGGTTTAGGGAATTTTGATTTTGAAACGAGCTCATAATTATAACTCTCTCCAACAAGCCACACAACCCACCTCTTCTACAAACTCTCTCTCTCTCTCTCTCTCTCTCTCTCTCTCTAGATGCATAACCCGTATGTCCTTTGATTGTATTTTGAAGATTTGAGTATAAATTCACAAGTTCTGTTCCATTACTTCTTTTTTTTTTTTTTTTGCTCATCAAAGCAATTGTGATAGTAATGATTCTATTATTATATATGAAGCGAAGTGGATTCGACTTCCAATTTCACTGTCAATTTTAAATTTGATTTTGACTCTTCTCATGTTGACTTCTTACTAATATTACTTATTAATCCTCCTACTAATATTAGCCATATTAATAACATTCTTTTTACTAATCCAATGTTATAGAAACTCTTTCCTCTTCTCTTTATGTTTCTATTCACGTCTCTACATTTCTCACATTTAAAAGCCACAAGCCCTTTCCTCTTCTCCATCCTCTTTAATAAATTAATCATTAATTTTTTTATTAGGTTACACTCTAAATTATTTTTATCGATTTTTTTATTTTAGACTTTTACATTGTAACTACCACTAATTACGTTGTAGTTGTTTGGGTCTAGCTTGACTGAAACTAAATGGACAATGCTATTGAGAGGAAGTTACAGAGGTGATTATGAAGATGGATCGGAGATGGTGACGTCATGGCGGAAGAGAAATAAATGAGAGTATGGACCATTTGAGTATGAGCTCTTAGTGATGCTCTGATACCATAAATGAACAAGTATTTAGAAACTCTGCAACATACATTTGTATGAGAGAGGCATGTGTATTTCAATGCTTTATAAAGATACAAAGGATTTTCACATATGGAAAACCGGCTAATCACACTATGCAATACAAATGGAATCTTTGACTGTTGATAAGAACAGAGTTGGCATGAATTCTCCCAACTTGTTAGTTGATTGTGAGGAGAGATATCTTTAGATTATGTAATCTCTTTGGATATTGGGCTAATAATAGTTTCATCTCATCAATCCAAGTTCATCAATGAACTAAGCAATTGCTTGTCATCATCTGTAGAGCAAGGTCTCCATATATCGACAAATTTCTTTGTACCGTCTTATCAAACATCCACAACCAAAATTCGACATTACAAAAAAAGTCAACGAAACACAGAGTGAAATATCATATGGAATTAAAAAATAATAATACCCTTGTATTATACAATACGTGAGAAAACAAACAGCATAACCAAAGTCTAGGAAAATAGCCTCACATGATAAGAGACCTACAATTATGTAACAAATGATTCACTGACGGCACACATGGCCCAACCATCACTCAATCTTGTCCACACCTTTCTCCCCAACGCGAACTGGCAGTCCATGTTTCATCCTCAAAGTCAACGACAGCATATGCTCAGGACACGTGTCCTTCCCCAGCACATCTATCTGGAACTTCTCCACAACTAAGGCCACGATCGACTTCATTTGAATATAAGCCATCTCCCTCCCAAGACACATCCTCGGACCGGCATGAAACACTGGAAACCGATACGGGCTCTCAGTCCGAAACAGTCCGTTATCCAGCCATCGTTTCGGTACATACTCCTCGCAATCCTTGCCCCAGATCGCCTCCATCCTTCCCATTGCATAAGCATTGTACGTTACAAACCAACCCTTCCCTACAAACGTGCCATCGGGCAAAACATCATCTTTCAAACAGGCTTTCGTATCCACCGATACAGGAGGATATAGCCTCAGAGCCTCCGCAATCGCCGCATGCAAGTAGTGCATTTCACGTAACTCTTCGAAACTGAAGGTCTGGTCGTTGTTCTGGAACTGGGCTCTTACTTTTTTGACCTCTTCTCTAATGTTCTTCTCGACGTCGGGTCGAGAGGATAGGAGCCAGAAGAACCAGGCTAAAGTGGAGGAGGTTGTGTCGCGGCCGGCTAAGATGAAGCTAACGACAATATCACGGAGAAGCTCGTCGGAGCTGTCGGTGCTTGCCATGAAACGAGAGAGGAGGTCGGTGTCGGCGGCGGGGCCTGCTTTTTTCCCGGTCTTGGATGATCTTCATTGCGAAGCTGTGAACAATGGAGATGGCTTCTTTTAGCTTTTTCTCCGAGCCAATGTTGAGGAGCTTCTTGATTTTCCAGAGGTAGGGGATGGCGTAGCGGAAGCGGCCGGAGCTGAGGGAGGTGGCGGTCTCGAAGGCATGGGCAAAGTCGGGGGAGAGCTGGCCAGAGGCAGAGACAGGGGATGCGAGGCACATGGGGTCCTCGTTGAAGGCGACCTTGCAGACATTGTCGAAGGCGAACCGCTCAAGGATGTCTTGGAGGTCGAGAGTTTCGTGGGTTTTGCTGGCACGGGTTAGTATCGGGAAGAGACGGTTTTGGAGTTCGTCGCGGACGCTTTCAACCACAAAGTTTCGGAGAGATTTGGTGTTGAATTCGAAGCTTGCTGTCTTCCTTTGCACCTGCAAAAGCATGTGATGGCCCAAGTTAGCATACTTATGGTGGAGGACGCACAACATAGAAAATGACTACATGTTTGACTTTCAATAGACTGCATACGACTTTTAATACGGTAAGAAGTTTGGTAGTCCCACTCCGGAAAAAAGTATTTCCTTTTCCCTTGCAGCGATCTTTCCCAGTACTGTAGCTTCGTTTAGAGGGCGCCATTTTAAATATGAGACAGTCTACCTAACTCCCACGTTGCTTTTGTGGGTCCACCATTTAGTTAAATCAAGATAAAGAAGGAATATGGGCAATGGGCGGTGGTAATAGAAAGTTAAAAAAATCAATACAACAAATCATGTGCTCCCCCTTTATTCAACTCTGTGAAATAGGCCGCTCACCAATCAAATCCAATCTAAGCAGCGCCAAGCTGATCAACTGCTTAGCTTATGCTGACTGAATCACACCTTATATATATATATATATATATAATGTGAAAACCTTGAAAAAAGAATAATAATAAAAACAAAAAGTAATGGAGATCATCGCCTGAAGGACATATTTTGAACCCAACTTATTCTATAATCACGTGTATCAGTGTGTGTATATATATATATATATATATAAATAATAATAAGAATGCACATTATGCATATTATGTGAGAAATATATATTATATGTTAAACTTTGTTCATGATGCAAACGAAACTGGAAAACAAAATGGAGACTCTACCTTACGCTTGTCAATTGTCAACCAAACGCACCACAAATTGGGTGAGGTACGGAATCACAATTCGAGTTGGGTGAAGGCCGCAGTAGTTTTTTTTTTTTTTTTTTTTTTTAAGGTAAACTTGTATTAAAGAAGAAGAGAGGTAAATTTGTATTAAAGAAGAAGAGGGAAATAGCCATAAGCCCCCAACAAATACAAAGAGATAACGGCAAGGGGGGCTTACAAAAAATCGCCATCCCTAATTGGAAAACCTTTCAAAAGAGTTGGATCAAAGCAACGAGGAAAAAAAAAAACACACACACACGCAGAGAGGGACGACCATCCTAGTAAATATCAAAAGAAAAGGCTTACCTTCCACAACTCCCCATCGGAATTAAAGATCCCTTGGCCGAGAAAATCCTCAAGAGTTGTAATGAATCTTTCCCCTTTCGGATAGTTGAGGAAATTGGTCTTCAGTATATGCTCCACGTTCGCTGGATTCGCCGTTATCACCCCACGCAAATTCCCCGGCCGCCGGAAGGTAATTGTGTTCGTCGGCTGCTCGCGGAGGACCTCCGTCAGCCACTGCACCCACCGGTGCCGATTCTTCAGGAACGGCGGCAGGTTCCCCACAATTGGGTAGGTAACAAAACCCGAGCTGCCATTCGACTTCTTTGATGGGCGTTTATTGGAGAAGAGGAAAAGGAGAGAGATGGAGAGGATGGAAACTAGGAGGAGGAGGAGAGCTTGGGAAGAGAGCATTTCGATTTCCATGCAAGTCTTTTTCTCTGTTTCTTTTACTTGCTTGCTAGGTGTTGTGGGATCGGATGCATGTTTAGCGGAGTGGTGTGTGATACTTATATAGGACTGGTTGGATACCGTGTGGTGTGAGAAGGCGTGTGGGCCTGTAGGAACGAGGTTTCGGGTCGGTCTGGGTGCTGAGCATTCAGAACTCTCGCAATGACGTACGCTCTAACGTGTGAGGCCTTTTTTTAAGTAATTGTAATGAACCGGTTAGAGTTAAATATTAATGAGCAGAGCACTAGAGTGATCAAAGTCAATGTAGTCGAGCAGCGGTGGACCAAGGAATTTTATATAGGTGGGGTAAATTTTATTTGACTTTGCTAAACTTTTTCCACATCAATAAATTGTGAAATAGAAAATGTATTAATGCATTAAAAAAAACAAATAAGTAGTTAAGATTCAATTTCTATAATTTCATATGTGAAAGGCCTTCTGATATGAAGAATGAAATTGAATAGTTAGTACTTTTTAATGGTGCTACATGTAAAGCATCCAAAACACCATCTTTGTTCTTATGTGGTTTGACTTGTGCTTCAAGCTACATTGAGCTTTTCATTGTACTTGGACATATATCGAGAAAAAAGAGTGGAATACTATAGTGGGGTCCAATTACTAAAATCCGAGCCCTACAAAATAATGGCCTTCAAATGCATATGATATCGAGAATCAGAATTAATCCGACCGTTAGATTCACTTTTTCATGTATATTTATTTCTACTATTTTATCAAACGATTAATTCAACAGGGAAACCAACTCAGATGGAGATCTCGAAAATAACGGGGTTGTAAGGTTAGAATGTCGTATTGGTTTAATGGGTTCTTAAGTTTTCCCAATTTATTCTTACTCCAAAGCACTTGTCATTTAAACAAAAAGACACTTTCCAAGTGTCATGGCACTTCATCTTATCAAGATTTCCTTGAAGACTTTCTAGTTTTTAGAAGTTTAATGCTTGTATGACCCAACTTTTCTAATTTTATTACATTATTTATTTCAACATGTGTTTTAATTAGTTAGATGGGAGCCACACTTTCCAAATAAGTATGCAACATACATAGATTGTATATAAGTGGGCCCACAAGTGGAACTGTTGTTTTTAGTTTGTGGGTAGAAGTATAAAATGTGTTGGGGGTGGGGCTGTCGTTTGGGCATGGCCAAGGGTCCATTATAAGTTTTTGGAGATTTTGTGAGCCAACCCCAGGTACTCATCACCTAGGTCCACAATTGTATTCAAGTCCAGATCCTGTAAGGCATTATCCATGGTGACCGTGATAGGTCCACTCACGGTCACTCATGGTCACCATGGGTCAAAACGCTCAGCTGATCCCGATTCCTTATAGTCAATTTGGTCTCATTCGGTTTCAACCTCAGCTTGCTTTTGGACCATGGAATCGAAAAAGGATTTGAGCCAAGCCAATGGTTGAAAATAGTAATTTTCCTTGGGCATAACTACAATGCAGTGTTGCTGCATTGTAGTATGTTGCATGGCCCGTCTTTAAATGCATGGTGGGGCTCACCTTTGAAAGATCCAAACTAATTGGATACACCAACTCTCTATATTATGTTGTCATCAAACTATAAGTTACTACTCAAATCGGTATGGCAGCCACCATTCCATCGACTAGATATGGAGCATGTGATGAGCTTGACTCTAATTTTCTCTGCTTTGGGATAGAAATGGAGGGAGCCGCTCGTGTGCAAACAATCTAATAGTTGGCCCACTGTAATTACCTTGAAAATTTTACATACAATGAGTACAATGGGTGTTACACCACGATCCAATTTAACCCTGATTAGTGCTAATTAAGTGTGTTTTAGCCAAATTAATTATGTTTAATTACTAATTATGATAATTAGCGTTGATTAGCCTTTATAGACTGAGTTAGTTGAGTCTTGAGCCTTGAATAGTTGGGTTAGGACCGAATTGACTCGGTTGGGTAGAGTCAAGGTTTTTCTTCGTAATTATTGATTTTCACATTTTGCATCATTTGCACGTCATTTTGGCGTCATCGGGTGTATTTCGACGAGTACGTCTATTTTCGTATTAGACTTCACTTCATTTGACCAACCCTTGAACTAGTGGACCTTCATTTGACTCAAAATGGAAATATGTAACTTTCGTGGCCTTTCTTGTAAAAAGAGAACCTTATCTCTTATAACCCATTCAATGAACCCATCCATTTCATTCTCTTTTCACTGCTTTCATCCCTCTTTTCTCTCTACTCTCCTTCTTCTTCCCTTTCTCTCTTCTCCAATCACTACAAGGAGTGTATGCATGTGCCTTGGGAGCTGGGTGGGGAGCTCATCTTGATCTTCTTCATCCTCTTCTTCTCTTTGTTGGCAAGAAACCATCTCCACTACCTTCTACCTTCTCCAATTCGAAATCTTTCCTAGAGGTAACTATCAAGCTCTTGCTAGTTAGGTTTTTAAGTTAAAATAGAGTCAAGAGACTCAACATTGATCATTCATGCATATTCATTTCCATTCTCCATGTGTATTGTGTCTAGGGTTTGGAGTTTTGGGGGTTTTTGGGTTCTTTAAGCTAAGGGGTGAAAAAAGAGTTGGAAAACTCTTATTTGAGGCAAGTATAAGCTTAATTTGGAGTTACATTTTGTCTAATTTCATTTGATTCCAATGAGACTCATTCTCAATGATTTTATCTCTTAATAAATGAATGGGTTGGATTTTTTTATGGTTTTTAATTGATGAAATTGGATGGTGGGGATTATGTGTTGTAAATGGGAGCATGGAGGCTCCATTTATTGTGTAGGTTATGTAGTAGATGGATGGTGAGAAGTGGAGGGGAGGAGAAACAAAGAGAATTCCGAAATCTAAAAATTCTGAAGCGTCCGCTCGAGCGAACCTCCTCCTGAAGCAATTGGTCGAGCGAACAAAAAGATCGCTTTGGCATACACCTTTCTGGATGGGGTCCACTCGAGCGAACCTTCCTTCTGAATCCACCGTTCGAGTGAGCGATAAGACTCGCTCAAGCGAGTAAACCTCTAGATGGATCCGCTCGAGCAAACCTGAACTGAATCCTGGGCCTTTTCTGACCCACTTTTTAGAGTGAATTATCATCCTTAACCTATTATAACCCATCATAATCCTCTCTAATAGATGATTATGGTGCTCAACCCTTATTCCCATAAGAATTTAGGATTTTTGAGATTTTATGACCCTAAAAATGGAACCATTAACCTTGTAAATTGGTCCAATGGGCATTCATTAGTCTAACACTACGCCATGAGGGTTAGTTTGGAAATTCAACGTATTCCTCATAAATAGTGACACCTAACAAGGTAGTAGTACGTTGACCTTCCCAATCTACCTTGTATTGGACGGTGAAAGAAAAAAATATAATACTTTAGCGTTAGCTTGTAAAAACATCTTGATTCTTTAAATTATTGCATGCCATATTGGAGTACAATTTCATTTTGATATCAAATCCTAATTAGTAGATATGTTGCATTATTGGTATTCATTAAGAATCGATTGTTTACATTCCATTCGTAACTTTAGTATCGTATACCCGATTAAATATTCACTGGGAATACGGATTGAGTAAGTATTTAGTGATATGTGATTATTATTCAATTCGACTATGGGCAAGTAAAATACAAACTTACTCAAATCCGATTATTATTCGATTGAGTCGGCACTACTTAGCTTCGACCCTGTGATACCCAACGAGGTTGAACTTGGTTTAGTTATTCGAGACTGCTGCAGTAAGTCATCTGGAGTACCGGAACTCCAGAACTGGGTAGCCAGTTAGCCTTTGGTCGGGCCGCTAGTGACATTCCAACTAGATTTGCTATCTTTTGAGATGATGAGGTTAAGGTAGTAGCCAATTGGTATGTTTTCATTTTTTTTTATTCACAAGCATAAATTATTCGATTTTAACACAGTTTTCCTAGTCATTACTTATCATTGACATTTGTTAATCTCAATGTCTTTAAATTCAATTTGTAACATTATGTATTTCCTCATTATTGCATATACTTACTAGATCGTCATATTGAGATATTACTCTTGGTGTCACAGTCACAGGTGCAGCTCCCAGCCTTGAAGAGGCCCAGGAGGGAGATGAGGGTTACCCAGAAGGTACCTCCACGACTAGAGGAGTGGCCAGAACAAGGGCCATCTTAAATTTTCCTTCCTCAGAGCGCATGAACATATTTCTAAGAGCTCCAATAGAGTGTGGCTAGCTCCTTTTTGTGTAGGTCACACTTTGTTCTAGTTATTCTTTTGAATATACTTTTGGTAGTGTTGTATAGGGTTCTTTTATACACCCTCTTTTGTAAAGCACTGTATATACTGGTATAATTCTTTTGTATTAAACAGAAATATTTAATTGGACTGAATGGGAAATGATATCTTCATATGTGTGAATTACAGCTTCCACTATGAATTAACTATTATTGATATGTTCCAGTGAGCTCGACTCATGTGTGAAAAGTTGTTTTTTCTCTCCTTCGTGTGTTATATTTGGCTCAAGACAAATACAACATCATGGGAGTACGTGTGTCTCACCTCGGGGATTACCCTAGGCCAAGGTGATTCGGGACTGGGATGTGACAATGGTTGTTAAGGTTGGTATTCACTTTGGATCTTCAAAGGTAGGGTTGAGAGATGTATCATTCTATATAGAAAGGATTCTGCATTGGAGTTATGCCCTTTTCCATATATGTATAGCTAGAGGTCTGGTTAAACAAGTGACCTATCCTTAACTGGTCCTAACAGGAGCGGCGGGTAGTGGGTTTATTATTATTTATATATTTATATTTTGGGTTTGCTTAGCCTAGAGGCAGACTACTTATGCTGAGAGTTGGACATTTAGGTTGATGGCCATTTGTGATTCTTCACATTTGTATTTTTTTTTTTTTTTTTTTTTTAGTTTTGGCCATTTTGAAGGGAATACATACTTTTCTTAATATTCTTTGGAATTCAATAATGCCTTTTAAGTATAAAAATAACTCTTTGGAATTTGATTTCATGCAAATAAACAGGTCCTAAAGTTTAAAGCTGTTGGGTTATGTCTTGTAATGCTGGTTCAACATGTCAAAGTGTTCAAGAATGAAGGTTGCACCATCGGTGCAGCGACGTACAAGTCAGCAATGTATGCGAAGACATTACCGTTATATCTCTTGGTGTCATAGTGGCTCGAGTTGTATGGAATTCAAGCCAATGTAGAGATGGTTGGATGTATGTCTTGTATTCTGGATTTACCGGAGTGGTCCATTGGACCGGGTTTAGGGTGAAGGGTACTTAAGATATCGTATCGGGGCTTTCTTGGGGCAAAGAAAGCAAAGATTATATATACCATGTAATATGTACCCTTAAACTCTAAAGAGAGTCAAGATGACAAAATGTTGCTCTCTTGCCATAGACGTAGGCGGTTTTTCCAAACTACGTAAAATCCTCGTCTCTCTCTAGCTAATGTGGCATGATTGGTCGATCGCAGGTTTCCCGCTTCCACACGCACGCGTACAACAAAAGCTTTTACAAAGTGTGTTATTCATCCGTATGTATATAGCCTAAACGAGTGTCAAAGTGGATGTGAGTCAATTCATGGGGTTAGCAAGTGGGAGGTGGATTAATCACAAGTGAGTCATCCATCTTGGCCAAAGGAGGTATGTGTTAATGATAAAAACACACTTTACTTGTCAAACCCCTACAATATATATAGCATTAGATTATTTTTATGATATCATCCACGCTTCGACTCGAGCTTAGAAACTCAAGTTACCTTGGGCATAATCTAATCCACATGCATTTCCAGCCATGCTTGATAGTCCATCACACCTGATGCACCATTAGAAGATTGCAACAACAACTCTAAATTTCAGAGAGTTTCACAGCTTTGTCCACTATGTTTATGCCCCCAGTGATATAATTTTGGATGATGATAAATTAATTGATAATCTTGGTAGGCTTGGACCACCCTACACATGCTTTTTTGTTTTTTTGGCTAAAAGGAAATATTATATTAGAAATGAATGCAAAGCTACAATACCACGAATGATTACTTGTTACTCTTACTATTACTACTACCACTACTTCTGAGTTCTTGATTAAGCACAACAAACTAGATATTATTATGTAGGGGATTGCATCCCTTGAATACTGTGGCAAAAGCGGTTCGCCTAGTTAGGACGATCGTTATCATTGAGCTGACTGTACAGGGTATTCTTGTAAGTATAAATCCCATATATGTATTGGGATAGGTCATGTTTGTTTGCATTATAATACATAGGAATTGAGATAATTTATGCCATAAATAGTTAAAATGAAGACCACGGGTGAATATCCAAAAATGCCCATCATATAATCTCCCCTTTAATGAAAATTGAACTAAGATGGAAAATGAACATCTACTAGTGAAGACTATCTTTCATGGAGCTACCAAGCAAATAGCTGAGCGACTGTAGATCATGACTCTATTTTCAAAAGCTGCTGAGTCGAAGTCAAACTAATTTCCATGCACGTGAGCATTAAGTAGCCAAGATAAGGTTAAAGTATTTTAAGAGCATTCTAAATAATTCTTCCTGTGTTTCAATGCCAAATTAATAGAGGAGTTCAATTTTGAGAGTCTTTTTCTTTCAACAAAATTATTTTACTTGACTATGGTGAAGGAAAATATTTTCTTTTATTTTCCTGTAAGCACAATAGCATCTGAATTTATTGCTCGCACAATAACCAGTTTCTTTTTGCTTTTTTGGAATGTTTACCATTCTGTTTATAGGGGTTTTTTTATGGATTACTTCCCCTTAAAATGTCTTCCACGAGTCAATGGCAAAAGTTCTAAAAAGGATTTTTCCCGTACGGTAACTTAAACACATCAATAACTCCCTCTTGTTACCAAAGTAGGCAATTCTACCTACACATTTTCCGTATCGTCCATACCCTTGCGCAGGCCAAAAGGTGTTTTTTTATTTGCGATATCACAAAAATTGTTGTGAAACCGCAAGTTAATAAGTTGCGATATCGCAATTTATGTTGTGATATTGCAATTTATATTGTGATGGCGCAACTAGAAAACCCTTTTCATCCTTTTATTCCTCCCTGTTTTGACTATTCCTATTTTCAACCTGCTGTAACTCTCTCCCTCAGCCAATTTCACCCTCCTTCCTTGCCAACCTATTTGCAAATATGCAAGGCCCCCAACGTCCATTCGACGTCGACGAATCATCATCGTCTCCATTGCCTCCATCGACTAGGGATTTTGGCCTCCATTGTTTCACAATCTAGGCGTTCAAGCGCTTTATATTGTTGCAGTCGCCCCTGCTCAACCCGGTAGTCCTTCTTCCCTCTCTCTTTTAGCGATATTTCGGTCTTCTCTTTCCTTTACCTCCTCTCTATATTTATCTCTCTTTGTGGGTTTAGAAAACCCTAAATGCTCTTGAACCCTTTCTGGTAAAAATAAATAAAGAAGAAGAAGAACTCTAGAACATCTGAGTTCTGCAAGAACTCTAGAACATCAGAGTTCTGAATCTCTACTTTTAGTGAATTAGAGTCACCCTATAGCTTTTCTCTTTCGTTGCCATAAACTAGTTGTTATAGCCTTTCAAGGCATTGGGCCATTATGAAACTTCCTTGCGTATCATTTTCATGTTGGAATAGCACGTCCCCAAGACTCTCTCTCTCTCTCTCTCTCTCTCTCTCTCTCTCTCTTTCTTTCTCTCTCCAAAACAATGAATACGAAACTCTATCTTATAAATTAAACTAATAATGCATAATAACGTCTACAGGGAATCCTTTCTTCACAATTTCTTTCAAGGATGTCTTTAATTATAGGTTCTCTAAACACATCATTATCTTTGCTATAAAGATATAACAATCTAATTCAGCTCCATGCATTCTAAGTATCTGAGGTGAAACTAGATCTTTTGGGATAAGAAGATTCCAGAACACATGCAAAATAAGTTTTAAAATTTCAAATATTATAAGAATTTAACTACATGGAATAGAATATTCCATTGTTGTGCAAATTGTTATGTTTAACTACTTTCATGAAATTTAACAAATTACAAGTGACAGTATTTAGCAATTTGCAAGGATTAAAAATCTTACAACTGATGCAATCCAAGTTAATAGGATTGACCGATTAACGCTTACGCAATACCCCAAAACCCAAGGTAAAAAAACTACAAGAAGACAACTGAGTCATATGTGAAATTGGGTTGATGTCCACATCCTAGAGTCTAGAAGGGTCACATATGCACCAAATTTAGTAGAGATAATGTGATAGAAGTCTAAATAGAGAATGGAGTCATAGACTATCTCTTCTTAATTTCTTAATGCAACCATAGGTTCCATCTTGGCCTTCAGATTAAGGTTTTAATGTTTTAGTCCTGGCCACTGGAACTTAACTATAAGCTAAAAGACATAAATGCACCTAACTATTTAAATAAAATGGGCGATGGAACAAAAATACACATGCAAAGGGGATGTCCAAGCTGTTTGGTTCTTCTCATGTAGACTATAATGCTAAAATGTCAGTCCTGATATGGTCTAGTGTGGACCATGGGCTGGATCAAGTTGTAGATCACCATGATCTACAGTAATCCGACCCTTCTTAGTTTTATTGTCAATTAATTTTCTTTTTATTTTTTTTAATTTGTTGTTAGTTTTTAAGACTTCACAGGGCACTGACTTGTCCTGTCTTTGCTGCAATGAGGACCTGTACTTGAATTCAAAACTTTAGTGTACGCTGCAATAAAGGCAGTTTGTAATCTAAGCATTTAATTTTCCTGAAAAATTTTGGTATTGTTATAATCTATGATTAGCTTAAATCTTTTCTAGTTAAAATACACATTGTGAATGGACAATTTCATGTGTTGGGCAGTGTCATCAACTTGTCAGAAGGGGAAGGCTGCTAAAATGGTGGAAAAAGCATCTCATAACAAAAAAAAAAAAAAAAAAAAAAGGCACATTCTGACCAGAAATACATTATTAATGTTATTAGATTAATTACACATTGTGTGTGGACAATTTAATGTTCCAATTCTTACTAGCAAGAGGACATAAAAAATATAAAGATTAAGACTAAATGCCCTCAAAAAGTGCATACATATCCATTATAAGACTATAAATAACAAGAGACTCGTCAAGCAAATTACTTCAATATATACAAAATGTATCATCTAATTTTACAAAGTAGTCATATATAGACACAACTAGACTATAGTCATGGAGAAAATATATTGAGCCTCTTGATTCACATAACTACTGTCAAGCAGGTGGGTAATGACATCTCCTTTGATTATGCCCAATTTGGCGACAATTGGAACACATGACTTGCCGCCGTTGTCTGTCCTCTGTATGAGTTCTATTCTTTTTAGGTTGGCTAGCTTGTCGTCATACATGAGGAGGTAAGACGCACAGATTACTCTGAGCTTCCCATTGGCGGATGTCTCTGATCGCATGGACAATATCGTTATATGTTGATCGAGAAACATCGCTCGAGAACTATTGCTCACAGTAATCAAATGGATCCACTCCCCTTATTTGAATTGCTGCCACTACATGCGAACATGGAATACCTAAGACATCCCACTTCTGGCAAGAACACGGTTGCAAAACAAGATGCACCACATTAATATACTGGGTAGAGTGAACCTGGTATTCGAATTGACTTGCTGGTCGGACTGCCAATCGATGGGCGTCTTCAAATTCTTTACTCGGTATTTTTTCGGCATACGGAGTTAGTCTTGTACTCAAGTCAAATGAACTGTGATGGCGTATTTCATAAAATTTTATTAATTTACATCATACAGCCTCTACTTGCCTCTTTCAATAAACTATTCATGAATTCAGGAACATTGGATAATGTCATAAAATTCCAATGACAATTTGCAATTCATATTCTTTAGGGTCAACATCGATATCAAATTCATCTTCATCATTTTCAGCCCCCTCCTCCACTACAATATTGCACCTCCATCGACACCATGAATTTCGGGTACTGCATCATTTTCCATCCCGTCCATGACAAATTAATCCCTTATGTCCTTATGTTAGAGGATTGAACACTGTCATCTTCTCCTAGATTAATGGATGGGTAAAGATCTTCAAGCAAGGCCTCCACAAATGGGTTATCATAAGGTACAACAGGCGTGTTCAGGTCAAACTGTCCTGGAAACGCACTTGACACATCGCACTTGCATAGCAAACAGTCAATCATATGTAAATCACATAGTATTATCAAATCAGATGTGTAGTGAAAAAAACCTATAAACATACCTCTTGTTGAAGGGCCACCTGTATCCTTATCACCGTTGGAGAAGTTTGTGGTATTTGTATACGTTATCAAATTTTCCCTACGTGAATCACCATGTCATAAAACAATCAGATTAATGATTAAAACAAGCTATTAAACAAATCAGCAACACTACATTTGTTATGATGGGTTGTGGTGGCACATGTTAAAATTGAATGGCGGTCTATTCCCTCGCTGGCTGCTAGGCCTAGTGTATGTAGACCTTAGATGTGATGGTTGTCGAGTTGCAATTGCTTCACTGTTTCTATGTAAATAAAAAAAATATAGCTTGACTTCCGTTTTGGAATAATTTAAACATTTGATAGAGATTATCATCACCTCTTATGGTTATGAACGTGAAGCTTCGGCCATTATGATACTGATATTGCATGTTTATATGCTCATTATGAAGCTCTTAACCAGTTTCTTCGTTCATCTTTCCAACTAGTTGATTGAAAGTTATATTGACATCGACCCATATTACCTTCCGCTCACCACTAATGTAAACTGGAAGTGGATTGCTTATGTCTAATATACCATTAAAATGACATTATATTGACATCGACCTTGCTGAGTACGCCTGTTTAGGCCACTGGTTAACCCACTTTTCAATGGATTTTTTGGCTGAAATTTGGGGATCTGAAAGTCCGTATTGTAAAATTTAAATCTGCAAATTTTCAAGGAAAAAACACCCATGTTTTCCTAATTTTCAATTAGCGTACTTTTCGAACATAGTCGGGTCAACTCTATTAAAACTGTGTAGAATTTTTTACTATTCACATACCAAGTCCAAATTTACTCTTTCTAATCAGTCCACAAACTTTGATTTTCAGCAACAAAACATAATTTTAAACATGAAATCTAATTCTAATGAATGCACTACTCACATTCGAACCATAGATCATGCAAATGACATAAATAGAAAGTTTATAATATAACATAAAAGATCAAATTAGAAGTTTTTAAATCAGAAAAGTTACTGAAAATAAAAAGAACAAAGGTGAAAAATAAAGAGCGGAGAAGATGTATCAAAGATCTAGAAACTTGATGATCATACAAGCATTGAAAATGCGATTATGAAATCCTCTCTTCTCATAGTAGGAAAAATAATGCAAGTAATTAGGTGATGTCTTTCGATTTTTAATTCATTTTTTTTTATTTTCAAAATCCTAGATCTAATCATATGAAATATTATCTCAAATCAAAACACATAAAAGAACTAGAAAGAGAAAATTAAACCACCTACATAAAAAACATGCAGAATCAATCCAAGTAGTGTCTTTATTACTTGATCTTTGAATGCAAAAAATTAATGTTCTTCAATCTTTTTCATTCTCTTAACATGGCCTCTCAACCTATGCCAAAAAGAATTAAAAGAAAGAAGAAAACGGAAGGTACTTAGAAAGAGAAAGGAGTGGAGAGAGAGAGAGAGAGAGAGAGAGCCTCCAAGGTGTTACACGTCCAGCCTTTCTTCTCTCTCTATTTTATAGTGTGTGATGCCTTGTCTTTTGCTAATAATCTCCTCGCTTTTAGGGACTTGTTTCCTAATGTGTAGAGATTTCTTGCTTAGGCCTCAAGCTAGGCTTCACACTTGGAAAGAATTTGACTTTGTGAAGATTTGTTGCTAATTTCTTGGAGAACAATTACTTCCTTGTAGAATCGTAACATATCTCTCAAAAATTGCAAGTGGTGTGGATGAGCCAACCTTCCAAAAAATTTCAAAACTTCCACATGAGAGAAGATTTCTTGAATGTGGACATCCCTCTAAGGCTTGGAAACTTTCCTTACCATCTCACACTTTCCAAACTAAGGTGGGCCAAGTGGGCCATGAGAAGCACACACATTTTTTCCTTATCAAGCCACATGGTCTTGATCATTAATTCTAAGAAATTATCAAAGTCATGTGAATATCACCAACAAGTAGTAACCCAGAAATTGCAAGATAAAATCAAATCCAAAGAGTCCAAGTTTCCTTAAGAACTCTACCAGTTGGATTTTAGTCAAGATATGTTTCTAAATATTTGGAAACTTTTGCAAGCCAAGAAGCAATCCAAAGGAGATATCACACGTCCAACACTTTGCCTTCCCAAGCTTCTCAATTCCATGTTGGAAGTCCAAGCCATGATTGAAAGTAAAATTTAAGATTCAAATTTTGAATCTTGAATCAAGAAAAAAAAGAAAACAAGAAAAAAAATTCCAAAAGAGGCTTTACACGTCGAAAGCCATGAAGGTTCAAGATGATACACTCCAAGTGGGGTCCAAATGCATTCAAATTAGAATTACATCGGAAACCGACACAAGAACTTCACTCGAGGGTAGAGTAACATGTAGGAACTGACGGTTCGCAAATAGGACTCCCGGTTAGAGAATTAGAAGCGAAAACATCAGATTTTTTAACACTTAGGCTTGAAAACGGCCCGCTGGGGGTCCGGAACAGAAAACAGTCCCTGGAAAATTGAAAACCAGCACGATAACTTCGCTCGAGGCAAGAGTAACTTGCAGGAAAAGACGGTTCACAAATAGGACTCCCGGTTAGAGAATTAGAAGCGAAAACATCGGATTTTCCAACACTTAGGCTCGAAAACGGCCAGCCAGGGGTCCAGAACGAAAAACGGCCTCCGGAAAAATTGGAAACTGGCAGGAGAACTTCGGTTGAGGGTAGAGTAACTTGTAGAAACTGACGGTTCGCAAATAGGACTCCCGGTTAGAGAATTAGAAGCGAAAACATCAAATTTTCCAACACTTAAGCTTTAAAATGGCCCGCCGGGGGTTCGAAATGGGAAACAACCCCTAGAAAAATTGGAAACCAGCACGAACACTTCGCTAGAGGCTAGAGTAACTTGTAGGAACTGACGGTTCACAAATAGGACTCTCGGTTAGAAAATTAGAAGCGAAAACATCGGATTTTCCAACACTTAGGCTCGAAAACAGCCCACCGGAAGTCCGGAACGGGAAATGGTCCCCGGAAAAATTGAAAACCAACACGAGAACTTCTCTCGAGGGTAGAGTAACTTGTAGAAACTTACGGTTCACAAATAGGACTCTAGGTTAGAGAATTAAAAGTGAAAACATCAGATTTTCCAACATTAGGCTCGAAAACCGCCCGCTGGGGGTCCGGAATGGGGAACGGCCCCCGGAAAAATCAAAAATTGGCACGAGCACTTCACTTGAGGCTAGAGTAACTTGTAGGAACTGACGGTTCGCAAATAGAACTCCCGGTTAGAGGATTAGAAGCGAAAACATCGGATTTTCCAACACTTAGACTCGAAAATGGCCCGCCGGGGTCCGGAAAGGGCAACGGCCCCCGAAAAAATTAGAAACTAGCACGAGAACTTCTCTTGAGGGTAGAGTAAGCTGTAGGAACTGACGGTTCGCAAATAGGACTCCCAGTTAGAGAATTAGAATTGAAAACATAGGGTTTTCTAACACTTAAGCTCGAAAATGGCCCGCCGGAGGTCAGGAACAGGAAACGGCCCCTAGAAAAATTGAAAACTGGTACAACCACTTCGCTCGAGGCTAGAGTAACTTGTAGGAACAGACGGTTCGCAAATAGGACTCCCAGTTAGAGATTTAGAAGTGAAAACATCGGATTTTCCAACACTTTGGCTCGAAAAACGCCTGCCCCGGGTCCGGAATGGGAAACAGCCCCCGGAAAATTTGGAAACTGGCACGTGCACTTCGCTCGAGGCTAAAATAACTTTTAGGAACTGACGGTTTGCAAATAGGACTCTCGGTTAGAGATTCAAAAGCGAAAACATTAGATTTTCCAACACTTAGGCTCAAAAAACGCCTGCCGGGGTCCGGAATGGGAAACGGCCCCCAGAAAAATCGAAAACCGATACGAGCACTTTGCTCAAGGCTAGAGTAACTTGTAGGAAGTGACGGCTCGCAAATAGGACTCCTAATTAGAGATTTAGAAGCGAAAACATCAGATTTTCCAACACTTCAGCTAGAAAACGGCCCGCCGAGGGTCCGAAATGGGAAACAGCCCCCGAAAAAATCGGAAACCTTCACGAGCACTTCGCTCGAGGCTAGAGTAACTTGTGGGAACTGACGGTTCACAAATAAGACTCCCGGTTAGAGAGCTAGAAGTGAAAACATCGGATTTTCCAACACTTAGGCTCAAAACAGCCAGCCGGGGGTCCAGAACGGGAAACGGCCCCCGGAAAAAACGAAAAACGGCACGGGTACTTTGTTCAAGGCCAAAGTAACTTGTAGGAATTGACGATTAGTGAATCGGACTTCAGGTTAACAAATTAAATGCAAAAACCGCCTGTTCTCAACACTTAGGCTGGAAAACAAGCCGCCGAAAAACTTAAGAAAAGATTTATATATATACATGTTTATCTTTCATTTATAATTTAATTCATTGAAAAGATTCTAATGTTGTTTTTGTCATTGCAGATTGATGGACGCTTTGCAGATTTTTGGGGTTGTTTTATTCTTTTTAGTTTATTTGTATATGTATATTGGACATTTATATGTGACTATGTCATTATTGATTGTAATATTTGTTTAATGAGATGAATGATTTGATGAAAAATTGTGATGGTTTTTTGTTTATTTAGCAACTTTTGTTTGCATGCGCATTTTTTATATTGAATATAGGTACACAAACATGTTTATTTTTTTAAACAGGTGTATAAACAGGTTTATAGGAAAATTATATTGAAAAAATAAATATACCATTTAAAAAAAAATAAAAATACTTTTACCGACGTTTTTTTTCGTCAGCAAAAAAAGAAATAAAAATAAAATACTTTTACCAACATTTTTTTCGTCGGTAAAAGAAGAAATAAAAATAAAAAAAATAAAAATATTTTTATTCGACGTTTTTTTCTTTGTAAAAGAAAAAAGAAAAAATATATAAAAAATATAATATGTTTACCGACGTTCAATAGAAAACGTCGCTAAAAGTAGGAAGGAGGAAAGACTCCTAAATAAATGGATTTTCAGACTTAATTCTCTTCGAAAAGGCAGCATCTCAGAGAGGTATATTCTAATTTTTATTTTTTCTATGTTTTTTTTCTTTTCTTTTTACATCTTCATATGGTATAACCAGCTTGAGTGTTTTCTTATTGCACATGGTTACACAACCAAAGTGCAACTTGGATTCATGATTATCAAGAGAGGCATGTGGAGTAATGGATTGGACCACTTGGGTTAAGTGATTATGGTCATGTGTTGTGGACTGTGACGCTGTTATCATTGTGTTCCTTTTCTTCGTTGGGATTTGGTTTTGTATTTGGATTTTCGCTTTAATAGAAGTAATCATTAGCTATTGATAAAAATTGAGGGATGCTGTTGCATGCTTGTAATTTAAGTTAATGCACTAGAGATAGCTTAAGTTGAACTTTGTCTGCTTATGCAGCTCTAAGTTTGTCGGTCTATATGTGTTATAGCCTGAATAATTCATGCAAATATTTACAGTTAAAATATGGGGAAAATCTCAAAGAAGTATAAAGTTCAAGCCTCATTTTTGAAAAAACCTGCTACATAGCAGTTCTAAATTAACTGAATTATGACTTCCTTCTCTTAGTGAGTGTATTTACATTTTCATATTATTGAAACATGAAAGATTGCTGGTTAGCTTTAAGACACTAATTTTATTTTATTTTTTTTGTGTGTATGTAGTGCTTTCCATGTGCTCGATTTTTTCTATTCTTATGGACCGGTCCTGTTTCAATACATTCAACCATTTCAAGAAACATTCCATATCCTAAATAAGAAGACAAAATGGGATTCAAAATCACAACTGAAACATATCACTACTAGCCCTCCTTAATGTTTTCAGAATCCCCCCTCGTGTGTGAGCAACAATGATTGGATTGATCTTGTTAGGTATTTCAGATATGAGGACTTTAAGGTATGCATGTTAATTAAGTTATATTATCTACCCTTTTAATCTATCTATCATACATGTATTGCTTATAATTTATGGTACCCAAATGCAGAAAATGAGTAATAGAAATAAGGAGAACCGGGAAAAGCAGAAAATTGGTCATGTTGCTGGGACGAAGGCTTTTGCTCGAATCAGCTATGATAGTGTAAACTTCTCTCATGATGTTTTTGGGAATTTATTAATAAATATATATTATTTGTGTTAACTTGTATAATGACAACGTAATCTTGAGATGGGGGACGAGCCTTCTCGGACTAGCTTGTGGTTCACTATCCGGTATAATAAGAAGAAAAAAGTTTGGGTGGATTCGACTTCACAAAAAGTCTATGTTACTTATTGTTCCCTACTCTATTTTCTTATCAATTTTCTTATATTATACATAATACTAAATTGATATATAATAACAATTGGTTTTTTGATGTAGGAGGAGCTTAAGAGATGAGAGTCTCAGCCACCAGAGGAAGGCACTCCTCCCAAGACTGAGGATCAAAGGTTTGAGGCAGTGGTTGGACCAAAGCGATCAGGATATATACGTGGTCATAGGGTTGGACCAAAGCTCAAGACCTCTACAGTTGGGCAGTGAATCCATGCGCAACTAGAGAGAGAGAGGATGAGGAGTTTAGGAGGCGAACTGAGGCGGATACAAGGCGCTTGGAGTTGTTACAAAAGAAGAATAGTGAGATGGCTTCACGAATAGAGTCCTTAGAGTCCCAATTAGCTTCACAGCAGACATAAGTGCAAGCTCACGTGCAAGCAGCGCTCTAGTTCCAAGTAGAATTGCAATAGACAGAGGTTCATGCTAAGGTGCAAGCTGCGTTACGGTCCCAGCTTAACAACCTCCTCCAGCAGTTCAAGGAGTCAGGCCAAATTCCAATGTAATGCATAACTACTCAAAAGCCGGATGATAATGATTGTTTTTTTATTTATAATTTTTCTATGTGGATGTAAGCTTTACTCTTGCTACTCAAGTACCTTAGAACTTAATGTTTTTAAATTTGAGGTTATTTTCTAATACTGGATGGTGATAAAGTTTTGATTTTCTCATATTATATAAGCAGGTTCATGAAAATTTGAAAAGGGATCAGTAAATTAATTTTATTCTACATTTTAATTAATTTTAACCTTCTAGTCGCGGGAGCAAATCGTCGGTAGAACTATTATTCTTAATACATTTAGTGATGGCTTGTTGTCGTAGCTGAAAGTAAAACGTTTAGTTGCGATTGCAAGTCACTGCTAAAACTATCACTAAAGGTGCTATACCTAGTACTTGTAGTGGCAATTTGCGTCGCAATTAAAATTTAAACATTTAGCCGCAATAACAAGTTGCCACTAAAATTACTTCACACACTACTTTTAGTGGCAACTTATAGTTGCCACTAAAATTAAACTTTTAGCCGCGACTTAAGATTGCCCCTAAAACCCTACTTTCATATGTTTATAAAAAATTTTTAGCTACGGTTTTATACTTTTAGTGACAACAATTTTTTAAATAAGCGGCGATAAATCTTGCTGCTAATTATTAGACTTTTAGCAACAATTTTGGAGTTGTGGGTAAAAGTCCAACTTTTAGCCGCGATGTTTTAAAATCGCAACTAAAACAATTAGTGACAACACTTTTAGCAACGACTCAGCAGCGATCAAAATATTGCCACTAAAACTTTTAGCCGTGACTTTAAGACCTTTAGCCGTGAAAAATTTCGCAACTAAATGTCAAGTTTCTTGTGGTGCCATTATTGAAGATAAAATTTAGGATTCAAATTTTGAATCTTGAATCAAAAAAGAAAAGAAAACAAAGAAAAAAAAAATCCAAAAGAGGCTTTACACGTCCAAAGCCATGAAGGTTCAAGATGATACACTCCAAGTGGGGTCCAAATGCATTCAAATTAGAATTGCATTGCAAATCTGTATTTTTAGATTTGAAATTTATTTGGAAAAAAACTGGGCCCAAGAGAGGAAGTTGCATGCGATAAGAAGAATCCTATTTTCACTAAGATTGTGGGCCAACTCCTAGAAACTCTCTCAAAATCCTCTTAATCCTAATTCAACTTGGACCCACACTACTAATCCTTACCCAAATCAAAACCTAGCAAGCCAAGTCATCAAAAATGCATAAAAGGAGCCAAAAATTAAGGGGCTACACGTGAATCCATCTTCCCCCATTCCTCTTGGACGACTAGCAACATCTTCCCCTTTTCCATAATTTTTTTCTTCATCTCTCCATACTTCCATCAATATTTCATCGAACGCCTTCCCTAAGGCACACCACCACTTGAATTTTTACGCCGCCGCGCCACCGCCGTTGCTACTGTCACTCCACCATTGGACAAGCCATTCATCATCTTCCCTTGCTTCAATTTGTAATCCGTCGGTCATAATCTCTATTTTTACTTTTCCTAAAAATAAGTTAAATCTAAGATTGAACCTTGCTGACATTTTATAGAAAACGTCGCTAAAAGCCAGCCTTTTACCGACATTTTTTGATAAAACGTCGCTAAAAGTAGTCTTTTAGCGACGTTTTATAATTCGTCGGTAATAATCTCTGATTTTTACTTTACCTAAAAAAATAAGTTAATTCTAAGATTTAAGTTTGCCAACGTTTTATAGAAAAACGTCTGTAAAAGTATAATTTTTAGCTACGAAATTATATACCTTGGTAAAAGTGTATCTTTACCAACGAATTTATAAAAGCATCGCCAAAAAACGTCGCTAAAAGTGCAAGTTGTTGTAGTGACGTGTCCCCATTCAACATTTTCAATCACAAGTTTGTATTATCTCCTAAAATGCATGTGGGCCATATGAGTATCATGAGAAAGAATATGGGGCCATGCAACTTGAGGTGAGAGACTCTCTTTGATTTCCTTGCTTTGGATAGACGTCTTCATGATTTCTCTTTCCAAGTGTGATGACTCTTGCTTGTACATTTGACTTTCCTTTGACTTCTCTTCTCAAATTTCATCAATGTGGGTCCATGTTGTTGATTTCTCCTAAAAATTGAAAGAAACAAATTTATCATTAATCATATGTGAGGAATATGAACATGAACTATGCATGGGACCCTAACATGCCTACTTGATACATAAAAAATGACAACTTTCCAAAAATAACACATGGTGCTAAAATTAGCAAATATGCATTGATGAAGCCAAAAAACTAATTTTGGAGTGATGAATGAGATGAAAATTTCTTAATTTCACAAAAGTCATGCAATTCAATGAATTTTGACCAATTCTACCCATTTTTCCAAAAATATCCCCAAATACATGTAATCATAAAATTAAGTACAATTCTATGCAATTAAACCTAATTAAGTCCACAAATGCTCATGAAATGATGACCTAATGACCTAATTTTGTGGACTTATCATACTAATTCTCTATATTTAGCAAAAGTATATATACGATAAAAGACTCATTTATATAAAATAATAGTAACAACTTGGGAGTTGGTCAGTTGATGCCATATCCTTGGGGTTTTGATGTTAGATGGTCACAAATGTCTTTAACTATTGTCCAGACAAGGTGCAAAGTCAGGCCTCAATTGTGAAACCCCCCCCCCCCCCCCCCCCCCCCCCCCCCCCAAAAAAAAAAAAAAAAAAAAACAGGGAGCATTCCAATTTTGTGGAATAATAGAGTATAGTACAGTTGTAAGATCTTAATCGTTCATCTAATGAATATCACTGTTTGTTGATAACTATTAAAGAATCTAAACCTTTTAATCGTTTCCTTACTTACATATAATATTAAAAAAATCGTTAGCAGTTTAAGATAATGATTAAAACAATGTTTGTAATGCCACAATAACAGGAAAATGTTAAAAATATCTCTGGACACTCTGAGCTTGTGCTGGGACCCACCATAGGACGGAATCAACAAGACATCTCACATTATTTTTTGCACCTAGATGTCCAAGCCAAATTCAGTTGTTGGTAATTCATGGTATGAGAACAAGGGGATTTTTTTAATATATCAACAAATGGATGTTCATCAAAAAGTAGGGCTCTATAAGTCCCACCTAAGGTCACTATTAATATTTATACAAAATGTTTCAAATGTCTCTACAAGTGGGATTCCTTATATCCTAACTACCTTCAAAAGACACAAAAGAAGAAAAAAACAATACAATAAATAAGAGGCAGATACATACACGGTGGGAAACATGGAATGAATACCATAGACAAAGATGTGGCAGGAGATTCACTTGCTATATATGACATTGGACAGAGGTTGACTTGCAGAGAATGTGGTAGCTAGGAGATTCACCTACTATATATGCTAATGGATTGAGGTTCACTTGCAGAGAATATTGGAATGAGAGAACCTAAGCCAAAGACGAAAGCAACGGAATGAAATGAAATTATAAACAGAAATGGATTTGTTGACTTTTAACGTAATGCTTTTCGCGATATCACAACATAAATTGCCATATTGCAACAATTGTTGTGATATCGCAAATAAAAAACACATTTTTGCCTGTCCAGGGATACGGATGGTACGGAGAACGTGTAGGTAAAATTGTCCACTTTGGTAACAAGAGGGAGTTATCGATGAGTTTACGTTACCATATAGAAAAAATCCCTTCTAAAAATGTCACAAGAGTCTTGACTCTAGTACTTTTTTATTTTGACAATCTTACCCCTATCCCATGATATCTGTGGTAGACGTATATATCATGGGTCATGATATCATGGCTTTTGACTTACACACCTAGTAAAACCCAGCTGCCTTACCTCTTTTTCCACTTTTTTTTTCTATACTCTTCCTCTTCCATCCTCTCACTTCTCAGTGGCAGCCGACCCTACTTCCTATTAAACTCTATCTTTCTACTTCTATCTCCTTACTCTGCTGTCGGTGGCCCAACATTGTTGTCTTTTTCTCCTCTATAAACTCATTTTTCCTTTATCTTTAGGAGGTGGATTTTGGTTCATAAAAATAACGAAGGCAGTAGAATGAATTCAAGTGGTGGACACAGTACCATAGAAAACCAATGAGAGCAGTAAGAAATATGTGATTTTATCGTTCAATGATTTTTCAATACAGAGAAGATGGCATTTAATCATCAATCATCAATAGGACTGTAAGTGCAGAAAATATAACTCACAAGGTTAAGGGGAGCCCTTCGGGACTTAACATAATCAACTGTGAAAGCTGGTCGCTTTGGGGACCTGAAAGGGAAGAAGGAAAAGTCAAAGGACCCTGGCTGTGGGCAGCACAGGGCTCTCCGATGCTCCAGTTAGTATTAGGGTTTTTCTGAGGTTGAAGGAGATACAGGGATCATGCAGGTGCGTATTAGTGCTTGCGTACCTGCTTTGGAATAGCTCCTCTTCCATATATAAGAGAGGTTTTAGATATTTGGTGGTGGGCTTGATGATCTGACTGCTAAAGTCTCATCAGCCCACCAAGCAATTAATGAGGGTCCATCACAGCCCACATTGCATTAAATGATGGTCCAGTCAGCCCACGTTGCATTAAATGCGAGTGATATTGGGATTGATCCTATCTTGACTTGTTGGCGGTGAAAGTCCCATCGGACCTTTTCTTGGGCCCCGCCCTGATATGGACATGGCCGTTGGATGCAGCTCTGTCAGAGACTTGGCGAAGATTTGGACGGCTAGGAAAATGTATTTATCCAATGGCGCATACTCATATCCCGCCGCGTGTCTGAAGAGGGGAGACGGCTGTCAGTGCCTGTCTCATCTGATGGCTCGGCATACAGTTGCAGCCGAGGCGCGCGACCGAGACTCAGCCACACAGCCGAGATCACGACGGTATTAGGCCAGGGTTGGCCAAAATGACGATACTCATCCCGGCTGACGCATCAGTGCTCGAGCAGGGATGCACATGGCCGAGATTACCGCTGGATTTAGCATGACCCTGATGTCTTGAGAATTGCCCCACACAATTGCCCCTTAGCTTCTGATTCTTCGGAGTCTGGGAATCTTTAGGGTCGGAAGCTATAATGATGAGAATCAGACAGGGATCTTCGTCTTAATGACGGCTGCTGACGTTCGGTTTTCACCCGATTTCCCTTCGTCTGCCCTAAGCAATAAATATTGTTCTTTAATCATTGCAGAAAACACGCTAGTGGCGACATGCGTCATTATTTGGTTCGCTGCGCCGTCGAACAGAGAGCTCTTGCAGCCTTCCGATGCGACGTTTTTGAATTTCGAAAACATCGCTTTAAGATGGCGCCTCCTCCTTTTATAAATAGCGGCGTCGTCTTCCTTTCCCTGATCTTTACTTCCTGTATTCGAAAGAGACCTCCCAGAGCTTCCCAGAGCCTTTAAAAGCAAAGGTTGCCGTGATGTGCGCGAGAGAAGCCCTGAGAGCGATTCCAGCTCGAGTCCATTCTGCTCGTAAGTTCTCGTTTTTCTTTTACATTTGGGGTCTCGCAGATGGGTGTTTACAGCCACAGGTTAGAGAGTCCCACTGCCATAGAAGGGCTGAAGAGGGCATATAACATACCGGACGATGTCCTGGTTAGGCGAGCGGACCCTGCGGATTACGCACTCCGCTCGTACTCGGATGGCTGGATGCCCATCCCGTTGATAGCCGTGATTGAGGGGGGGGTCAGGTTCCTTTTGGATCCGCTCCTTAGGGCCTGCCTCAGCGCCTGGTCTATCAATCCCTGCCAGTTAGTGCCCAACGGTTATTAGATTATAATGGGCACAACTGTGCTCAATAGGAGGTTAGGCATCGACCTCGGTGTCCGCGACATCGAAGATGTCTATGATGTCTGCAAGTCTCGGGAGGATAGTTACTACCTCCGAGTCAAACCCCGCCTAGAGAGCTTCGTTACGGCGCTTGAAGATTCAAACAAATATGCCGAGGATGACCTCTTGTGCGTTTCGGGGAACTGGGAGTTCGGCGCCGGGGTGGACAGAGTGCACAGAGATAGCTTGCCTTGTTTTGTTTCCAAGTAATTATTTTTCTTGCCTTGCCTTGTTTTGTTTGGTTTTTCAATTTGCCGGACTGATGTTCTTGTGGTTTAACTGTGCAGCTGCCCAGGAAAGGAAGCAGTTGGCCAAGAGTGTCGGCTGGAAGAGAAACGAGGACTGGCACCGAAAAATTACAAGGTGCACGGAATTCTCAAACATGTCGGCTTGGGCGCTCTAGGCTACGAGCCGAAGTACCACGGCTATTACAAGAGAGTCGATCTGCCTCAGCAACAGCCCCGAGACGATCAAGGGACGAGTGAGCCTGTGGCCGAAGATTGGTCTGCGGCCGTATTCGAGGAGGGAAGATCGTCCGAAGTTGCGTTCGACGCAACCAGTTGGGTCGAGTCTAGTGCCGAGGCGTCGACTTCCGAGCCGGAGTCCAGCGACACCCCTCTCAAGAGAAGATCACACTACTCGTCGCCGGCCCCGAAAGAGGAGGGAGAGGAAATGCCTCGTATCTCGACATTCGTTGACTTGGAGACACTAGCGCTTGGTGATGACGCCGAGTCTCCCCCTCTCACAATCTCGGGCGCTGCTGGGACACCCGCTCGCGGGTCTGTCCTGATCTTGGCTGGTGCGGAAGAAGTCCCAGTTCCACACCCTAGTGCGGAACCTCGGCCATCTTTCTCTGAAGCTGAAGGGAATGACGGTCGTTCGAGAAAGAGGCCGAGGGATGAAGGAGCCAACTCAGGCGGTGCACTGCCCCCAGTCGAGCCAGTACCCTGGGAGCCGAGCTTTTTGCTCGAGCCTAAAAGGCCAATGATGACGGAGGACTACATCCATAGGAGGCCCAATCCCCTCGTGTTAGAGATACTCGGCCGCGCCTGTGCGCTTACGCGTGACATGGCTAGACTGGAGAACATGAGCGACCCCAAGCTGATGTCTTCGCTGATGCACTTTTGTTTTCAGGTAAAATCTCCTCGACTGTTGTCATCCCAAGTGTTTCATTTCGGCTACTGTTTTCTGATTTGCTTTTCTCTCTAACAGACGCTGTAGAAGTCGATGGTGGTCATCGACAGGCTTAATAAGTAGAGTCCTCTAGTCGCCAAGCTTGAGGAGAGGAGGGAGCTGGAGGAAGCGTTGGGAGCCAGCACCTCAAAGACGGACCAGCTGGAGGCGCTCAAGGATGAGCTCGAAGCAAAACTCGGGGAGGCCACTGTAGAGGTCGAGAACGAAAAGAAGAAAACCGCCGATCTCGAGGCCTTGGTTGAAAAGTTGAGGAGCGACCTTCAAGCTAAAACGAGGAGGACGGACGAGGCCGAGGCCAGGGTCGCATCCGAGAGCGTCGCCGCTTTTCAGGACGCGGCAAACCAAGCAACGGCTTATTATGGAGTGAAGGTTTTTTGCGTCAGGAACAGAACATGGACAAAGGCGTGACGAGCCGCCTTGAGAGAGGTGGGGGTTCCGGAGGACCATCTGTCCTTCGTGAATCCGCCAGACTGCCCCAACCCGTCGGCTCCCAACGACAGCGTGGTGATAGAGGCTTCGGCCGACGTCCCCAACAGCTCTAGTCCTCAGAGGCCCTGATTTTTTTATCAATGATGTAATAGTTTTTTTTTTCTTGAAACTTGTACTTCGGAATGTAATGATTATTTAATAATACAATTTAGTTTGTCTCAACTTGAGTTCTTTTCTCCACATTTCTCTTCTTTCTTCCCTTTTTTACGCAAGTGTTTGAGTTCGGCCTCATATCTGGGCGGCATAGATCGACCCGAGGCGATTTCATCCGTGACCGTAATGGTTTCATGCCCGGGCGGTATAGACGGACCCGAGGCGATCTCATCGTTGGCCATAATGGCTTCATGTCGAGGCGGTATAGACCGAGCCGAGGCAATCTCATTATTGGCAGTAATGGCTTCATGTCCGGGCGGTATAGACCGACCCGAGTCAATCTCATCATTGGTCGTAAGGGCTTCATGCCCGGGCTTCATAGACCGACCCGAGTAAATCTCATCGTTGGCCGTAATGGCTTCATGCCCGAGCGGTATAGACCGACCCGAGGCAATCTCATCCTTGACGTAGTAGCCAAGCTGCCGACATTTCCTATTGAGTTCCATCGAGAGTCAAGAATAAGAATTGCTTTCATTGATTCTGAAAATTGAATACAGACTAAAAATAGAACTTCTTAAGGTGCGATGCGTTCCATGGCCGTGGCAACTGTCGACCATTCATGTCTTCAAGTCTGTACGCCGACTGTCCGGTAATAGAAATTACTTTGAATGGCCCGCGCCAATTCAGGGCTAGCTTGCCTTGATTCAGATCCTTATCACCCGGGAGTGTCTTTTTCAGAACCAACTCACCAACTGCGAACTTTTTCTCTCTGACCTTCTGGTTGTAGCCCCTGGCCAACTGTTGCTGATAAGCGGCCAGTTTGATGGCTGCTGCTTCTTTGCGTTTGTCGGCTAGATCCAACTCCCGAGATAGATTAATTTCGTTTTGGCCTTGGTCAAAAAGTTCGGACCTCAGAGTTGGAAGGCCGATTTCGAGGGGAATGACCGCTTCCATCCCATAGGCGAGGGAGAAAGGCGTTGCCCAGGTGGAGCGCCTTGGAGTCGTTCTGTAGGGCCATAGAACACTCGGCAGTCCCTCGACCTATCTTCCTTTAGCTCGGTCGAGTAGCTTCTTCAGCCCATTTAGTACCACCTTATTAGAGATCTCAGCTTGACCATTGCTTTGTGTGTATGCCGGAGTAGAGTAGTGGTTCCTGATGCCGAGCTCTTGGCAGAAATTTCTGAAGAAGACAGAATCGAACTGGGTCCCGTTGTCCGAGACCAAAGCTCTTGGAATACCGAACCTTGTAACTATGTTCTTCCACACGAAGCTTTTTGAGTCTTGCTTGGTAATGGAAGATAATGATTCTGTCTCTATCCATTTAGTGAAGTAGTCAGTGGTGACTATCAACCACCTCTTATTTCTCGGAGCTCGGTGAAGCGGTCCCACGATGTCCAGCCCCCATTGGGCGAAGGGCCATGGGCTGGAAAGCGAACTCAAGTCTTGCGCTAGCTGATGAAGATAATGTGAGAATTTTTGACATTTCTCACACTTTCTGGCATATGACTGCGCATCTTTCTGCATGTACGGCCACCAGGAGCCTTGACTGATTACCCGGTATGCCAATGATCTTCCTCCAATATGGTTGTCGCAAATCCCTTCGTGTATTTCATAGAGAAAGTCCTCGACTCTGCTAGGGTGAACACACTGGAGATATGGGCCTGTGAATGACTTCTTGTAGAGTTTACCTTCATGAGACAACCAGAACCGAGATGCCTTGAGACTGATTCGGTGAGCCTCAATTTTGTCTTCAGGAAGCTAGTCGTCTTTCAGATAAAAGACGATCTGGTCCATCCAGCTCGGGCCGAGATTCAGGCATAGAATTTCCCTTGGCGAGTAGAGCTCTGTAGTGGGCTTTGTCAGCGATCCTACTTCGACGGTTCTTTTATTTCCCGCTTCAACGGCAGAGGCTAGATTAGCAAGGGCGTCAGCGTGAGAATTGGACTCTCTGTCTATCTGCCTGATTTCGGCTGTTTGGAACTGAGAGAGGAGCGTTTTTGCACAGGCTAGATAAGCAACCATCTTGTCGTCGCGAGCTTGGTAGTCTCCAGTTAGCTGGTTTGTCACCAGCTGTGAATCACTAAAGACCACTAACTGTTGAGCTCCTAGGATTTTGGCGTTGTTTAATCCTGCAATTAGAGCTTCATACTCAGATTCATTATTTGACGCCTTGAAGTCCAGGGTGAAGGCCTGCTCAATGACCAGTCCCTCTGGAGATTGGAGGACGACACTTGCGCCGACTCTTCTGGAGGTTGAGGATCCGTCGACGAAGACTTTCCAACTCGAGGCAAGGTGTCGACTCTAGATTTGTTCATTAGTCTCTGAGGGTGCTTCCTCAAGCCCCCCGTCCCTCAGTTCGGCCCCGAGCTGGGTGGGTGCCGAACTTGAAAAGACGAATTCTACAATGAAATCTGCCACAACTTGGTCTTTGATCGCCATCCTGGGTTGGTATTGTATGTCGTATTGTCCAAGCTCTACCGCCCATCTGGATATTCTTCCTGAAAAGTCAGCTTTTTTGAAGATGGACTTTAGTGGATGTTCAGTAACAACCACTATAGCGTGAGTTTGAAAATAATGGGAGAGCTTGCGAGAGGCACTAACGAGTGCTAACGCAAGCTTCTCCAATGGCAAGTACCGGGTCTTGGCATTAAGGAGGGTCTTGCTCGTATAGTAAATTGGTTTTTGGAGCTTATTTTCCTCCCTGACAAGGACTGAGCTGACCGCATGACCCGAGACCGCCAAATACAAATACAGTGTTTCTCCATGCTTTGGAGTTGAAAGCAGGGGAGGTGAAGAAAGGTAAGTTTTAAGCACTTGTAAAGCCTATTCACACTCCGGAGTCCATTGGAATTTTAAATTTTTTCATAGAAGGTGAAAGAATGGGTGGCACTTATCTGACGATTTGCTGATGAGTGCGGCCGCCACTCCGGTGAGCTTTTGTACTTTCTTGGCAGTGGCGAGACTCTGTATTTTGAGGATGGCCGATATCTGATCTGGATTGGCCTCGATTCCTCGCCGCGTGACTCGGCTCTCGAGGATCTTGCCGGACCCGACGCCGAAAGCACACTTGGAGGCGTTCAGTTTTAGCTTGCACTGCTTCAGAATAGTAAAGACTTAGGTCAAATCTTCCAAATGGTCCTGGGAATGCCTGAATTTGATGACCATATCGTCAATGTATACTTCGACGATCCTACCGAGCTGGGCCTAAAACATTTTGGTGACGAGGCGTTGATAAGTGGCTCCCGTATTCTTTAACCCAAATGACATCACCTCGTAGCAGTAGGTGCCTCGAGGCGTTATGAATGCGGTCTTTTCTTCGTCCGGCCTGTATAATGGTATTTGATGATAACCCCGATAGGCGTCGAGAAAACTCATCCTATCGTGGCCGGCGGTGGCATCAATCATCTGATCAATCTTGGGGAGTGGAAAGCTGTCTTTAGGGTAGGCTTTATTGAGGTCGGTGAAATCGACGCACACTCTCCATTTCCCGGTTTTCTTCTTGACCACCACCATATTTGCCAACCAGACCGGGTATTGGACTTCTCTGATTACTTCGGCCTCAAGCAGTTTGTCTACTTCTTCGATCACGGCTTCTGTTTGTGGTACCCCGGACCTACGAGCCTTCTGCATGACAGGCTTATGATTGGGGTCCACGTTCAGTTTATGGCACATGACCTTAGGGTCGACGCCTGGCATCTCGTCGGGCGTCCAAGCGAACACTTCTCTATTCAGCATCAGAAAATTGATAAGTTCGGATCTTTCTGGCTCAGCGAGCTGGCTTCCGAGTAGGAAGAATTTGCCCGGATCGTGAGAGTCTATCTTGATCTTTGTCAGATCTTCTACGATTTTCTTTTCCAGGTCCTGGTCGACCTCGTCGAGCTTCTTTTCCAATTCGGCCATGTTGACCTGCTTTGACTCTTGCTCTCCGGGTACCATGGCCATCAGGCATTGTTTGGCCATCTGTTGGTCTCCTTTGACCATGACAACCTCCATTCTGCTGTTTTTGTCCTCAAGCGGGAACTTCAATTTCTGGTGGCGAGTAGAGGGCACCGCCTCCATACCGTGGAGCCAGGTTCTGCCCATTATGGCGTTGTAGGGGGATGGTGCATCGATCACCAGAAAATCTGTCATTAGGAATGCTCCTCTAATTTGGACTTTGAGTGTCACCTTGCCTTTGCGGTAGACTGGTTTGGCACTAAAACTGATTAGAGGAGTCTGGGCTTCTTGCAGATCTGCCTCAGAGAGACCCATCTTTTTAAAACAATCAAAGTAGAGGATCTCAGATGAACTGCCGGGGTCGACGAGAATCCTCTGAACCTTGCAGTTTTTTAGCTTTAAAGTGACGACGAGCGGGTCATTATGGGGGAGCAGAACACCTTCCAAGTCCCCGTCCGAGAACCATATTTTGGGCCGCTCCTTCCGCGCCCTCTTCGTGGCTGGTTCGAGCTCGGCTGTCATCACTTGCTTACCGTGGGAGGTTTGTCTGGCTTCGGCACGAGCTTGGTTATTCCCCTTGGGAGGAGGGGCTAGGTGGATGACACTGATGAGCCTCTCGGATTCATCACTGTCTTGTCCTCTTTTGCTCTGGCGAGGAGCTCGACCGCTGTCCCTAGCCCCCGCCTTGATAAAATCCTTCAGATGCCCATCATGGACGAGCTTCTCCAGATGTGATCTCAGGATTCTGCACTATTCGATTTTATGCCCACTTTGTTTATGATAAACACATAATCTGCTTTGATCACGGGCAGACGGATCGCCCCTCATGGGCTATGGCCAGCTGAAGTATGGCTTCGACTGGATCTTGTTCATGACCTTATGAATAGGTTCCTTGAAGATGGTGTTGACAGCTCTATAGGAGTCAGAAGACGGCCTGGGTCTCTTGCTATCTCCAAAGGTAGATGTTGGAGCCTTCGCCGAGCTGGAGGGGGTCCAGCGTCGGCTCGACTCCTATCTCCGAGAGGATCCCTTGTCTTTTCTTGAAGGCTTACTACCTCGATCCTTGTGAATGACGTCGAAGCTCTCCTGAGCTCAGATCTGGTCGTCTTCTTGAGCAATGAAGCGGTTTATCCTGGCCATCAGTGCCGTTATTGAGGTCACAGGGTTACCAGCAAATCCTTTCGAAGATCATTATCTGGCAACAAGGCATTCTGAAAAGAAAAAATTGCCACTTCGTCTTTAGAGCTGTCAATCTGACTGTAGATCGTCCAGAATCGCTTGGTGAACTGGGTGATGTTCTCCCCTAGTTTCATCTTCAGAGCCATTATGTCCGCATCAGTCTTGGGTATGACTCTGTAGGCCTGAAACTTCTTCATAAAAGAGTGCTGGAACTGCTGCCAACTCGAGATGGACTTTTCTGGGAGTCCGCAGAACCATTTTAGGGGGAGTTCGCCCAAGCTGGAGGAAAAAACTCTGCAGTTCAGGTGGCCTTCGTCTCCCCAAACAGGCATCCTCTGAGAGAAGTGTCGAAGATGTGTAGCCGGATCCGAGGCCCCTCCATAAGTGACGAACCTCGGGACAGTAAACTTCCTAGGAAGGGAGAAATCTCTAACATCGCGAGTGAAGGGTGACGTGCCGAGATCAATGGACGTGCAGACATTTCGCTGATCCCGGGCGAGACCAGCCACTTCCAAATTTTGCTAAACTGCCTACTGAATACGGTCGTCGAGCCACTCTCGAGTGCATTGACGGACCTCTGGTATGGTCTCCGATCGTCTCTTTGAATAGCTATGGCTATTGCTCGAGCCTTCGTCACGAGTTCGACTACGCCTTCTCTCATTTAAATGAGTTCTCAGGTCCCTCCGGGAAGGAGTGATCTGTTCACGGTGGGCGTTCAGACGGGCTCCCAGGCCTCTCCTGGGAGGAGAGATCTGTTGGCGATGAGAGCCTCCTTCATTGGCTCGATGCAAATGCTGTCTAGCCGCATCTATTGCTCCTTCCTTCTCCTTCAGCAGCTGCTGGAGCTAATCGATGAGGGCATTTTTCTCTCGGATAATGGCGTTCTGTGCCCGAATCTCCTCAAGAGTAGGATTGAAATCTTCGTCAGGACTATAATCTTCATCCTTTTCATCCCTTTGGCGATCGGACAAACGTGGCTGATCCACCACTGGAGACTCATGTCGTCGAGTTCCCTCTTGTATAGGATCTCTTTCTTCAGGACGCTGGAGAGGTGTCATGCATTACTGCCCTTGAGAGCGACTCCGAGCGGAGGTGTCGCTCCCGAGCATTGGTAAGGGTGAAAAGGTATTCGTCGAAGTCATCCGCCGCAGTTTCTGCACGGAGTGCTCTTGATTTTTCTCCATCTTTCGCAACTTTCTTAGTCATGGTGTTTTAGGAAAGTTTTGATAAACGTTTCCCACAGACGGTGCCAATTGTAAGTGCAGAAAATATAACTCACAAGGTTAAGGGGAGCCCTTTGGGACTTATCATAATCGACTGTGAAAGCTGGCCGCTTTGGGGACCTGAAAGGGAAGAAGGAAAAGTCAAAGGATCCTGGCTGTGGGCAGCACAGGGCTTTCCGATGCTCTAGTTAGTATTGGGGTTTTTCTGAGGTTGAAGGACATACAGGGTTCATGCAGGTGCGTATTAGTGCTTGCGTACCTGCGTTGGAATAGCTCCTCTTCTATATATAAGAGAGTTTCTAGATATTTGGTGGTGGGCTTGATGATCTGACTGCTAAAGTCTCATCAGCCCACCAAGCAATTAATGAGGATTCATCACAGCCCACATTGTATTAAATGATGGTCCGGTCAGCCCACGTTGCATTAAATGCGAGTGATATTGGGCTTGATCCTGTCTTGACTTGTTGGCGGTGAAAGTCTCATCAGACCTTTTCTTAGGCCCCGCCCTGATATGGCCATGGTCATTGGATGCAGCTCTGTCAGAGATCTGGCGAAGATTTGGACGGCTGGGAAAAAGTATTTATCCCAATGGCGCGTACTCATATCCCGCCACGTGTTTGAAGAGGGGAGACGGTTGTCAGTGCCTGTCTCATCTGATGGCTCGGCATACAGTTGCAGCCGAGGCGCGCGACCGAGACTCAGCCACACAGCCGAGATCACGACGGTGTTAGGCTAGGGTTGGCCAAAATGACGATACTCATCCCAGTTGGCATATCAGTGCTCGAGCCGGGATGCACATGACCGAGATTACCGCTAGATTTAGCATGACCCTAATGTCTTGAGAATCGCCCCACACAAGGACCAACCAAACTAAAAGAATTGTTGACAAATGCGGCAAAGAATCGATGATATCATGACTTTTATCATTACCCATACTTCAAAGTCACTGAACTGAAAGTAGTAGGAAATATGCAATTTTATTTTTAAGTATACTTAATGACTCTTCCATAAAATAAAATAAAATAAAAAGAGTTGACATTTGGTCACCAGTCCATAAAACCAAGCAAACTGAAAATAAAATTAATCATTGACAAGTGCCATAGGGAAGCCATGTAATTCACAGGCATTGAAAGCATTAAGAATGCAATTTTAACTCGCATACAATGATTCTTCTAAAAATGCGTACGAAAACCGAAAGGGGGAAAGGGGTACACAATTTAGGGTTGGCTGTTTCCATGAAATCGCGATCTTATTCTTATCTGATGATATCATCAGATACGACCATCAATGAGAGAGAGGGAGGGAGGGAGGGAGAGTCAAGTAACTATATTTTCAAAACTTTAGCATTAATTCTAGAAAACAAGGTCACGGGGGAGTAATCTATGAAAATTCCAAGTTTGTAATGCTCAAATCTCAATGATTATTATTATTTTTATACACTCGCATAAGATTTTGAGATTTTTTCTATCTTTCATATAAAGTGAGAGATATCTCTTATAGAAACATCTACATATATATATATATATATATATATAAACATACACCGGTGCGACCATGTGGGGTCAGAAGTGGTGTGGGTTGACAGTGTGAACGACGTTTGGGTTGGTCCGGGGTGCTGAGCGTTTAGCACACTCACAATGACGTACACACTTACGTGTGATGCCCTTTTTAAGTAATAGTTATGAACAGGTTAGAGTTAAATAAGCAGACCATCTGGGGTCCACATCATTTATATATGTCTTGGACAGGAAAGGAATATTCTAGGGTTGTAACTTGGGCGGGGTCCTGTGGTCAAGTTGGGCTCGTTTGGTTTCAAGCTCGGCTTGCTTTTGGACCATGAAATCGGAAGAGGATTTGAGCCAAGCCAATGGTTGGAAATAGTAACTTTCCTTTGAGGGCAAAACTACAGTGCAGTGTCGCTTTGTATAGTATGCTGCATCACCCAGCTTTAAATGCATAGGTGCCCACCATTGAAAGACTCAGGCAAATTGGATACACCAACACCATGTGCAATAGGGTGTGTGTAGGCTCTCTCTTGGGTTCCTATCAAGAGGTTCCAGCCCTCTTGACTGGGTTACCAATAACCAAAAAGAAAAAGAAAGAAAAAAAAATACCTTATGCAGTGATCAAACTACAAATTACTACTCAAATTAGTATGGTAACCGCCGTTCGATTGACTAGATATGGAACACAAGATGAACTTAACTCTATTTTTCTCTGCTTTGGGATAGAAATGGAAGGAGCCCCTGCGTGCCATTAATCTAACGGTTGACTCACTGGTAAAAACATACAATGGTAAAAATCAGTATGGTAGCCACCGTTTGGAATTTTTTTAATTTTTTTTGGTAAAAACATACAATGAATTTTAAGATTGGTATTCTGTTTGGATCTTCAAAGGTGGACCCCACCATGCATTAAGGGTGGGAGATGCAGCATACTAAATTGCAGTGAGGCTGCATTGCAGTTCTGCCCTTTTCCTTTAGATGGATAGCCATAGGTTCGGTTAAAACAGGCGACCTATCCTTAACTGGCTCACAGGAGTGGGTGGGCAGTGGATTTATTATGATTTATGTATTTATGTTTTGGGTTTGCCTAGCCTAGAGTCAGACTAGTTAAATCTACCTAGCTACCCAAGAATCGGTCCTGGTCCTATCCACGGAGACCTCCCTATGTTCTCGGATGAGCCCGGCTACTTGTCCCGACTTTTGGGACCGATCCGTGGACCGGTCCCAAAGTCAGGACACAAATATCCCTGACTTTGGGACCGGTCCACGGATCGGTCCCAAAAGTCAGGACAAGTAGCATTTTTCTTCTTGGATATCAGGTTTCTTCCGTGTTCCTGTTCGCATGTACTTTGTATGTCATATATATGTGTATCCACAAACATTTTATGAATATATCTTATATGTTGTGTCATATATAAGATTTTTCTTAATTTAAGTTAATAATCTTTTTTGTATTGTAAAAATAAACAAGCTATTTTTTTAATGAAAAATAATATAGGCATTTATGCAAATATATTAATATAATTCATAAAGTTTGCCATTATCTTTTAAAAGATAGCAATAATACAAAAATGTTTTCATGAAATTATATTATGCACGGATTTTTCGCGTATGTCAATAGCACACATATTATAAACTTCATGTAATATCATGTTTAATACCTTTCTCTAATAAAAAAAGTGTTCTTAAAATAATATAAACCCTTTTCAAAAAGTAAACTGGAACACACACTCCCTCACATAAAAAATCATATTAAATATGCTGATTTTGAAAGTTATATTTAGAAGCATTATAAAATGTTATTCACTAGAGTAGCTCATGGAATATGCACGGAACCAAGACACACACCCGCACCGATAAATAAAAAAGAGGGGGAGAGAAAAAACATCACCATGTAACTTAAGGGCCATAGATCAAAGGGTTATGATAATTTGATGGACATGAGATTTTGCACATAAGTGGGTCACATGTAGATCTTTCGATCCCATAAGACTTGAGGGAATAAAACTTGATTTTGCAATCAAATTAATCATGGCCTTGTGATCTTTTACACTTACTATGAGAGATAAGGTGAGGGCCCTCACATTATATCTCACAGGAGCATCTCCTATATATATATATATATATATATATATATATATATACGGAAGGTGCTCTTGTGAAAGACACTCTCACTTTACTATGAGAGATAGGAGTAGGCACCCTCACATTTAAGTTTTTAGCATTGGATATGGATGTGAGGGCCCTCACCTTCCCATAGGAGCACCTCCCTAAATATATATATATATATATATATATGAGAAATGCTCTTATGAGAGACAAGGGTGGGGGCCCTCACATTTAAGTTGTTGGCATTGGATATAGATGTGAAAGCCCCACCCAATCTCTCATAGTAAGGTGAGACATGCTCTCATAAGAGCACCTCTCATACATATATATGGGAGCAACTCTCTTCAGCTAAAAAGGAGAAGATCAGCTCAGCACGTGCAGCCCAAAAACGGTACCTGCCCAAATCGATTTCGTTTTGCCAGCTTTGTTCTTTTGCCTGCTCTCCATCAAACCCGAATCAATTGCCCAAAAAAATCACTTTGTTTGCCCCTTTCCATCCCTAGCTCCCCTCCTCTCTCTTTCCCTCCTCCTGCCAGGCACCGATCCTCCCAGGCGAGACTCTATCCCGCGCAGAGGCGGACTCACGTTGGAATGACCTGGGGCGGTCGCCCCATGTCAAATGCCAAATTCCCCTTGAAGTAGTGTTGGGCCTTGGCCCACGCCCCATATCATCTAAAGCCACGCCCCATGTCAAAAAGAGAGAACGAAAGAAAAAAAAACTCAAACCCTCTTCTGCTCTTCCCTCTTCCCTTTTCTACTCTTCGGCTCTTTCAAGTTTCAACCTACCATTTTCCTTCGAGGCTCGACGGTTCAGCCGTTCAGGTAACTCTCTCTCCCTCCCTCTATAGCTTCTCTCTCCCTCTCCCTCTTTGACTAGGGTTTTTGCAGTTTCTTTCTTCTTTTCCTTCCTCTCTTCCTCCTTTGCACAGGGTTTATGTTTTAGTTTTCCTTCTTTTCCCACCACATTAGTTTGGAAATTGGATTCTCCAACTGACTCCCACCAGCAAATGTGAGTTGGTCGGTAGAAAAGGAAGAGGACATTTTGCAGGTGCCCGGACCCATTTTTGGTTTTACTGATATGTGGCACAAAGGATCCATTTTAATACGTTTCCCTCAAATAATGACTTGCCTACTTCAAATCTGATGGCAGAGTAGAGAATAAGATACAATGATATGAGAAATGCTGGACCACAAAGTGTAGATGCTCCATATTAGTCAAGGCAAAGAGTTGGATCAAACTCTGCCTTTTGAGTTATGACTGTTGTATGTTAGAAATCAGTCTCATCAAAAGCGATATTCACCATTTTGATAAATCAATTTCTCCCTCTTTTAATTGGGACATCAGGTATGTAAGAAAGGCCAAAATCAGGTGTGGGATAACTCAATTTATGCATAAATGAGGATTAACGTCATAGCAGTTGTTTTGTTCTTTGCCGTAAAGACTGAGTGTAGGGCAACTGAATTCTGAGATATCAAAGAGGGGCAATTTGAAACCAAGTGACAGAGCCATCACCCTGACTTAGCAGTGATGGTCGAGTTGCCATAGGTGTGGCTAGGTGGGTTTGAGATAAGGGTCGGTTGTGGTGTCTCTATTCCAAAGCGTCAACCTTCGTTATTAAAATTTTTTTTTCTTAATTATCATCATCATCGTTATAACCTTGTCCCAAGTATGTTGGGGTTTTGGGTCAACTTTAATTCTGTTTCAACGTTCTAATATCATGCATGGGCTAAATCATTAGATTAGATAGGTTGCATTTCTTGAAATCTATCATTGCTACTTTCATCTATGTTTTCATTGGCCTACTCCTTTTCCTTAAGGGACCATCAACCTACATACAAACTATATTAGTTGTAAATATAATTATTTATGACTTAATACATAATCTACTCTAAATAATCCTATATGGACCATCAGAATGAATCATTGGTTTTGTTTAAAAGCACACTTACACTAATGAGACTATGTTGGACCATTAAGCCAACTAACAAATCTGGTAAATGCACTTCGATGTGGTCCATTTTAGACTAAACACGAGACTAGTGGGTGCTTGATAAAATAATCTAGATGGTTCTTCACATGGGATCACTGTAATAAAACACAAACTGGACAGTCCATCAAGGCATCTCCCTCTCCCTCTCTCCAATAAGAATGAGATAATATTTAAAAGGGTAACTGTTCAGTGGGCGCATAGTCTTCTCTCACCTGCTCAGCATAAAGCAGGATAAACACGAGACCCTCAGAAGCTACCTCACTCGTTTTAACGAGGAGGTACTTCAGGTTGAAGAGCCCGACAACAAGGTCTCCATGACAGCCTTCCTGAGAGGCCTTCGCTCGTTGAGCTTCCTCTTTTCAGTGGTGAAGCGACCACCAAAGGGCATGCCAGAACTGTCAGCAAAAGCTCAAAAATATATGAATGTTGAGGAAATCAACAGGTCCAGGCGAAGTGAATCATCTCGTGGATCGCCAAAAGCTTGACCTGCCTCTCTGCACTGTTCTCAAATAGGTAGCTTGTATACCCAACTTAGCGGCTCTCTCGCGGGTCGCCAAAAGCTTGGCCTCTGCACTGTTTTTAAACAGGCAGTCTAACTCCAGCTTAGCGGTTCTCTCGCGTGTCGCCAAAAAAAAAGCTTGGCCTCTGCACTGATTTTAAACAGGTAGTCTATCTCCAGCTTAGCGGCGCTCTCGAGGGTCGCAAAAAAAGCTTGGCCTACCTCTGCACTGTTCTCAAACAGGCAGTCTATCTCCAGCTTAGCGGCTCTCTCATGGGGCGCTAAAAGCACGGTCTCAAAAGGATCTTGAAATTCAGGTCATCTGCAACCCGAGGGACTACATTAAATTAGCGTACCCAACTGTCTGGCCGCCCAAATGAGCCAACCCAGCATCCACAGGGCAACCAGACCCCCTTAGCTAGCCCAAAGTGGCGCCTCTTGATGCCTGCACGTCAAGGCCAGCCTCCTCCATAGCGCCCAAAGCTCCCAGGCTCGCCCAGAGCTCCCAAGGCAGCCCTAACTCGCCCAAGGCAGCCCTGGCTTGCCCAAGCAGCCCAGGCTCGCCCAAGGTGCTCCAAACGGGGGCGTATAATATATCAAATCGAAGCTCTCGATGAGCCCTACAAAACTCATTGCCTATGGCAGTGATTGATGGTGTCAAAAGTCCAAAAAAGGCCCGGAAACAGCTGTTTTGGCCTCTCGACGTATAAAAAAAAAAATTGTCCAGAACAGTTTTGCTCGCCCAGGTCGCCCAGGACATTGCCTGCTCGCCCAAGGGGGCGCCTCAGCCCCTTCCCCTTCGTTCCACAGCAGCAGCAGGCTATGCGCCCGCTCCGTCCACCACATGCAGCAGGCCGTCCGTCAGGCGCAGCGGCAGGAGCGCCGCCCGTCGCAGCGGCAGGGGCACCACCATCTTTCGTCGGTAGCAGCCCACTGGGCTGAGCTCCTCGCCACCGCAGCAGACCATCCGTCGCCTGCAACAGCAGCTGGGGCACCCAGGGCAGGGGCGCCCCGTCCTCCATAGTGCGCAGCGGCATGGGCGCCCATGGTGGCGCCCCCTCTCCTGTTGCCTGTTGAAGCAGCAGGGGCGCCCAAGGCGGCGCCCCGCCCGTGGCTCACCGCAGCGCCCCCATCGCCACCTTCCACGGCAGCAGCAAGGCAGATGGTGGTCAGCCTTTTGTCACTGACACAGATTCCATCTTCTTGCTCTAGATGCTCCATAGTGCTTGTCTTCTCTTGAACAAGAAGAGAATAACTCTTCAAAGTCTCAAAAAGGATATCTTATTTCAAAGGAAAATGGAAAAATGGAAAAGACTTGAGGTGTTAAATGGCCCAATCCATGTGGAAAACCCAATCTTATAAAGACCCACCAAGTCCAAAGTGGTTCAAGTCAAGTCAAGTTCATCAGGGAGCTACATAGCCTGGCTACATCATCAGGAGAAGTATCCAGGAGCCTCACCCTCGCCACCTTGGAAGGAGTCAACCCTCTCCTCATCTTTGACCGAGTCTCATGGAGAGCACCTCAACCACCTCGCCCGTTGAGAAGAAGTCGTGAGCTCCACCACAATAGCTATCTAGTTGCTAGTAAGTCACCCCAATCTGTTAGGGGGCGACTATAAATTGTAAGCCCCACCAACACTTGGGAGGGATCATATTTTTACCTGAGCACGACTCTCCCTTCTCCTTCTCAAAGCTTGTACTCTTTGCTCGCTGCACCCTTGAGCTAATAAAGTATCCTGCAACCAAAGCCATTCAAGAGTGGACGTAGGGCACGATTGACCGAACCACTATAAATTCTCTCTCTCTTCTTTAATTTTCATATTAATTACTCATTACTTGACCGGTGGTACCCAAAAACACTTTTTGGCATCATCAGTTGTGATGAATCAGATTAGCACTATTCAATAAGAATACAAAGTCATCAGGCACACATCGAACATAAATTAAATTAGAGATTGGAAATTTATGTTAATAGGGATTAGGGATTTAGAAATTTGGGGAGTATGGCTCAAGGGTTGGAGAAAGGGGATTAGGGTTTGGGCTTAGGGATTTGGGGATGGGAGATTAAATTTTGTGGGTTAGCTGAGAGAGACTGGGAGAGGGAGAGAGAGGCTATGTTTGGTTGTTTAAAGGGGAGAGAGAGAGGGGGTTGGTTGGGTTGGAGAGAGAAGAAAGTGGCCAGAGAAAGAGAGGATCGGATTGGGTCGTTTAAAGCTCCGAAAGAGAAAGGGCTAAGACGGTCGAAGAGTGAGAGAGACAGTGGCCGGTGGCGAGCGCAAGCATCAGGTCTCAGCAAAGCGGAAGGGGAGAGCGACGACCAGCAGGGAGGACAATAAAGTCTCCTTATTTTTTCACTGGAGCTCTCTTCATTTGGGTCACTTGCGCGGGAGATTAGAAATTTTGGCCTTTTGTGTTATCAACATCAACATATCTCATTTTTTCAATGCTAGATTCACACGAGTGTGAGCTGATAATAAGTTCAGGGTGAGCATGGGGGAGGAGTTGTAGAGAAAAGCTCAAGGCGGGAGAAGGAGGGTCGTCGGAGAGAGAACAGCGTCGCTGGAGAGGCTAGAGAGATGATTGCAGGAGAGAGAGATGTTCTTGCCGGAGCAAAATGATCGTGGGATAGAGTCTCAACCGAGAGGATCGGTGCTCGGCAAGATGAGGGAAAGAGAGAGGAGGAGAGCTAGGGATGGAAAGGGGCAAACAAAGTGATTTTTTGCGAGAAGTGATTTGGGTATGATGGAGAGTAGGCAAAAGAAATAAGCGGGCAAATGAAATGCTTTTGGGCAGGTATTGTTTTTTAGTTGCACGTGCTGAGCGGATCTTCTCCTTGGCATATATATATATATACAAGGCTCTTCTAAGCTAATGTTTTGGATAAAATTCAGTAAGCTCATGCTTGTGAGGCCCACCCTTGGTCCATCCAAATGGACCAAACACATGACCTCCTTAAATTGCAGATGCCCACCAACTTTTGGTTTGATCCGAATGGACTGGCCATTAGACTTTTGGGACCTAGATGGAGATAATAGAAACCATGGTTGGGGCTGACTTTTTGCAAAGAGGAAGGTCCCGGGGTGTCCTTGAAATCCTCCGATCCCCACCCCATGTGGGCCCCACCACACACTCGAGCTTAACTTAGCTTCCCTTATCTTGAGATGCAGCTTAGGAGAGCTACCCCCTATATATATGTGAAATAATCGGGATGAGAACTGTTCTCCCCAGTTCAAATTGTGAGAACTATGGGTGGGGCCCAATTTTATCTGATCCAAACCTTGCAATGGAAATGGACTCCCTTGTTAGTCACACGCCCTAGGTTTGACACCAACGCAAATGAATTGGATATGTGAGGGTTTCGAACTAGAGATAAGAATTTTGAGATCGTCAGCGGATCTATGATGGTCACTATGGGTAAAGCCCCGTAGGATCCAGACTCGACTACAAGACCCTGCCAAGTTACAACTATAGAATCTTCCTTCCTTGTCCATTGTATACTGTATGTCAATTTTTAAAGTCAATTTCAATGAGTCAACGGTTAGATTAATGGCACACGAGGGGCTCTTTCCATTTCTATCTCAAAGTAGATAAAAATAGAGTTAAGTTCATCATGTATTCCATATCTGGTCAATCGAACGGTGGCGACCACACTAATTTGAGTAGTAATTTATAGTTTGATCGCTGCTTAGGTTTTTTCTTTTTTCTTTTTTTTTTTTTTTTTCTAGTAACTCAGCCAAGAAGGTTGGGACCCAAGAGAGAGCCCACACACTCTGCTGCACTGGGTGTTGGTGTATCCAATTAGCTTGAGTCTTTCAAAGTTGGGCACCTATGCATGTAAAGCTGGGTGACGCAGGATACTACAAAGACACTGCACTGTAGTCTTGCCCTCTAAGGAAAATTACTATTTCCAGCCATTGCAAATCCTTTTCCGATTTCATTGTCGGAAAGCAAGCCGAGTTTGAAACAAAACGAGCCAAACTTGACTCCAAGAACCCGCCCAACTTACAACCCTAGAATCTTCCTTTCCTGTCCAAGACATAAATGATGTGGACCTCGATCGCTCTAGATGATCTGCTCATTTAACTCTAACCTGTTCAAAACAATTATTACTTAAAAAAGGCCTCACACGTAAGTGTGTACGTCATTGCGAGAGTTCTAAACGCTCAGCACCCCCGACCACCCGGAACGTCGTTCACACAGCCAACCCACACGCCTTCTCACACCACACGGTATCCAACTACTCCTGCATAAATATCACAACACCACCCAGCAAGCAAGTAAAAGAAACAGAGAAAGAAGACTTACATGGAAATCGAAATGCTCTCTTCCCAAGCTCTCCTCCTCCTCCTAGTTTCCATCCTCTCCAGCTCTCTCCTTTTCCTCTTCTCCAAAAAAAGCCCATCAAAGAAGTCGAATGGCAGCTCGGGTTTTGTTACCTACCCAATTGTGGGGAACCTGCCGCCGTTCCTGAAGAATCGGCACCGGTGGCTGCAGTGGCTGACGGAGGTCCTCCGCGAGCAGCCGACGAACATGATCACCTTCTGGCGGCCGGGAAATTTGCGTGGGGTGATAACGGCAAATCCAGCGAACGTGGAGCATATACTGAAGACCAATTTCCTCAACTATCCGAAAGGGGAAAGGTTCATTACAACTCTTGAGGATTTTCTCGGCCAGGGGATCTTTAATTCCGATGGGGACTTGTGGAAGGTAAGCCTTTTCGATTGATATTTAATAGGATGGTCGTCTCTCTGTGTGTGTGTGTGTTTTTAGTCTCGTTGCTTTGATCCAAGTCCTTGAGAAGAAAACAGGAGCCTATGGAGATTGTTGATATGGTGTACTGAGAATCATATCCATTGACATGGTTATGCATCCGACCTAAGCATTAATGGACGGTTGATGTAGAGACTACGGTCTTTATATCCTGACTCTCCATTTGGCGGCATAAAATGGGATGGCTAATATGCTCCAATAGATATGATTTTTCAGATGACCGGGTGTATGCCGGAGAGGAACCTCTCTGGCTAAGCTATGGTTATCTGACTTGGGTTTAATTAGCAGTTTTGGTCCTCTGGGGCCTCCTCTCACGAGATATGTGTGAGGCTCCTATAAAAAAATTTGAATCTTTCAAGTGGATGGGCTCTTATTACAGCAGGGATGGAGGGATCTTGATATATTTCATTCTAACAGCAGATACACCCAAGTCAAAATTGATATTTTTTTTTTTTTTTTTTCTCTGGTTAATCGACAGAGGGCCTATTTTATATTGGAGCGAAAATTTTCAACTACTGATCAAATAGGGGTAATTTATGTTGACTTTTTGAATTTGATCTTTATACTACTGAGGAGCCTCCTAAAATTCTCATGAGTGACATCAGAGGATCTGAACTGGCTGGGGGGAGATAAGGAAGTGGGTCTCATGCCATGTTGATCTTTTGATATTTTATTTTATTTTATGGGCAGTGGGCAGTGGTATAGAAAATTAAAAAAAATAAGAACGCACATTATGCATATTATGTGAGAAATATATATTATATGTTAGACTTTATTGATCATGATGAAAGCAAACGAAATTGGAAAACAAAATGGAGACTCTACTTTACACTTTATTATTGTCCAACTTTGGCCCTAGCCAAGGTCCGCTCCATCTCGACCCACGATTTGCACCACTAATTCTAGCCTTGGGTTATTAGTCAGCTGGGCACATGTGAAGCATGTACCAGGTGGATAATTTCTAAGTCTCTCCTAAAAGTGGAAAAGTAATTATGGCCGTAGATCAATATAGTTAGTGAAGTCTATTATCATTAATTTATCACAAATAATCTTTTAGTAAAAATCCATTAAGTGGATCGCTGCATGCCGTGTGTCTTTGCACCTGCAAAAGCATGTGATGGCTTATGTTAGCATACTTATGGTGGAGGACGCACAACATAGAAAATGACTACTTGTTTGACTTTCAATAGACTGCATTGGCTATGAATATATACGACTTTTAATACGGTAAGAAACTATTCCGGAAAAAACTATTTCCTTTTCCCTTGCAGCGATCTTTCCCGCTGCAAGGGAAAAGGAAATAGTTTTTTCCGGAGTGAAACTACTGAACTTCTTACCGTATTAAAAGTCGTATATATTCATAGCCAATGCAGTCTATTGAAAGTCAAACAAGTAGTCATTTTCTATGTTGTGCGTCCTCCACCATAAGTATGCTAACATAAGCCATCACATGCTTTTGCAGGTGCAAAGGAAGACAGCAAGCTTCGAATTCAACACCAAATCTCTCCGAAACTTTGTGGTTGAAAGCGTCCGCGACGAACTCCTAAACCGTCTCTTCCCGATACTAACCCGTGCCAGCAAAACCAGCGAAACCCTCGACCTCCAAGACATCCTTGAGCGATTCGCCTTCGACAATGTCTGCAAGGTCGCCTTCAACGAGGACCCCATGTGCCTCGCAGCCCCTGTCGCTGCCTCCGGCCAGCTCTCCCCCGACTTTGCCAACGCCTTTGAGACCGCCACCTCCCTCAGCTCCGGCCGCTTCCGCTACGTCATCCCCTACCTCTGGAAAATCAAGAAGCTCCTCAACATTGGCTCGGAGAAAAAGCTAAAAGAAGCCATCTCCATTGTTCACAGCTTCGCAATGAAGATCATCCAAGACCGGAAAAAGGCAGGCCCCGCCACGGACACCGACCTCCTCTCTCGTTTCATGGCAAGCACCGACAGTTCTGACGAGCTTCTCCGTGATATCGTCGTTAGCTTCATCTTAGCCGGCCGCGACACAACCTCCTCCACTTTAGCCTGGTTCTTCTGGCTCCTATCCTCTCGACCCGACGTCGAGAAGAACATTAGAGAAGAGGTCAAAAAAGTAAGAGCCCAGTTCCAGAACAACGACCAGACCTTCAGTTTCGAAGAGTTACGTGAAATGCACTACTTGCATGCGGCGATTTCGGAGGCTCTGAGGCTATATCCTCCTGTATCGGTGGATACGAAAGCCTGTTTGAAAGATGATGTTTTGCCCGATGGCACGTTTGTAGGGAAGGGTTGGTTTGTAACGTACAATGCTTATGCAATGGGAAGGATGGAGGCGATCTGGGGCAAGGATTGCGAGGAGTATGTACCGGAACGATGGCTGGATAACGGAGTGTTTCGGACTGAGAGCCCGTATCGGTTTCCAGTGTTTCATGCCGGTCCGAGGATGTGTCTTGGGAGGGAGATGGCTTATATTCAAATGAAGTCGATCGTGGCCTTAGTTGTGGAGAATTTCCAGATAGATGTGCTGGGGAAGGACACGTGTCCTGAGCATATGCTGTCATTGACTTTGAGGATGAAATATGGACTGCCAGTTCGCGTTGGGAAGAAAGGTGTGGACAAGATTGAGTGATGGGTGGGCCAAGTGTGTCGTGAGTGAATCAATTTTTCCGTAACTGTAGGTCTTATCATGCTTCTGAGTCTATTTTCCTATGTAAGGTTATGCTGTTTGTTTTCTCACGTATTGTATAATACAAGGGTATTATTATTATTTTTTAATTTCATATGGAATTTCGCTCTTTGTTTTGGTTACTTTTCTCTTCTTTTTTGGGGTGTATAATACAAGACTTAATTTTTTCTTCTTTCCTCACCCACATTCCAATTCGCCAGACAGATGTGTGTTCGTTCAAGCGAACCATATGCTTGCTCGAGCAAAGGAGGCGATGTTCATGCGCGATTAAAATTTTCAAGTAGTTGTTTTTGGATCAAATTGCTATTCATAATCCTATCCAAAGTGCTATTAATTATCATGACTTTTAGGCTATACAGTGAGCACCCTAGCAATCTTAAAGTGTGCCTCATACAATTCTCTCCTATTCTAAGCACTAGAATCACATTTAGAGAATTTTCTTCTTCTCCAAAGTCCATCAAGTTGCTAAGCTGAAGATCAACTTTGGAGTTCATTTCTTCTACTCTTCTGAAGTAGATTTACCTTGAAGAGGCTGTCAAGGTTGAGAAAATTAAAGACGGATTGTGAAAAGAGATTTGGCTATTAGCTTCTCAACATGCCTAGCCTTCTCTCATCATTTCATTATATAGATGTGTAGCTTCCTTACATATGGATTAGTTTCCTTACACATGGATTTTGAGAATATATTAAAATACATTTAAAGCAATTGAATATCATAAAATAAGATCTTCATATCCAAAGCCAGCTCATTTGTACACCCTTCATATCCTTGATACAAGTTGTCTCACGATCATGATAGTTCATGATACGCATGACGTGTCCGTTTGATATCTTGAGGATTCTCTTACTGAGATGGCTCGCCAATCTCCTCATGTATAAACGACATGTGATGACTAATGGAATGACCCAATGTTATGTGGTGATCTGTTTGATGGCCCACCAACTTGTGGTCTTCCTTATCACTCCCTTTCAAGTTGGAGGGCGGTGGCTGAAGCACTCCAAGCTTGCACTGAAATTTTTGAAAAAGATTATTTGAGAGAGGTTTTGTAAATGTCTGCAATCTGGTTTGCAGAACTCACAAATTGAGTAACAAGAGATCCAAGAGAAACTTTTCTCTCACAAAATGATTATATATTTCTATGTGTTGTGTGCGAGCATGTAGTATTGGATTAACCGTCATGAATAAAGCACTGAGATTGTCACCGAAAAGCAAAGGAGGCTGAGAGAGATATATTCCAACATCTCTAAGAATATAAGATGCCCATGTCAATTCAGCTACTATAGAGGCAAGTGCACGATATTCTACTTCTGCACTGGACTTAGCCACAGTTGTTTGCTTTTTGGCGGTCCAAGAGAAACAATTTGCTCCAAGATAAAAACAATATCCAGTAGTGGACCTCCTTGTTTGTGGACAACCAGCCCAATCTACATCTGAGAATCCATACAGATTAAGAGAAGATTGAGAAGATATCCGGATTCCATAATCAATGATTCCTTATAGATATCGAAGAATTCTCTTGACACCTTGCCAGTGCTTGAGTGTTGGTTGCTGCATGAATTGACAAACCAAAATTACTGCGTATGATAGGTCTGGTCGAATAAAAGTAATGTACTGTAATGCACCCACAATGCTTCTATATTCAGATGCACCAACTTGTGGACTAGATTTTGAGTGCATATCATGTTTTTGTGGTAGAGGGTATCCAATAGCTTTACTCTCTATCATCTTAGTCTTTGATAATAAATCATTTATGTACTTTGTTTGAGAGAGAAACAATCCTCCAGAAAATGAATTGATTTCAATAGCCAAAAAATAATGTAAGTGACCAACATCCTTCATGGCAAACTCCAAGCTAAGTTTACTAATTAGCCTGACAAAAGAGAAGAATTGTTGCCAGTAATGATGATGTCATCAACGTAGAGAAGTAATAATATGGTTCCCACGAAGCAATATAGCACAAATAGAGACAAGTCTGCACTACTGCAGAAAAGGCCAACATGAAGAAGAAACATACTAAATCTGTCAAACCAAGCCCGTGGGGCTTGTTTAAGACTGTAGATGGCTTTGTTTAGTTTGCACACATGTTTTGGGTGGTCTGGATTGGTAAACCCTAAGGTTGTTCCATGTAAACCGTTTCACGCAGGACCCCATGAAGAAAGGCGTTTTTAACGTCAAGTTGATGGATGGGCTAGTGAGAGACAACTACCAAGCTAAGTATGATACGGGTAGTTGTGGGTTTGACTATTGGGCTAAAGGTCTCATCAAAATCAATTCCCTCCATTTCATTATACCCTTTAGCAACCAAACGTGCTTTAAAGCGATCAACGGACCCATCAAATTTTAATTTGGTTTTAAAAACTCATCGCGAACCAACGACATTCATATCATGTGTGCGGGGAACTAAATCCCACGTCTCATTGCGATCTAGTGCTTGTAGCTCTTCCCTTATAGCCATGACCCATTGAGGTCGGTTCAATGCATCATTTTATAATCGTATTAGAATATTCAAAGTCTATCTCAGCGGGCCAACCAATAGATTGATCACCTGATTTTACACATAGGAGGCTATTTCCATTTCTAGTCATTAAAAAGAGAAAAGTAAAGAAAGTTAAACAAATATTCCAGATTTAGTTGATCCAACGATGATCATCTCACTAATTTGATAAATAATTTATTTTTCAATTACTACAATGGTATTAGGGATAAAAAGAGGTTTGGATTTTCCGAAGGTGGGCCCCACCCATGTTTTTAACTGAGGCATTGTACCATACTACCATGCAGTGTTCTGCCCTGTAAGGAAATGGGGCTCACACAACTTTATCTGAGAACACCCAAAGTGTGAATGACAGGGCAAAGCTACGATACAGCAACGTCGCATCATATTATGATGCAGCGCCTGACATATGTCTGATAGCCAATCCGGTCATCATTTTTTACGCCCATCATGTTCTTTGCATTTATAACCTCAAAGTGTATTTCGTGGGGCCAACCGTTAGATTGACTTGTTGATTTTAAACATGTACCCGACTTCCTTTTTCATCAGGAAAAATAGAAAGTAGATAAAATCTAATCATGTGGTAAGGATCTAGTTAATCCATTTAGGCATGTCAAACGGCCCGGCATGGCCTGCTCCAACCTCGGCACAGGCTGGCCGGCACGGGGGCCATGGAAAAAACACCTGGCACGGCCCTCCATAGGCCAGGTTGGAGCGGGCCGGGCCTGCGGGCCAGGCAGGCCTCCTTCATATATTTTTTCTTTTTTTTTTCTTATCAATATTAAAAAAAAAAATTAGAACACAAGCACGGAGAATCACAAAGATATTTAAGTGGTTCGGTCAAACTCGACCTACTCCATTAAGAAGAGAGAGTCATTTAGATCTTAACTTCTTGAAGGTTTCTAAATAGGATTACCTTCAAAACCTTACAATCTTTTTTTAGAAAATAAAAAGAAAAAAAGAATAAAAAAACTTATATATTTACAAATTACAATGAAGGAAAAAGTAAAAAATCAGATGCATAGTCCACTAATGTATTCTGCTGGATCATAATCTTCCATTGATGTCAACTCTTGTTTCCTCTTATCTGCTAAATACCAGTCTCGTAGGCAAACACAACACTCCACCGTTTTTCAGTTAGATTTATTCTTCTGTCATCCACCACATGTCCACCTGCACTAAAAGCCTGTTCTGATGCTACTAAAGTCAATGGAATAATCAATAGATCATGAGCCATGGCCGCCAACACCGGATAAACGCTTTCTTGTTGCTTCCACCATGCTAAAAGGTAAAAACTTAGATGCATCATGCACCCGTATTAAGCCGACGTCAAAATACGATGATAACTCCACCACAGTGTTACTTGAGCTTGAGCTGGATGTCATGCCCGTAGACAGGGAAGAATACCACACATTTCCACTCACCAACACCTGTTTGCTGGACTTTTGAATGGCCCATACTAAGCCCAGTTGTACCCATTTGCTCACAATAAAATTGAAAAAGTGCTTGTAAATTTGCTCTTACATTTGAAAAAATATTTAAATCTATAAAATTCATATTTTTATTTATTTCATCAATAAAAAAACTGTACACCGCTTAATTTTAACCTAGGATCAAATACAACAGCTAAAGAAAATGTCATTGGAGCCTCTTTCCAATATTTATTAAAATTTTCTTCCAATGTTCTAAGGTGCTACTCATTATAAAAATGATCTCTAAACCTATTGAATTGTAAAGTAATTTTAAAAGGCTTCATTAGATGTGGGATAATATATCCTGGAAAAAAATAATGTTGAAGTATAAAAAGCTTCTAATAAATCTCTTATATGGGCACATAACTCCCAATATTCATCACTAATCATCAACTCTTGTACATGAAAAGCACAAAATTCATTCAAAGCAGTTTTTGGGTCAAATGCCTTGTTTAATAAATCATTTATAGAATTTCATCCATGTTCTACCTCTTTAGGCATTTTCATAGCTGATATGCCTTGCCTCGCAAATATTTGGGCATACAATTATCTTCTCTTCTCTATGTGGAGGAGAAAATAAATCTATCAATGTCTTTAATAGCATCTGTGTAACTTACAATATACTTTAAACCAACATTTGCAATGAGATTTAAGATGTGACATATACATCTATTTTGAAAGATAGAGCTATCTATCAAAGTTGTAAGTGGCATCTGAATTCTCATTAATTCAATAGCCACTGTATTATTACTGGCATTATCTAAAGTTATAGATAAAACTTTTTTTTTAATATTATATTCATCTAGTTTTTCCAAAATAAATGTACTTATTCTAGTGTCATTATGTGGCCATTCAAAATAGCTAAAACTAATTACACGTTTATTAAGAATCCATTTTGCATCCATGTTATGTGCAGTAAGACAAAGAAAACTATCACTCCCTTTAGAAGTCCACATATCTGTGGTTATGGCTATCCTATCAGGAATTTCTGCAAGGTAATTTTTTATATTTGTTTTCTCTTCCTGCCAGAGTCTAATAGCATCATTTCTGACTGTATTTCTTAAAATACCGTGAAATTGTGATTGATAGTATTTCTAGACCTATTCTTCAAAAAACTCATTTTCAACAAAAGAAAATGGTAATTTGGATAACACAATCATTTTAACAAGATTTGGTCCAACACTTTGTGCATTAAAAGAAAAAAAAACCCAAAAGTGCTACTACTACTACCACCACCAGTAGTTGACCCCCCTGTGGGCCATGCCGTTGACTGCCCGGTCTGGCCCATTTGACATGCCTAAATCCAATGATGGGCATATTGTTGATTTAGATGATATTAGTTAGGATTTTGAGTGTTGGCTAATTCATGGGTTGAACAAAACTCTTGGTATTTTGAGTTATAATTTTTTATTTAGACAAGGACTCTGAAGTTAAAAGGTTGGAAGGACTAAAAAGAAGAAAGCCTGAAAGAATTAGAAGAGGAAAGATGGAGAATTCGTGATGAAATTTCATATTAGATAGAATGGGGTTCGCTCGAGCGACCATCATATCCGCTCAAGTGAACAGAATCGGACTAGCCTAGTTCTGAAACAGAGACTGGTCCGCTCGAGCGAACATGTTGACCGCTCGAGCGAACAAGGCACAGAGTTGTACGAAAATTGGGAACCTTGATATATATTCTATTTGTGCCAACGTTGCTGGTTTCAATCCTAATCAAGTGAAGCAACTGTAAGCACGTCCCAAGAGCTATTTAAAGGACTCAAGAGCTATTTTAAACACCACACCTCACCCTCTCAAAGTTCTGAGTTAGATATTCTTATTGAAACAATTCTTCTCTAGAGATTTTTATGAAGTTGTGCTGCCAAATTTTCTAGAGTCAGTTCTTCTGCATCATTTGTAGAAGATTATCTTCCTGTAAGAAGATTTGAGGAGTTAAGTGCTGGCTGAAATCTGTTGCAATCAACGGTGTGAAGTTGTTGAAGTGTGAAGCGACACAAGGTAACTTCAGTTCTTGGGTAGGAGATATGAGTTTCTTGTAATTACGAAATTCATAGTGCTTGATTTGATCCAATTCGGATCGGTGGTTTTTCACCCGGTTAGGGTTTTCCACCTTATATTTGGTGTCCTTGTGGAGTGTGCTTGTTGATTTAATTTCCGCTGCATATTGTTTATTTCTGCACACAATTGGATTGTTTGTTTGAGTGGACCAATCTAGAAATCACGGACCCTTAAAAATATTCTACTTTCAATTGGTATCAGAGTGAGTTGCACTATCTTGTTGTGTTTGATCCTACAAGATATCTAGAATGGTACTTAATCAATTCTTGGCTAGACCTTCTATGTCTGATGATGGTAATGAAGATGAGGTGTCAGATCAAGAACATGAATGGGAAGAAAAATATTACTCTGTGTTTAATGATTGTGTGAGGATGACCAAGTATGGTAAGAATGTCCCAATTAAGTTAAAAGCTGCTCAAGAAGAAAATTATGCATTAAAGAATGATTTAGAGTAAGCACTTGAAAAGATTCGTCTCTTGAAAAGTCAGAAAAACTACATGGGTGAAAATTTGGCTACTGAGAGTAAAAAACTTGAAAAGGCTGAACAAGAGATTGAGAATATGAAGACGGAGTTGCCGACTATTAAAGCTGAAAGTCAAGACCTGCAAGGAAGACTGAAGATTACTCTGTCTGAGCTGGAAGTCAAGCAAGCTTCTCTAAACAAGATGAACATTAGTTCGAAAACTCTTACAAACATCTTGTGCAGTCAAAAGTCCCATTTTGACAGAAGCGGTCTTAGTTATGATCCTGGTGCATCCACTTCAAATATTGAAAGTAAAACAGTTTTTGTTTCAAGTGCTACACATGCTACTCCATATACTGCACTTTCAAATAATGTGTCGAGTAGTTTTAAGAAAAATAATGCGTCACACGCTGCACGAACATCCACCTGTCATCATTGTGGATTAAAAGGACACATTCGTCCCTATTGCAAGAAGCTGCAAAGTCTATCTAAGATCAAGCAATGGCGGAAGAATTTTTCTCCACCCAAGACAGCTCCAATTTGGGTTAGAAAATCTGATTTGCCTAAAGAGTTTACTCACAGTCTGCTGAAAGATTAAACTACACAAGTGTGGGTGGCTACATGTAACAAACCCTGATCAAAGAAGCCAAGCCCTGATCATGGCCACAACATTCAATGACTTTCTCCTTTTTTCTGCCCATCTTCTAGATGTGAAAAAAACCCACCTTTCTCTTCTGTCTCCTCTTACTGCATTTTTCTTAACACTAAACCAATAGAAGATCATGCATTGATTTAATGATTTCTTGGGAGTGGGGATTTTTTTTTTTCTTTTCCCACACTACAAGAAAATACATTTTTAGCGGCGGACTTATAGCGGCGGCCGTCCGAAAGTGACGCTATAAGACACTTTTAGCGGCGGCCAAATCTGACCCCCGCTGTAACTCAATTTTTAAGTTACTTATACCGGCGGCCTTCTCTATGCCCGTCGGTAAAAACATTTGTCCGATGGCGCCAAAATTTCGCGGGAATATTTTTGTTTTTACCGTCAACTATATAGCGGCGGCAAATCTATTTGAGGGTAAAACGTCTTTGTAGCGACAGTCATGTATTGGGCGCCGCTAAAACGTATTTGTAGCGGCGGTCATAAGTGGCCCTGAGGGTAAAATTTTCCCAACTTTCACTTTAATATCCCTCTCATTCTCTCATTCTATCTCACTCTCTCTCTCCCTCCCCTACGCAGGTCAGCAACTGTCCATCTCTCTCACTCTCTCACCATCTCTCCCTCCCCTGCGCCCTCCATTTCTCGACATCCTTCATCTCTCTGGCACTCTCTTTCTCAGATGATCCACCTCTTCTCTCACCCTCTCCATTCGAAAACCCCCATATCTCCAACCCTTACACTCTTCTTCCGAACCATCGTCCATCCCATCATCGAAAACCCTCCATTCAAAAACACTCAAATCATCGAAAGCCCTTTCATCGAAAACCCTCGAACTCTCTTGACTCTTTCTCGGTTTCTAGGCAACATAAGACAAAGGAAGGGAACGAAGAAGAGGAGGAAAAGAGGAAGAAAAAAGGAGAGAGGAAGGGGAAAAGAAACGCCTTGAAAACTCAAGTATAAGGTATGGGTTTTTTCTTCTCAGATTACATGTTTTGATTTCCCCCTTTTAGCAATTTTCAGAATATGTTTTCATATTCTGGCATTTCCCCTATTGATGCTTCTTGTTCACTTGATGTTCTATTATTTCCTTTGTACTGTAATGTTCTGTTTAGATTGAAGGTGAAGAGGGATTTTGGGGGTTCCTTTGTATCGGAGGTTGGTTTGATGTTCTGGGTTTTGATTTGATTTGAGTTTAGTCCTGCGTTTGCCTGGGGGTTGGCTGTCTGCAGTGGTTTCTGTTCCCAGTCTAGTTTTGTGTTTTTGCTGCAGCTCTGTCTTGATTGGAGGATCTTCTGGTTAGGATCAGCTCTGTCTTGATTGGAATATAATATTATCCCATTTGGGTTCTGATTTGGGGATTGGGAGAAGTGGTGGAAAAGTATACTAGCTGCTGGAGTTTTTGTACTTCTGAAAATTTTATTTTAATGTCTGCTTAAATTAATCAGTGTTTGTATGCGATTCCTTTTTGTCCGTTGCTCTAACTATGAAAACTAAGTACCTTGTCCGAAGGGGTTGGGTTTCCTTTTTAAAGTAGTCGGGGGAGGGTTAATTACTAATGGAAACAAAGTACTAATTGTGGCAAGAATCATGCCACCCTTGCAATTCTTCTTCTTAGGAAAGTGGGACTCTCAATCCTTTGTTCGTTGGAAGATAGAAGGTCAGACCAGGAATCTGAGACGAATTATCACCCAAATTTTTGGAAAACTCTCCACTAGGAAAGCTTTATTTAGTTGTTGGCCGAGATCTTCGGAAACTCATGCAAGTAGGAGAGACAACCATATTAAGAGAATGAAAGAGTGAGGCTAAGAAGGGCTGCCACAAAACGGGCTTCAGATAGTGGGCTAGATCTAACCCAAAAATTCCATTCATGGAAGTGGAGAACCATGGTCCTTTATAGCTCTAATTGTCATATGGGGCCCATTCACTTATTTTTGAATTTTAAATATGCTAGAGAGTCACTTTAAGTGAAGGGGGAACCATCCAACTTTGTGTGTGCTTAGATGTGGGACGACGTATACATCTACGAGGAAAAGAGTCACGATAGATTAAGGTCATGTTTGGTAAGCATCCCCTGAGAGGAATCAGCTCCATGTTTCCTCGGAATAAAGGAAAACCCATGTTTGGGTAATTTTCTTTGCAGAGGATTTTTGGGCCCAATGATTTTCAGAATCAGTCATAGCATGGATTCTCCCGGTCTGACCTCCACCCATAGGAACGAATGAATCACCACAAAAAAATGAGGAGGTATAAAAGCAATCTATTCACAGGGGATTCTACGGCTCCTCTCCTCTCTTCTTCGTTTGTTGCCCTAGACATTTCTCTCCAGCGCTTGTAACTTTGGAAGCATCGACAGAGTTTCTCTCCGGCCAGCTATTTTCTCAAATAGGTATGTCTCCCTCTCCCTCGGTCTCTTCCTCTCCCTCTCTGTTCCTCTCCCTCTCCCTCTATTCTTATTTGACAGACAAACCCCAAATCATCTTGTCATTGGGTTATCTACAGCGATTTCTTCAACCTCTCTCTCGATTAGAGACTGAGAAGGGGATCTGATCTCATTTGGTCAATCCACTGGTTGTAGAAAACTATCAAAGAGGGTTTCTTTCTCTAGGGCATCTTTGTGTAACCATTTTCCATAGGAAAAGGGGGATGATTTTCTGCAAAAACATCATTTTTCATGCGCCAGCATATACACGAAAATACGCATTGTGTTTCCGATCGGAGGTTAGGAATCTACCCACCCAAACACCAGCCCACTTCCCCCAACCCACCTCGCTCTGTTGCAGCCCTCCATCTTCCTCCCCCTATTTTTTCTTTCCCTCCCTCCGGGCCGTCCAAGATCCCTCATTCTTTCTCATCTGATCCATGTTGTGTAGTTTTGGGGCAGGTATGACTGTGGAGTGGGATTATGAAGAGGGTTCTCTCTCTGTTTGATAATAGCTGAGCCATTGCTGCTGTTTCAATTATTTTTTTTTCAATCATTGGTTGGATCTGCCGAATTTAAAGAGGGGAAAAAGTCCTTTTGTGCATCTCTGTTTATTAAATATGGTTAGTTAGTGACAACATTCATGCTGACCTAATTGATCTTGAATTCATCTTTCGTTTTCTGTCAAATCTTCTCATTGAATATGTATGTTTCTAAGTTGTCAGTAAGCATTTTGTAAATGAATTGGAAGGGTCTGGTTTATTATAAACTTTCCAATTGAATAAGATTACTGCATTACTTTTCTGATCTATGACACATGTGATTTGTAGCTTAGGTAAAAAGGGTAGATGAGCAGTTTGCCAGGTAAACCAAGATGGAGTTCAAAACTTGAGGCCATTTCTATCATATGGGCAAGTCATACAGTCATAGGCAAACCATCCCTATTTACATATCCCTTAATTGTTCAGCAGATTGACTGTCTCTATTTATTCTTGTTTTTCATTAAAAAAAAAGAAAAAAGAAAGATCTCACCTTTGGGCGTTGTGTTTGTTGTATCTCTATGGTGGTGTTTGGGAAATTCGATTTTGGCTTGGATTCATGGCTTGCATAATATTGTATGTGTTGTGGAAATGATTGACTATTCATGTCCGGAAGTGTGGTTGATGAAGGGTCATGGTTAATGTTTGAGAATGAGAGTTGATGTATAGTGGTGGTTAATGTTTAATTAAGTTGTTGTTGTGTTGTTTGTCATTTGAAACTTTGATTTGCAGGGAAAGGGTTGTGTCAACATCCAACCAATGCGAAACATTCACCCTGGTGAAGAGGTCCTCCCCTTATGTTGATAAATAATTGGATTTCTCATGTGAGGTTATTTTTTAAATATGTGTATATATATACAAAGCACTCTGTTTTTTTTTTTCTTTCTCCACATTAAATTGCACCAAAAGCTTACCACATAAACTTCAGTGTCATGGAAAGTTGGATAGAAATGAAAATTAAAGAAAGTTGACAAAGAGCCAAGAATCTATGTTATTCCTATGTCTACTTCAAGCATATGAAAGTTTCAATAGAGTCCTGGTGTTCAAACTTGATTCTCTGTTTTGCTAATGAGTTTCTATTTTATTATAAACATGTCTCTGTTGTGCTTATCCACTACACGGAGTTTTGCCCCCCTGGGTTGTGCTATTTTTCTCTATTGTTTTCAGTTTCTCTGATAATGCTTCCTCAACATATTTTGGCTCATACAAAAATGATAACAGATCAAGTTCTATTAGGTTGTTACTCAAGGGAGAGTCCTTCACAATTATGCTTTCATTCTTGAGTTTCTTTTTCGAATAAGACAGAAAAAACATTTCAACTTAATGTGGTTTCAAATTTACTATAGTGGACCAAGTTGTGCAGGTGGAGATTAGTTCAACTACTACTAAGTAGCACATGTACTTTGAGATTTAATTTTGTCAACAATCATTTACAATGGAGAAAATGAAGATCAGGATCATCTGCATTAGTGCCCCATCAGATACACCTATCGCAATTGTCAAATCATCCACCATTGCCCCAGAGTTATGCTTGTGGACATCTCAGCATGAAGAACAAGATTATCTGCATTTATTTTCTACAACTGCATTTATCTTATAAAGACTGTAGATTCCAGCTTTGATCTCATGCAATAGCTCTGGGCAATTTTTTTGGTGTACACCCAGTACCAGATATTCTAGTCTTGACCTGACTCACAGTGGCGAGAATCTGGACTAGCCTCTGCTGTTGCAGAAAGGCATGCATATGCGGGAGACAAGAATCAGATAGATCTTCAACAAAATCACTAGGACTTGAGGATAATGTAGCGAGTTCCTTGCATTTCCTATACAGTGGAGAAGGATATATTGGCCTTGGATGCAGTTTTACTCAGACTGTATTCAATGGTAAATATAATTGATGTTGATTAACAGTAAACTCTACTTTTTTACTAGTTTGTTTGTTATGAATCACAGAAGTCTTGTTCGACGATCTTTTGCTGCATTCTTTGCAGCACCTTATATTTATATAATTCTGCATTATGCAAAAGAGCTATTTAACTATCATGCTGGTGGGACTTACCCATCACTCATCCATGAATGTCCAGTGGTGGACAAACAGTTTACTACTAAGCGTTGCCACTACATTTTTTGTTGCTGGAAGAGTACCACTTGTATTCCGTATTCCATTTGAATGGATCCATCCATTTATTATTATCATGTCATCCTGAGCTCATTGTTGCTCCTTTTTTGCCATCTACAATCAAAGAAGCTCATTGAGCTCATCATTCAATTTCCTTTTTGAGCATCTTACCAACTTTCAGGTTTCAAGTTCCTTTTTCTCAGAATTCCAACTTTCTTGTTTAGCTAGTTTCATATTCAATTCAGCATAATCAACGTGACCATCATCTCGTGTTCGATTTGTATGCGAAACTGTGTCCTGTGGAGTGCAGCATTGCAATTTTTTACCTTGTAGTGGCTGAATTTTCTTATGCTACTTGATATGAGCCATGAATTCTGAAGTGAGTAGGATTGGAAAGTGCTTTTTGATGCTGTATCTTTTCAAAGTGCCTGGTTTTGCTTCGACAACTGACATCGAACGAGAATTCTCAAAAGGGTAGCATTGAAAAGCTCTACTTGGTTCTGTTCTTATTAGTACTATAGTTGCTGTTTCATTCAGTGATACTTCCAAAGACTCTCACTGGCTCTTGAGAATCCAATCAGAGTTTATAGGCAATAACATGTTATCGGAATTCAATGCTTTTTCGAGTTGGAGTAAATGATCTATTTGAATATTCCCAGCATTTCCATGTTTGAATGATTTACCTTTTTCTGTGGTTTTTTTTTCAGTGGTCAGTAGGCGCTCCAGGCATCAGTCAAATGGCACCTGGTAATGTAAAATGACTTTGAAGATGGACTCAGCACGGTGATAGACACCAAGGATAAGGAGAAGTTGAGGGATTCTGGGAAGCACTAAAGCAAGGATAGGAAGAAGGAAAGAAAAGAGGAAAAGGATCATGGAAGTAAAGAGGATGAATTGGCATGATTTTCCTGCCTTTTATTTATGGAATCTAAATGTGGGTTTTTTTTTTTTTTTTGCCAAGTTGGGTTTTAAGAATGTTTTTATGTAATTGGTTGTTGAATGGATGGAGTCACAGTTTTTATTTTATTGCTTCCAGTGGAAGAATGGGAGTTGTTTTTGGCATTTTTTTTTACATGTTACAGATTATTCAGTTGAATTGAAATAGAGGATGGATTGTTATGGATTGACCTTTTCTTCTCAATGAAATTTGAATGGATGGATTGATGTTTTATTTTGGATAGATGTGACAGGGGCTATGATATGCTTATTTCCATTGCTAAATTGTGATAGATATGATTAGTTGGGGCATGCTTGTGTGTTATTGTTATTCATAGAAATTCTTACATGGTGAATCCAAAATCTGCAAAAATTAAACTGAATATTTCATTGTCTATCTTTTTGCAAAAACCCATTTTTCAATTTTGGAGCCCAACTAGAATATACAGGTGATGTTCTACAGCATGTTTGGATAAACAAATTTTATAGTGGATGTTGTCATAGGCAAGAGTGGTTTATAGTTGAATGGTTTGTTATGGAAGTGGAAATATAATTCTTCATATTATTCCTGCAAATGGTTTGAGATGCAAATAGTTTGTAGTTGAATGGTTTGAATCCACTGGCAATAATAACTGGTCAGATTATTCCTACTCCCAGTTGCTCATTAAAGTTCGTTTCCTGCCGATTACACTTTCCTTGACTGAAGTGAACATGTTGCTGGGAAATAGCTCTTATGCAAGAGAAAGTTGCATTTTGCAAGTGATCAAAAATCAAAATCCAAAGAGCTGCAGGACAGAGATTCCAAACTAGAGAGAATCTCAACTTTGAATTTATGAAAACACCATGCTTCTTGAGGTAAACAATTTATATAGAAACATTTATTTACAACAAATGATTTTCTACAAAGTCCAACTTTATCTTGATTTTCAAGTAGAAGAATTATTCTCAAGGTGTACAGTTTCTCTTGGACAATAGGCCTAAAGCTGGTGGAAATATTGGAAGTGGGTCTAATTGGAGATACCGGTGTACAATTTTTAATTAAATCCTAAGTAGCTGAAACTTGAGTGATGGGGGTGGGTTTAACTGGAGATGGTGATTTGGGATATAAGTTAGGATGGGTGGTATGAACTGAATTTAAGATGGAAAATAACCAATCCATTTTTCTTTTTTTCTTTTTTTGTTGGATTCCACTCGCGTTACCAAACATGGGTTTGAAGGAATCATCTCTGATTCCACTGTGCTAGCCAAACATGGAATGCGATGAATCCTCTCCTTCATAAATTCTCTCTGCAGAAAGTTTAAATCCATGGCACCAAGGATTCATCCGAAGAGAGGATTTTTCTCCCGTTACCAAACGTGCCCTAAGGTTTATTTTGATTTACCTTGTTAGTATTTCATTAGTTTTGGTATCTTGGAAGTTGGTTGTGGTTCATCTAGGGGAAGGGATACGTGGATGATCTCATTTGTGGCCACCATTTGAACAATTTTGAAGGAGGAATCTCGAGTGTTTAGTAGGGAAATCATCTCACATGGAAGTTTATACGAGAGACTGAGATTTTTCTATTGCCTTTTGGGTCTTTGTCCTGCCTCATTTCTGAGGCATCTTAATAGATCTTTTTTTTATTTTGTATAAATGGAGAGGTGGCCTTTTCATATGTTTACATTTGTTTTCTTTTTGATGCTTTGATGTGCTTAAATCAAGTGGTTCTGGGTGGTTTGTGTTTTTGTCATGATGTAATCTTGTCAATATATATCTCTTGTACTGTTAGGCTTATTTAATGTAAGTTATCATTCCAAAAAGCAAAAAGAAAAAAAAAAAGACAAATAATTTTGGAATCTTGTTTTGTTTAGAAAGTTTAGTAGCATTTAAATGAATATTCATATAATTAGGTGTCAATTCCTAAACTTAGCAGGAGAATCTGTGAGATATGTATGTAATAAGCTTGGATTGCAAGCCAGGGGATATCTGCTGGATTTTATACATTCATGTATCCTCTATTAGAAAGCAATCAATGAATAAATGATGTTGAAGTGATCATTTGAGGGTTTTTTTTTTTTTTTTAATTTGGTATTGGAAGACCAGTGGTGCTGTCTTCTTGGTCATAATTGTGCTATCTTGAGACATTGGCTATTGAGGTGCGACTATTGGTCAATCTTCCCCTCCCTTCACTACAGGAGAAAGGAATATAATATTATCCCATTTTCCATGTCAGGACATGGATACAATAGATACAGCCATCCCATTTTTAACATAAAGAAGGTTGAATTTTTTTTTATTTTCTATTTATTTTTTACTTGGTAGCATGTTTGATTTGTCATAGTTTTCCTCTTCTTTTTTTAATCAATGCAATGATTCTTCTTCAATAGCCCTTATCTTAGAGCAAAACAAAGTAATATGTTGTATGTTCAAATTAAACAGACATAATATGACAAAGAGGCAATTTAGTAGTATCATACAAGTATTTGATGAATATCCAGTTGAAATACCAATGTACTACTAGGTCTGCCCTGGGTCTTCATTCATATGTAGAAATAATTATCTGGTTAGCTCAGTTTCTCTGTGTTTTTTTAGTTTTATTTTTTTTAATCTGCTTTCTTATGGCGCCTTACAGAAAACATAAGATTTTCTCAAAGCTAGATTCAAAATTAGCCAAATCAGATCTAGTTGGAGCCTACAGTTCCATCGGTGAGTATGACACATCTTTTAGGCTACCACCTTCAAGCCCATACGACAAATTCTTGAAAGCTGCTGGCTGTTGACGAGATAGAAACATTACGGTGCATGTAATTACTGTCTACTACAATTTGAAATGTCTGGTAACAATTTTTTGGAAAGTGGCGGGTTATTTTTTTTCGTTCTTTTTGTAGCAGCAAAGTATATATATCAATAGTTTAAGAGAAAATAATAGCCTGATCTTTCATTGCATTCTTTGGCCTGTGCCAACATCATGGATGTATGGAAAGAAAATATAGGTGCTTGGCAGCACTTGGGTAATTTACATGTGTGGCTTTTTTGGAAGATTTTGTTCATTAGGAATGTAGAGCTTCTGATTGTTCTGGCCACTTGTTGGCATCATGGGTCCTGTAGTTGAAGCACTAATGTACTGTCTATATGTTTTAACCCATGCGCTAATTCAACATTATTTACTTGAAAATACAAAAATGCGTTGCAACATAATAAATTGTAAATAGATTTTCAATTACCTGAAAGATCTGATTTAAAAAATTCGAGTTTGGACAGGGATGAAGTGGGTTGGGTACTTTTAATTGACCCCAGACAAGACCTGAATCAGGGTTTACATACTTGTATGAAATGGTTTCATGGTATGAGATGTGTATGTATATCTGCTCTTAGCTTGTATAAACCACTTTAGGACCTGATTGTATGCCATAATTTGTTTACCCTAAATGTGCATTTAAATTCCCACATGAAAAACCATAATGGAAATATTTAAATATAATACATATGTCATTTGAGTATTCAAGTCCATTGGTATGTATCTGAAGCCTAAACTAGAGTTATATTTCAATGGAGTTACGTTTTAGGCCTGATAGGTTGGTCCAGGGTTAGGTTCACGTTTTGAACCTAAGCCATAATTGGGTGCAGGTCCAAATACCATAGAGCACAAATCTAACTATTTCAGAACTCCTCTCTCTTGGCTTTGGCTTTTGGCCTTGGGTTCTCAATTTCTTGATTCGGGGTTTTCTTCTCTTCCCATCAGGTTGTGTCAATTTGTTCTTCATTTCATTAAGTAGTGAAAACGTGGTTTATTTGATGCTTTTTAACATTGTGTATAGGAGTAGAATTTTATTATTTTTGTACTGATTTTGCACATGGTTCTCAAAATCAAACAGTTTTTTGCTGTTGAGCTTAAAATATCCAGGCTTCCCAAATTATTCCCAACATATCATGTATCCTTGGTTGCTGATTCTTAATATGATCTGTGTGTTTATAGATTTTTTTTTATTTTTTTATTTTTTGTGTTTGAGTCCTCTCATTTTTTGTACATGTTCCAATTCATAATACGAACTATGTATTGTAGACATGTTTCATTTCTCATGTTTTGTTTTTAGTTTTGACACATGTTCCAATTCATAATATGACCACTAGTTATTTAATCAGCAGTTCTTTTCAATCTACAGGGTAAGGCAATAAGTCATCCTTTAGGCAGTTCTAGTTCTACAGTTTTTGCTGCGTGAGGGATTCCAGAAGTAAAATTCATCTGAGTTGGCTTTGAAAACAGTTTAAATTCATTCTCTTCACTCCTACTCATACCCGAGGTTTCAATCTTTTGGGTATGTTGCAATTTTCTAATTACTTTTGTTCTCTGATTGTTGTATATAATTTTCACTTATTTCTGCCTTGTATATACCAAAAAGAGCTTGGAGATGGTGATGCAATCTGCATTGCTTTGTAGGCTCTCTCTTTTTGTGTGTAAAGTGGAATCAAATAGAGCACTTGCATCAATTTGCATCAATTTGCATAACTACTCACTTGCATCAATTTGCATTACTTTGTTTTACACTATTATGCTACTAGAATCTTTAGGCAACTATCTTTCTTGTTCTTGATTAGATGTCTACTGGTATCATTAGTATGACCAGTGTATGGAATCTTTCCAAATGCAATCAGTCATGGCGGAAACCTAATCTTTCTTTTACTTGTTTTCTTGATTGGATTGTGTTGGGAAGTGAAAATTCTATTTATGTCAAGGTGATTGGAGTAGATCTCGCAGTGTGTGGAGTAGCGGATAGAGACAAATTACGGCTATTCATTAGGTAGGGCCTATGGAGACCATATCCTAGCACAAAATCAACTGCTTCTACTGATCTGGTGCACATGGTTGAAAATCGGGCAGTTACAAACGACAAACAATTTTTATCCAACAAGCATGTTTGGTCCACATAATGTGTGCAACAACTTAGACCTTCAGCCTAGAGTATATTATTGGCCCACCTTATGAAATGACCCTGATTTGGGCAGATCCTTTTAGAAACATCTTCATGGGATATCCTAAACAAGGCTCTGATGTGTTAGCATCTTGGATTTACCTCAGTAAGATTTAGAACCATTGCCATATCTCCATTCTATTACACTAGCTAGGGTTGCTGAATTTTACACTTAGTTACTCTAATTTTACACTTACCATATCTCAACGAAATTGCAATTTTCCTTATTGGGCTGAGGCATCCATGTAGGCAGTAGTCCAACATAAAATATGTTTTTTCATGTCTCTCTCAAATTTATGTACTATAAATTTATCAAACAAATTCCTAAAGGTCTTAAAGAGTTTCAAATATTAAAGAATTTAATTATCTGTTTATCAAATTTTCGTAAAATATCATGGTTGTGGTGTGAATGTAAAATCATACTCGAAACTCACATCACATGCCTTGTCTGATCATCTGTTTTTGGTTGGTAGGTGACGGCTTGAACCGGATATTACGATGGATAAAAGTTGGATGCATAAGTCAAGATCGAGCCCTGAGTATCTAAATGGTGTTATAGAATTCCTAAATTTTGCATCTGACCATACAACGAATGATGACATGATCCCATGTCCATGCATTAAATGTTGTAACAAGTACTATAAGAATAGAGAAGATGTGCATGGTGACTTATTATGGAATGGGATAATGCAGAGATACATTAATTGGACGAGCCATGGGGAGGATATATTTGGAGGTGAATATATTAGTGTTGAGTCCGATGAGGGCGATGATATGTATGAAATGTTACAGGATGCATTCGGTAGACCAAACTTAGATGGTGGGGAAGATAATGAATCACCGGAAGAAAGCATTCCGGATGAGCCCAACATGGAAGCACAAAAATTTCACAAGCTTTTGAAGGATGCCGAGAATGAACTATACCCGGGTTGCACTAAATTCTCAAAGCTTTCTTTCCTTGTACGGTTATTTCACTTGAAGTGCCTTAACGGATGGAGTAACAAATCATTCGACATGTTACTTGAGTTATTAAAAGAGGCACTTCCTGTTGGTTGCCTAAGAACCACTGTGAATAAAAAAAGATACTTCGGGATCTTGGCCTCCACTATATAAAAATAGATGCTTGCCCGAATGACTGTATGCTGTACTGGAAGGAATATGAGAATATGAATGAATGTACTGTATGTGGTGAGTCTAGGTGGAAATCGATGACATGTCACTCTACTAAACAAGCTGTAACTTCGTCTACAAAGGATAAGAAGATAGTTGCAAAGATTTTGCGTTATTTTCCATTGAAATCGAGGCTTCAGAGGTTATTTATGTCTTCAAAAATAGCCGAGTACATGAGATGGCATGATCAAGGCCGCATAAAGGACGAGGTGTTGAGGCATCCTGCAGACTCTGAGGCATGGTCAACTTTAGACGATGAATTCCCGATGTTCGGTTCAGAGCCTCGAAATATTAGACTTGGGTTAGCGAGCGATGGTTTCAATCCTTTTAATACCATGAGTATTGCTCACAGTACATGGCCGGTCATTCTCATTCCATACAACTTGCCGCCATGGATGTGTATGAAGCAATCATTTTTCATGTTGTCATTGCTTATTCCTGGCCCTAAGTCTCCTGGGAACGACATCGATGTTTACATGCAACCGTTAATAGAGGAGTTGAAGGAATTGTGGACAGATGGTGTTGAGACATACGATGCCTCTTCAAAACAGAATTTTCAGATGCATGCAGCAGTCTTATGGATTATCAGGATGGAGCACTAAAGGGGAAAAAGCATGTCCCTCTTGCAACAAGGACACCAGTTCGGTAAGATTGAAGAATGGACGTAAGTGGTGTTACTTGGGACATCGTCGATTTCTACCACTTGATCATAAGCTCCGACACAATAAAAGATCTTTTAATGGATTCAAGGAATTGAGAAGTGTGCCAAATGCATTATCTGGTGATGATGTACATGATCAATTGTGTGACTACGAGGAAATCACATTTGGTAAGGCGGATAAGGATAAGATGGGGAGGAAGAGAAAAAGGGATGAGTGCAAATTGCCAAAGAATTGGAAGAAGAGGAGTATTTTCTTCCAATTGCCTTACTGGAAAGATCTTATATTGCAGCCACAATCTGGATGTTATGCACATCGAGAAAAATGTGTGTGATAGCGTGCTAGGGACACTTTTGAACTTGGAGGAGAAAACAAAAGACACTTTAAAAGCTTGTCTTGACCTAAAGTTAATGGGCATAAGGGAACATCTCCACCCAAAACAAGAAGGAAATCGGTTGGTATTACCCTCTGCATGCTACTCAATGTCTTTAAATGAGAAAAGAAAGTTGTGTCAATGCTTGAAGGAGGTGAAGGTTCCGGATAATTATTCGTCGAACATTGCACGATGTGTTCAGGTCAAACAATGCAAGATCTCCGGGTTGAAGAGTCACGATTGTCATGTTCTTATGCAAAAACTACTTCCGCTTGCAATACGTGGACTCTTAAAGGATGTGTGTTCGGTTTTGATTCAATTGTCTGCTTTCTTTAGGCAGTTGTGTTCGAAAGTTTTGAAGGTCTCAGAGTTGGAGCAACTTCAAACCCAGATTATTCCAACATTGTGTAAATTGAAAATGATCTTTCCACCGACATTTTTTGATATTATGGTCCATTTGCCTATTCATCTCGCCGAAGAGGCCAGGTTTGCCGAACCAGTGCAATACCGGTGGATGTATCCAATCGAGAGGTCAGTATATATATAATATCAACTTGTCATTTCAAGTTGTATTGGCATTAACATCAACAATTGTATTCTCATAGGCACTTGCACACACTGAAGTCATATGTATGAAATAGAAGTCGCCCGGAGGGTTCAATAGCAGAAGGTTACCTTTCAGAAGAATGTTCGACATTTTGCTCCAGATACTTGCATGAGGTTGAGACAAGGTTCAACCGACCGGTTCGGAATTACGATGGTGGTGATCCTGAATCACATGAAAAGTTTTCCATTTTCGCAGGGACCGGTCGTGCCTTAGGGAAGGCAACCTTGCGCACGGTAAGTACAGATGAGTGGGAGCATGCTCATCTATATGTGTTAAACAACTGTGATGAAGTCGCTCCATTTGTTCGGTATGATTGCTAGTTCCAAATCTAGTGATACGATATATATATAGTAAACTTAACATTTTCCTCCCATTTGGATTATGATAAAAATACATATGATCCAGGACACATAAGCAGATGATTAAGGATGCTCATGGTGGTCGTATAAGTGTTAGGGATGTGGACCGTACTCATATTAGGGAATTTGGTAAATGGTTCAAACGCCATGTAAGTGTTGTATATAATATGCATTTTTCCTATTAAGTGTAGTCATAGTTGTGAATAATGTGATGGAGATGTATTAATTTCTTTGTCCAATCCAAATAGGTTTCACAAATGCAAGTAGATGGTGAGCATGTAAATTCATAACTACAAGTATTAGCTATGCCTCCACTTTGAGCAGTGAGGTGCTTTAAGGGGTACATCGTAAATGGCTTTCGCTTTCACACAAAAGATCGCGAGAGACAAAGGAAAACTCAAAATAGTGGAGTTTTCTTAAATGCAGAGACATCGAGCTTTGCAAGCGCAAGAGACTCAAGCCCGATGACCAGCAATGTTGGCTATTATGGCGTCTTAAACGATGTTATGGAGTTACAATATATTGGTGGGAATCGGATCGTGTTATTCAAATGTGATTGGTAGGATGTAATGAACAGTGGTGGTAGGGGAATCAAGCAAGATGAGTATGGATTCACCCGTGTGAACTTCACATGGACCTTAAATACTAATGAACCATTTATTCTTGCAAATCAGGCACAACAAGTTTTTTACATCCAAGACACCATCGATTCCAATTGGTATGTCGCGATAAAGATACAGCCCTGAGACTTATACGATATGGAGTTGGAAGTGGATCCTTGCCAACAAATTGAGCTCAATTTGCACATTGAATCAACAGATATGGTAGACACAAATGATGGTGTTATCACTTGGAATAGACCTGATATCGAAGGAGTGGTTCTCGATGCAAATATTGTTCTTCCTCATCAAACCCAAGAGCATGAAGAAGATGATACCTTTATTGATGATGGTGAAGGAGATGATACCTCTACTGACGATGGTGATGGAGATGATATCTCCATTGACATTGTTGATGATTAAGATTGCTAGCAGGTATTGAAGTTGAGTTTAGATTCTTAATATCCTCCTAATTATATTTTAATTTGTTTCTTTGCTATCACATTCTTATGGAATTTAGTGTCTTTTGTTGATACCTTTATTGAGCATGTATAATATGCATGCAATCCTTTTAAGATGCAAGAGTATAGAAATATGTTTTTGTCACATTATTGCCCATTTATTGTCTACTTATTTAATTCAAATCCATATTCTTGATGTGATTATCTTCCTCACTTAATTCAAATCTCACTTATTTTCCTCCCATTTATTTGATTATGTGATTTAGGTAATTAAATAGATAGCGATGATTCGTCGAAGCATTAGCAGATCTAGTCAGAGTTCATCCGTACATCCCCCTCCACAGCCTACATCCATACATCCCCCTCCATCTAACTCCCAGAGTTAACCTACCGCTACAGAGGTTGGGGGAATTGGCCAGCCTACCCCTACAAAGGCTGGTTGGATTGGCAGTAGTTCGAGTAAGATTACTTAAATTTTATAGATAAAACTAGACTTAAATTTGATAGATCAAAGATCCCAGATTTTTCTTTAGTATTGAATGGGTTATCAACTTTTAAACTTTGAAAACAGATTCTAACATTGGGAGAAAAAGGACTCGAGGGAGCAACCGAGGCATTAAGTTGTTTAATAGGCGGCCCGATGATAAACTAATTGTGCAGTTCAATGCAGAAGGGCAACCTATTGGTGAAAATGCTAGGCCTTTCGCCACATTATGTGGAATAATTGTAAGGACACCTGGTAATGCACCATTACAGGTGACAAAATGGTCTGAAGTTCCAGAGGTAGCAAAAGAGAAAATGTGGAAGCATATCCAGGTAAATAGTAAGAGTATTTTTGCATACTAGTACATCTCCCTTCTTTAGTTAATCACTTCACATGATCCATATTTAATCTTGAATCTCAAGACCACGTGATGGTTGATGATGAGAGGAAAAAGTGGGCTCTACAGAGTTTAAGGAAGAAATACAGAGATTATAAAAAGGACCTTAAGGATAAGTACTATTTGTCATGGAATACAGATGAGGAACGACTTCAGCATTTACCCCCTGATGTTTCTCGTGAAGATTGGGCCTGGCTTGTGCAATATTGGGGCAATCCGGAGGTTCAGGTATAAAACCATTGTTAACATGTTTTAATGAAAGAATCATTTTAGCTTGTGCCTTTAAATTGTTGCAATATTGTTGAAACAATGTAGGTCGTGGCTTCGAAAAATAAGGCCAATCGTAGTAAACAAACACTCAAACATACAGGGGGGACGAAGAGTTTTGCTCGATATAGAGATGATGAGGTATATGGGTTCATTATATTATTTATTATTTTAGAAATTACGTTGACATTCAACTTTGTAATGAAATTAACTTCGTACATGGATAGACTCGGAGCAGGACTGATGGGAGTATACCTTCTCGGGCGGATCTCTTCATTCACACCCATAGTCGGAAGGACAGGACTCCTGTTGATGAGACATCAGCGGAAACAATTGTACGTACATTGTAATTTTAACAATAAATTACAATTTGATCATAATGACACTAATTATCTTTTCCATTCAGTCAAAGTTTAAGGAACTAAGTGCTACACAAGAAGGAGGATCTTCTAGCTCCATTGGTGATGAGATATATACTCAGGTGATGGGAGAAGAGCGGCACGGTCGTGTATGTGGATATGGGCTAGGTCCAATGCCCACTTCAGTCTTTGGCTCCACGTCATGCCAATCGTAGGCCGCTTATGATGAGGTTGTTGGTGAACTCAGCTCAGTGAATAAAAAACTCCAGCAAATGGAGGAGTGGAAGAAGAACCAAGAAGAAGAGATGAGGTTGATGCATACCATTATTGCTGAGATGAGACAACGGTTATCTGCCCCGGGACAGGATCCTTTCGAAGGGGTAAAAATACTTATTTATTGTTTACTTAATATTACCATGATTTTGCATTATATGATTTGTAAGAAGATAATTTAATTATTATTATTATTTTTTGGTTTGTTTTGCAGGGAGCAGATGGATGATTGGGCAAAAGATGTTTCATTTTTAGATTTTTGATAATGATGTTAAACAATGTTGAAGTAGGATGGCTCTGTTTTAGTTGTTGGTTTGTTGTGGATGATTATGATAAAACTTGCTTGTTTATTCAACTGTTATGAGGTCTGTTGTTTTGAATATTTGCATAAATTTGTTGCAAGGTTAAAAGGAGTTGTGGCGTGTGGACTAAGGCACTAGAAATGGCAAGTAATTGGGCAAAGATAAAGGCATCTAATCTTTGTTTAACTTGAATTGACTGTTGCTGTTATTTTCTTGCTTTCTACAGTTCCTACTCTATAAATTATGTTGAAGGCATCTAATCCTTCTGAGAGGGTGAAGGTGACCTCTGTCTTCCAGGAAGCTTCAAGCCATCTAGTCCTCATGGGTTTCTCTTGCTTTTGGCTTTAGCAGGTATCTTCTGGGAATTGCTAGGAAATAGTGTTCCTTTGTTTCCTTTTTTAAGTACTGGTTTTATTTTCTTTAGATGAGTGGATGCGCTTTCCTACTGACAGGTGAGTATGTCAGTTATCACTATCATATCCCGCCATATCCCATGCCCATATCCTAAGTGTATCATCTCGATATTGGTTCTAGTAGCCTATACATTCCCTTTAGCATTGTGTTGTAAGTATGAATTCCCCTGCATCATTTCAATAGGTAGTTGATCTGGCTGAGGGGAGGGTATATTGCATTGGAGGACTTTATGCCATTAAACCTGCACTCTAATATTCATTTATTTGCAAACAAAGAGGATCAGCTACGACATGGCAATCCTTAACTCTTTCAGGCCACTGAAGCTTCGAGTAAGTGTCCTTATTCATTTCGATCAAGTAGCAAGTTTTGAGATCAAACTTTCAAGCACTGTTTCCTTTGTCCATAGGCCATTTTTCACTCCTCGCAAGGCAGGCTTTCTGTCGAGTTTGGTGAAGTTCTCTAACTAGGTAAGTCTTATAGACCCCTTGTTGTTGCTTATAATCTTTGTTTTATATGTTATGTAATGTTTTCCATGTTTTATATTCTTTGTTTTGTTGATTCAGTGAATTTGATATGGCAGCGTAATTGTGTATGTGGGGGAAGTTTATGTCACTGGACAACGAAAGAAGCAGTGGATATTTTTTGACAGATGGTTCCATCTCAGGCTCTGAGTTACAGGTGGAAGGGCTCTCTAATTGTCTACTTGCTGTCTGCTTTTGCTCTTCGATCACAGAAATGATTCCATTTCACCTTTCAGCCACAATCTTGCTGGTTTCTATTGTGAGTAAATGATTCTTTTTATTGGTTATTGTGAGTAGCAATTGTTATAAAACAACTGTCAAAGAAACCCTGCTCTCTTATATTACAGAAATAACATAGAATATAGCCATTGATGTTTCATTATAAATCTCACCTACTCTGTCATTAGGACACTTGCAATGTTTAGGTTACATTAAAATGAATAAACTAGAGTTGTGAGTCTGCTTGTTGGAATTGCTTCCCTACAAAATTAGGTTCTGGCTATGTATTTATCCATCTTTTACACTAGTAATGTAGTGTACATAAAATACAATTTATGCAGGACTGCCTGGCACGAGTAATTCGAGTGGGATGTATAGAGGACCTTTGTGCTCAAGTGTGGTTGAAAAATCACACCCATTGAATCACCCTAGCCTCACGATGTGGCTTCCACAATAATCAATTGTTCACAAAACGAAAATTTTCAAGGGCTCAGGTCATATTAAGGCTAGGGTGATTAGATGGGGTTGTTTTTCACACACACACACACACTCCCTTTTCATTCAGCTTTTACTTGTTCCTATCTACTCAAGTGTCATGACACTTATCTTGGTGGTCCCCACAATGGGTTTGTGAACCTTCACACTAGATCAGTCTCTCTGTGCACATATTTAAAGAGAGAAGATCAAATATATACAGTCTATCGCATGGAGTGTCCTGTATGATCAACTTTGTAAAGTCAAAATTGTACACATTCGGTGAGCCCTTTCCATCCCACCCTTTTCTCATGATTGCAATCTGTGCTGTGGCCCTCACAAGAGGGCCATATGATACTGATATCAACCCGGGTCAATGCTAGTTGCTCTGTCGTCGTCATCGTCATCATCATCAAAGCCTTGTCCCATCTATGATGGGGTCGGCTACATGAATTCTATTTCCCCATTCTAGTCTATCCCAAGCCTAATCTTAGTTCAAAATATTTGTTTTACCATGATTTTTTTTTTTGTTTAAACACTTTTCTATATTTACTTTTATGATTCAATATCAGCATTCAGATATTCCTTTGTCATACTCAATTTGGGTCTTATACATATACACCTTGCCATTTTCTTTTTCTTTTTTAAGTAATTGTGACCAAAGTTAATTACAACCCTGGCAGGTTGGCTTCTGCAATCTGCAGGTTGGGTCTTATACATATACACAGCCTAATTGGTGTATTAGGATCCATCAAATCGTAGGGACCAATAACCCAGGTTTAGCACAATTACTTTGAGGATTCTATCCCAAAAAGAGGAGAAAAAACCAAATATTATTGAGAATTCAATTTAAGAATACACATGATAGGTCCTTAATATGCATCTTGGACATCCAAAGAAAGTCCTCTATTTAGTTTTTACACGTGGATTTCCGTTCCTTTCTTTAAAACATTGAAACTTGGAGCTTAAAAAATATAAAAAGCCTAAAATAAGAACGATAATGAAAATGATAAGAGAATAAAATAACAATAATGCTCAATTGGGAGGTCGGATTTTTCTTGTTAGACCATAGAATGCTTCAATAAATGAAATTGTACCATCATATCACTATATTCAACTATCCACTTTTGAGCTTCAAAGATGAAGTCAATGTGGGGGACTTCAACGACCAAATCTTGTTTTAAAAGATAATGTAATTGTCAATTGATGATTATGCCTTTTTCTGTAGCCTCCAAATTTAACCAAATTTGCTATAGGAGTAGACTCTTCAATCTTCTAAGCAATCAGTGGGGGAAAAGCAAATACATGTGAAGAATACCTTCTTATGTTGCTTCTTAAGATACAATGTAACAGAGTATCTTTTTGTGCAGTTTATACCCCAAACAAGGGGATGATATCTTATCACTCATACGGACAGAACTAATTGAATGTATTCTTATACATACATACATACATACATACATATATAGAATTACTTGCACAATGCTCCCACAGAAGTCAACTGTGCACCTCTCCGTGGAGACCTATTTGGACGCATAACAATCAGTGGGGGACAGTGATGGAAAGTTCTCTCTGTGGATTAGTTAAAGGGGAAAAAGAACCCCACCAAATCATCCTAAACCCATAGGGCTGATCAAAGTAATGGTTTCCTAGGCTTTGCTTGCTTCCAACCTCAATCCAATGGTGAATAAGTTTGGTTGATGACTGTCAAATTGGGGCAAGTGCCAATTCATTTAATGTGTTGGTGGTTGGTGTTGACTCTTGGCTTTTCTTCAACAGCATAGGGATGCTGCAAATAGGTTTGTGGTCGGAATAAGGGATCATCTAAGACAAAAGTGAATAGTCATCCTAGCCAGAATTAACACCAATAATACATAATACTCTCTCCCTAAGCTTTTGAATAGTCTGCGTACAATAAAAAATGAAAAACAAAAGACCATAGTTACTGAACAGTCGACAACACAAGTTGTAAGTACCGATTTCAACCATCATCTAAGATTTTAAAATGCTTACCGCAGAAGAAATAGCTGCCCATTTGCAAGCAGAGTTTGCAGCTTCTTTAAGGTGAGTGCAACGGTGAAAGTCAGTACTAAGGAAGTAGGTAGAATTTTCTGTTGCCTCTGCCACCCAAAGATGATTTACCTGATCCCTAAGAACCAAACCCAAGTTGTTTGCATCCCTAGATGCTCCTCGAGTGTCAACAAAACAGAGGTGGACATAGGGAAAGCAAAAATACAACGAGGAAGAGAAATGCATGACAAAATCATGTAGCACAGGTGGAAGATGGTTGAAGTTTTAACTGCGAGGTTGTGGATTCATTCAAGTCATGTTATTTATCAAAATGAAAAATAAAACAAAATAAAAGAGAAATTCATGACAGGCACCGGTCATGCTTTTGCACCCCACATCACAAGCACTGTACAATTGCATTGACCCACTGATCATCCTAAAACAATTACCTATCCAGAAAAGGGGAACCTGTGAGGCTGTGATCACCCAATTCCTTTCAGCTATTTCCAGCTTGTAACCTTTATGATATCTTTGATGCAGGTATGGTTGATTATACACTGCAGTTGTTTTAAAGGTAGCACTGGTCTGGAAACTAAGGCTGCTTTACTACAAAGGTCACAGAACCATGCAATTTTGAATGAGCAAGAATGAAGATAAGGCCGTAACATCTCGGCCTAGAGTTTTGTGGACGTCAGATGCAGGAACAAATTTTAGGTAATCCCAACTCATTGCCAGACATTGAAAGCTTGAGGAAATATGTCAGTCTTATCGAAAAGTTAATGCACTTTGATTGAAATTGATTAGTTATTTTTGTGTTCTTTACATCAGTTGAAGCTTCATGTCTGATTGCTGGATCAGTGTTGACCTTTGGTGCATATACTGCAGCTTCTTTTTGGCCTTTTCATCCTATGACAAGGGTTTAAAGCTTTTTGCACACAACAGGATGCCAACATTGTTGGTGGCATGAGCACTGATGGAAGTCAAGAGGTAGTTGTAACTGGAATCTGCATTGGCTGGCCAGTGCTTATCCACATGCAAAATAGAGTCACATAATGGGGAGATCCCCATGAATTCTTTGTGCCCCCTCCACTGTATAAAGTAATGGTAGTCTTATTATTCTGTCTTTGAAGTTGTCCACCTTTGTTGGCTCTATGGGCTATGCACTCGTATTCTCCAAGATCTTATATGTTGCCATTCTAGATTTCCCAGCTTAGGGTTTTGGTCCTGTATATAGTATAGTTGGTCCTACAGTTTTGTGAAGAAAGCTAGTGTTTGATTGATGTTACTTAACCTTGGAGACTGTTTTGAAATAGGGCCATAAAATTTGTTCTGATATCAGTTTTCAGCCTCATCCATATCAAGGATGCGCCATCCAAACATCATTGAACTTGTTGGTTATTGTTCAGAGCCTGGTCATCACCTGCTAGTTTATGAGTTCTTGAAGAATGGATCACTTTATGATTGCCTACGTCTTTCAGATGACTACAGCAAGCCTTTGACTTGGAACATATGGATCAAGATTGCACTTGGCACAGCTCGGGCTATAGAGTAGGTCCAAATGTTCTATGCATATCTACTGTTTCAAGAATGGAAGTTGCCTATCAAATATCATGTCTTTATGGTTAATCTGCACAACAAATATTGTGACTATCATCTATGCATTCGTTGTCCTTGCCTGTATAATGTCTTATGATAAAGAGATATTACTCTTCACATGGAGATCAATTACTTTTACTGGTGAGTGGTGACCATATTTGGGACCACAAATATATGCTTCTGTTGCTTGCAAGGAATATCGTATCTTGTAAGTTATTCAGTAAGGACCAAACTAGAATAGGTAGTTTCCAACTCAAGCTTGGGAACTGTTTTATTCTCAACTTCACCAATTTATGTTTCACTCAACTGAATTTTGATTCCCTGGTCACATTGTCATCAGATTCATAATCTTGCCGTCTCTTTTTTATTTCTGATTTCTAAGTAAAATAGATTGCAATTATCCTGTCTTTTCCAATTGATGCTAATTTAGTGATATTTGTGTCACCATTCAAATAGTAGTTGGACTATGGATCTATCATCACTTTCCATTCTTGGATTATTACTTGGCAACTGGCGTTATTCAAGACATGGTTTTGCTGCAAAGAAGCTTGAGAAGAATCAAGGAGACTTTTAAGGGATACAGATATTGAGGCTGAAGCACCTGGTTGATGACAAGATTCATTCCTGTGGGCAGGGCCCAGTGCAGATCCTTACCAGGCAGCCTGCAGAAGGGCGCTCTCGTGATGGAGGCCTGCGGTTTGGAGAAATGGAACGAGATTGCATGATTGCTCATGGTGCGGCACACTTTCTCAAAGAGAGGTTGTTTGATCAGAGTGATGCGTATAGAGTTCATGTATGTGAGCGGTGTGGGCTAATTGCTATAGCAAACCTTAAGAAGAATTCTTTTGAGTGTAGAGGCTGCAAGAACAAGACAGACATTGTTCAGGCAATGATTCCTTCCCTTTCATTTCTCCTTCTAATTATTTTTTTTGAATTTAATGACTACATCTTGCCAAATTTCTTTAAATATGTTTTTATTGAGAATAACCTATGGCTATTTGTAGGGTACAACCAAAGATATTAACCTAAAGTACGAGATCTAATTAAATCGTTATAGGACTTCACATAAAAGAACTGTACTTTAACCTAAATCCTAATATAAACCAAACTTATTTTCATAATTAGATATTAACCTATAATTATAAAAAAATTACAAAGTAGACCCAAATTGACTCTCAACACTCCCCCTTAAGCTGGTACATAGATGATACTATGCAATAATAATATTGATTTGCTTCCATCCATGGTTGCCATGATGAGAAACTTTGTCCAGTTGATTTTTAGCATTTGTGAGATGGATCTTTGATTTGTTCTCGCAACCTGACTGACGAAGGAGATGAAAATTTCTTGTGATGCAAAGCATAAACCACTCAATCAGCATCCATAATGGACTACACTTCTACATTGCATATAGAAACGGACTAATTGATTATAAATGACCATAAAATTGAGCATGTAGAAAAAAGGACTAATTGATTGTTTACAGTTGATTATTTACAGAGGATCCCCTGTAATCTTTATTTATTCATTTATTTAGTGCGAACAATGACGAAGTGCAGCTGGTCATGTCCAATGCTCATTTATTTTTAACATATCTCGATTCTTCCTCATCTGAATTAGTTTTCATGTTTAACATAGCTCACCACTTCCTTAACAGAAAAATGTGTCTACAAATGAAATTGGTTATTCTTTTATATTTTCATTGCATTTTTCAAACAGCCACATCTCCTTTCTTCATATTAGTCTTTGAGGGATTCTTCTCAAGCCAAGCAAAACCATTAATTTTCAGCCAAACAATTTTTAATCTAATTAGAAGTATTCTCCAAACTACTGAAAGAAACTTCATTTTTTTCCTTCCTTCTCTTCTTCAATTGCTCCAAAGTGATCTCGTCTTCATTCCTCTTCAAAGAACAATGCTTCCTCTTTAGAAATAGTAACTTTATGAAAACCCAAAGTGATCTGTTGCTGTTATGAGGTCTGATGTTACTCTACCCTTCTTCTTCTTTTTTTCAAAATGCACTCTCTCAAAAAGAAAGTGACGCGAACTTTACCCTTGGAAGGATTGACCTCAACAATTCAGGAAGGTAGTTAACTAGTTATTGCTTTCTTTCAATTTACTGTCAATTTTTATGATGCTCATTTCTTCTGATTATTGTTCATGATGTATCTTGGTGCTTATTAATTAATAGCTACCTATATAATTATTCTTACAAGTCAACTATGTAGTGTGGTTGCTAGAGCAGATAAAAAGCTCTTAACAATGCTCTTTCCTGATGGTCATGGTGAGCGAGCTTTCACACTCAAGGTGATCTTTTTGTAATGCTATTAGAAATTATAGAACTTTAGGCGTATATTTTGCGTTCTTTTCGTTGTTATAGCTGAATGTCTTGGAGTTATTTTATGGATTTTCCTATAGGAAAGCAACAACTACTTGCAGGGACCTTTGAACTATGTAATTTATTTGGATGCTCATTCCCAATAGCAAATGACACAGAGATATAAGTGACAATAGATAAATCCCTGTTTCCTTGTTTCTGGGGCATCTTTCCTTGTAAATATTGTTGCCTATAATTGGTTATGGAAAATTGCATAAGACTAATTCATTCACAGGTAACTCATCTTATTCAAATGCATGGACAGGAAAAGTTTTCAGATTCCAGGGAGGTGGAGGTATATATCTCTCTCTTGACCATCTAGATTGTTTTTATGTGTGACCCTCACAAATGAATACATCAATCTGATGAACCAATCATTTATTTATTTATTTATTTATTTTTAATGGTGGCACAAGTTGAACATGCTACCTTATGATTGCAACAATGATCACCTTCCAGTTGTGCCATACTAGAACATTTATCAGTGTGTGGATGGGCAGCATTTGCATGCATGTCTACAGACATCAGAGCTATAGCAATTTTATTGATGGTTCCATACTTCCATTGAGTGCAAATGATTCAAGCAGTGTTAATTTTTTTAGAAACTGATCATAGCTCCAGCAAAAAAGCTAGTAGTAAAAATTCCGTCAGATATTTCCAGCTCACTTACAAAACGAGTTCTTATTTTGGAAGGCTATGAGTGAAATTGAAGCTATGGAAATGAAAGGCGCTCTAGAATCTAAAGGGGAGGTGGAGTTCAATGTCTGCACTCTTGGAAAAGCTGTCAAAATCACAAAAAACATGGTTGTGCATAAAGTTTCTTTTAGTTCAATCATCCATTTTTATTATTAATTTTATTTTATTCATGATGGATAATCTTTTACACTTGATTTTTGTAGTATAGAACATCGATATGGCAACTCGAGTTATGTGGGTTAAATATGTATATGCAAGCTTGTGTATAAAGTTTATATAGAAATGATATTATTACTATCTTAGTTGCATGAATATGCTAAGATGGATCTTTGTAAATTATTGGCAGGTATTTAATTATTGGCAGGTATTTCTTTGCTTATTGTGGCCTGCAAATTGTAAAAAAAAAAAAATATTGCTTTTAGCGGCGGCCACATGACCGCCGCTAAAAGCCACATTTTTTTTTCAAATAGAACTTTTCGCGGCGGTCAGGTGGCCGCCGCTAATAGAAATATTTTTTAAAAATATAATTCTCTTAAAGTTTCTACCGGCGGCCATTTTTAATACTACCGGCGGCCAAAAAAAAAAATAAACCCTGCTTTTAACGACGCTCAAAAGGCCGCTACTAAAAAAATTGATTTTTAGCGGCATCCATTTTTACTATCACCGGCGGCCAGTTGGCGACGCAAAAAGCTTTCTTCGTCATTCCACAAACCTACGAATTTCTTTTAACGGCGGCGATGGCCGCCGCGACAAAAAACAATAGCGGCGGCCTGTGGGCGCCGCTAAAACCTTTACCGTCCGAACATGTACCGACGGCTACCGGCGGCCATACTAACCGACGCTAATAGTTTTACCGGCGGCCAGAATCACTTTTACCGGCGGCCGACGGCCGCCGCTAAATGCAGTTTTTCTTGTAGTGCCAATTGATTTTAGGGTACTGCGATTTGGGTATTTTTCCCATTCACAAGATGATATGGGATGGTAGTTGATGCCTCCTACGTGTGGAGGATTTGTGGTTGGATGACAACCTTGGGATGACTTGTATAGGATGAAAATTCACATACCTCTTATTTGTGTTTGTTTTATTTTCACATGTCACTATATCTTTGAATTGCCGCTTATCTAGGTGGGACATGTTTCCCAGCCATTACCCTGTATCATTATCGGCTAGGGGGATGCTTTAATTCCTTTCTTCTTTATTTTTAATCTAATTTGTATTGATAAATTACATTTCTATTGGAAAACACTTAGAATATCTTCAGTTACCCTTATAATTTTTTATGTTTATTTCTTTTCTCCATTTATCCATGTCTTATGATATTTGATCTTTAGATTTATCTTTTTTAATATCGAAAAAAACTTAAAAAAATTTCTCTTCAGATAGTGAAAAAAGTCAGAAGTGACTAATAATCTTATTAACATAAATTTCTTATTAAAAAGAATTAATAATCCTATTAGTTAGGAGAAATTAAAATTTAAGGTCAGTGAAAAATGCACAAGTCAATGAGAGACATAAAACGTTAGAAAAATTACACCTTAATAAAAGATTAAAATAGTTTGAAATTTAAATAGATAAAAAGCTCATCAATGAAAGAAAAGCAGCCAATTGAGAATGGACAATACCTATTTTTGCTTTCAATCATAAATTACATAAACACTATATAAGAGATAAGACATTAATCTAAATAAATTTGGTTAGTTAATAAAAACAAAAAAAATATGAAAAAGTGGTGCACAATCTAAAAGACGGGATAAAATAATTAGTAATAAAGGAAAATTTTATAATGGTAACGAAAAAAGGAATAAAGTAGAACTTTTCAATCCTAAAGAAGGTAAAGCTAATAAAAAATTATACATTCAGACAAAACACTTGTAGCACTATATGAGTGACATGCTATTGAGTTGGATTTACATTAACTTTGTAAAATAAAATGTGAAAGTGCTGATAAAACCTTAATGATAAGTAGGCATCTCAAATTTTAAACAACCAAATGCTTGAGATTCATTTTCTTTTATTCTCCTCTTTTAATGAACCTGAACTTCTGTCACGATACATCTGAATGTGATTTCCATACCTTTCGATTCCTCTTTTTTCTTGCTTCTTCTTTTAATAGTGATGTTTTAAATTTTATGCATACTCCTTAACGTTTGATTCAATTGATACTATTATCGTTTCTTAATGGTTTTTTTTAGACTAAGACTATAAAGGATTAGTTCGCTAAAGATGGACCAAGTTGTCTACTATCATACATGCATGTGTAATAACAAGCTTTGTTCACTTCTATTTGCAATGTTTGTTTCCAATACAATTTTATGTTACCTTTTTTGTCAAAAAGAAAAAAATGAAGGGAGGAGATTAAAGTCGAGAAGAAACTATTGAAAGGGAAACCTTTCCAAAACAAGAGCAAATATCTGTTGTCACTCATTTATTTTTTTTATATTGATATCTTGTTTAGTGGAAATACTTAAAAGTATTTCAAACTAACAATACGGATTTGCTCATTTGTAATAAAATAAATACCATTGTGAGGTGTAATTTTTTTCATATATATGTTCGGATGCAGGGCTTCACTAGTGAAGTTTAAATGTCAGTCTCAATCTCCAATAAGGACATAGTGCAACATAATAAGTAGATGGTCCAAGTCTCTCACAAAGAAAATATGATCCATCTCTCTTAAACATTATGATTTATAATTAATTTTACTTAATATATGGAACTAACACCTCTTGAGCTAGATGGGGGGGGGGGGGGGTTGTTTTATTTTTGAACGGGGTGTGTGGGGTGGGGAGGTTGGGTGGGGTTTGGGTTTTGTTTATTTTGAATAATTTAAAATTCTTTGATGTGAGTATTTTAGATTTGTTTTGTTTTTTAGCTTTGTTTTTTCCAACGTGTGCCGGAAAGAGGGAACAAAAGCAAGTACACTGTGCAGTGTGCGCCAACCAAGACCAGACTCATTTTGGTACAAGTTGAATTTTATAGGGATTTATTCGTCCATTACAAACATTTTCCTCGTGATTGTGACACGTCCTGAGTTCGCCATACGTATTGATTACCTGAGCTGCCGCCAGCAAGGCCTCGAATCTAAAAAGCAGAAAATTTTCAACCATGAAGACCAAAAAGAGTCTTCTGGTCTTTTGACTCAAACCAAAATGGGGAAGAGAGATCCATGATAGATGTACGGCTGGCAAAGTTACTAGGAAACATACGACCAATGGATTAAAATTACTCTCCCAGAATTGCCAGCACTGTTCTAGATCTTACTCTCTTTCTTATTATTTTTTTTTTTTGTTTTTGTTTTTTTTTTTTTTTTTTTTTGCTCATTTTTCCTTTCAGTATCGGTGCCCCCGACCTAAAACAGAGAGACCTCACTCGGGGCAATAAGGCTGCTCATTCCAAAAGAAAAACATGCTCAGGTAATCTAGGGATGAACCCTGCTAGCTAGGTGAAATAAGATATCCAATTAATTGGGCTATCTATATCTTCTCTAGATCCTAGTCTCATAATAGGGTTTAAACACCGTTTTACCAAAAAAAAATTATCTTGGATCACCAAGTTTAGATCCCATGTTTTACCGAAATAGGAAGATACTGTATCATCCTATCAAATCGTGCTAACCATATAAAATCTCTTCTTTTAATTTTTTTCAAAATAGAGTATATTTGTTGGCATGAAATTTTATACAGTTAGCATGATTTGATAAGACGAGACAGTATCTTCCAATTTCAGCGAAAGAGGGGATCCAGATCCGAACTCTAGAGCACCTCCTTACTCGAAAATTTAAATTTAAGGTCATACAAAATGAGCATCGCTTTCATTGTATTGGTCAGTGGGGCCTCAATAGATGTGATCCAACAATCTATATTGATGGAAAGTGGGCCTACGTATGGAAGAGGAGTCCCTCTTTAATCCTCTAGGCGAATAATCTCAAGGCACAATTCTTAATTATAATGATAAAATAGGATAATTTATATGATGATCAAATTTAACGGGTACGATAATTCTATTCTTTTAAATATCCTCACTTAATTCACTTCAATCATATATATATATATATATATATATATATATAACAAAATCTCAATAAAGTTTGAAAATATGAATTATTATTTCAGTGAAAAATAATTACAGTGTCTTTACGTATTCTCAATAAGGCGATTCAATCAGGCTCATGTTTTTGACATGCTCTTTGTAGGCCTTTGGCACCAATGCCCTTATCAAATGATCTTCTATCATGAGACTTGTCGAGAACACAACAATAGATGCCAATTGATTTCATACATTTTCTTTTAGTATAAGGTATTTTACTTTTAGAACTTCGATTTACTAGAAATCTTGTCATTCTGAGTGAGTTTTCTTGCGGCATTAGTATCATCTGAAATCCTCAAGGGCTCAGAGATTTTGTCCATGACACATAACTCGGAGATAAAATCACACGTCCAAAGAGTGTGACATGTGAGTTTAAAGCATGCAACATTCTCAATAACAAATGCGAATGAAATCACTAAGGTTTGTTTTGTACTTATCCATGAAACCGCCCCACCAGCTAAGTTAACAGGAAGATGTATTCTGAAGTCGACTTTCTAGTATCGAGACAACCATTGAAGGCCGCATTCAAGTAATTGACCACTTCTAAGTTATCGGATTTTCTGTAAGAGAGCATGTAATTCCTAGTGCTACTAAGATATCGCAAAACTCTCTTAAGTCCTACCTAGCTGGTCATTCATATGCCACTATGACATCTACTAATCTTGTTGACTGTAAAATTGATACCAGTTGCTGGACCACATCTAGGGCCCCATAGATGTTGAGAGAAGTGAGGGTTGTAAGTTTCAGGTGGGCTACACTGGATATAAAATCTCATGTCATTCCAATGATCCTAACATCTTGATCTATGGCCTACCAATTTTACGATTATAAACAAAAAGAATCCCACTATAGATCCAATAGTATAGCCCATTCGAATTGGGCAAACCCCATGAGGTCCGTGATATATAATGGAAGAAAGCAAGTTTAAATGGTCCATTCAGATTGATCATATAGTAGGCCCCACTATGTGTCTTACACAATATGATCGTGTTAGATCATGGTTACCTAGTTCGTTCAAGAGGCATTCGAACTGCGAATAGTTCATTTCAAATAATTCACAGTTCGATTCGCGAGCTAATAGCAAACTAATTTCACGTAGTTCTCTAGTGAATTATATAATTCTATTGCGGTGCTTACCTAAAAACACAAACCACTCAAAAGCATTGTACCCTAATGTATTAATGCTAACCCATACCTAACTCCGATCAAAGTTGGCCCCACATGAAGATTGATCAACTGTAAAGCATGAAAGTTTACTTTCATTTTTATCATAACTATATTTTATATGTAGCCAGTCTGATTGTGACCCAAACTAATAATTGAAGTAGACTTTTGCCTATAGGATAAATGAATATAACAGTTATTTTCAGTGATTTGGATTTTAGACAAGCACCTTAAGTAATTGACTTGCAAAATGGGTACACATGAAGTAGTTCATCGAGTTTGTTGAATTCGAACTTCCAATTAGCCGAATTAGCGAATCAAATGAACCTACTCCATCGAATTTTATGATCAAGCTAAGTCTTGAATTGCGAATTGCGAACTCGAATGTGAATTAGTCGAACTACGAATTAGGTAACTAAGTGTTAGATATAAGAATAAGAGCAAATGAAATTATATATATAATATCACCCAGCTTAGACTCGACCTTGGCTATCCAAGTTCCTTTGGGCATAATATTACCCACATGCGTTTCAGGCCGTGCTACATTGTCCATATGGTGAGTGGTGAATTGCAACTCATAGCTCTGTGTATGGCATTATTCGTCGGTTTTAAATGCTTTTACCCCCCACGCCGACTTGTCCGAGTTCCTCTCCCATGTGCACTGATTTCCTTTACCACTGCAGGCACTGCAGTTAGTCCAGGAATCTTTGAAAGCAGGAAATTTTCAAACTGTAAAAGGCCAAAGAATCGTGGCAGGCTGACTAAAACAAGAATAACGGCAAGAGGTTAACAATAACAACAGGACATGGGACCCGAAGGAGAGTTTCTAGAATACCCACCGTACCAAATTCTACTCAGATGTTGTGTCTAAATTGTAAATGCCTTGGGAGAAAAATCATGTTGAACGGTATCATCACTCTAAAATAACAAGGCAAAAATGAGTAGTGGTTTTTATTCTTGCAGTGCTTGTATTCTTAACTCCCTCTTTTTTGTCTTTGTTTTGATTTAGTTTTTAATTTTATTTCATTTCACCTCTCATGCAAATAAATAGAACCTTAAACTAAATTGTAAAATCATAAACAATAAATATAAAGAGTCCTTAGGGCTTCGATTGATCTGACCCAACAACCTACAATGATGGTAAGTGGCCTATATGTGGAAGAGAATCGTCCATCTTCATTATATGCGTCACAAGTGGATGATGGAAACCCTCATGTTTTATTACGGTTTTGATTGATTTTAATGACCGGAATTTTTATTTTTTTTGCTATCGGACTGGACTAAATTCCTCCGGATTCAGAGGGAAGCCAGATAAACTCTCCTATGGTCCCAAGGTGGTAGCACTAGTGAACTCAACTTTCAATTCCTAAAGAAGGGGGAACCGGGGGTTGATATTAAGACCTCTAACTCCGGAACAGAGAGAAACCGTGGTCCTGACTACTTGACCAACCCCTTAGGGTTGATGATCGGAATTGAAAAAGTCTGTTAACAAGAAAGGGGTTTGAACAGCACAGCTAAGTTTCAACTACATCATTTCTTTATGATTTGCAGTTCATCCACTAGACAGCGTATGGGAATTTATTTTAAGAGAGGAAGGCCAGCTGGTTGTAGACGCGTGGTGAGGTCACATTTGGAAAGGAATGTTCATGCCAGTGTTGGAATCAGATTGACTTGGGCCTATGACCAAAATTGTACAGAATCTATATATGACTAAGCAGACCCTAGATTACATAGATTGATTTATTTGATGACACGGGTTTTTAGTTCATTTTTAATCAGAGTCTAATGAAGAAAATTCGGCACATACAAAGTTTTGGATGGTCAAGATAGATTAATAATTGGTTATATTGAGATTAAGTATTTTGAATTTTTTGAAGATCCAAGTCAGTCCTTAATTCGACTTTGCTAAGATATGTAGCTGAGTCCATAAAGGAACCATCAATGGGCTAATTTGGTCCGCTCATCACAAGCCCTAGGATAGATCCAAAAGACCGATCTATTTAAGCTCATATCCAGATGGAAAATTTAACCCGACACTGCTAAGGGGGCGTCTGGAGCTCTTTATCTTATGATTTATATGTGAGAGTGTTGGATAAGCCTCTATTTATACATTATTTATTTTTCCATCTTGTTTACAAATTAGAGTTTTTGCTTCTAAAAAATATATATACTCTTATATATATTTATCTTTCTATATTTCTGAACAGAACTCAAACATTCTCTAAATTATAGGGACAATTTCAAGAAAGTTCTTAAGTTTTGGCCTTATTTCAAAAAAGGATATAAATTTCAAAACTTTTCAAATTAGTCCATAAGTTTTTCAGGAAGTTTTCAATTAAGGACGTCCATCTATTTAAAGTTATTTTTCAGAATTTTTCTTTAAAAATACCCAAATCACACTTCATTGTAATAAAACTCTCCTTCACTTCCTCTATATTCTTCTTATTTTCCTCGCTGGCGTCTTCACGGTGATCAATGACACTCAGTACTCCCACAGCGATTGGCTGCATGTAATGGCTGCCGAAATCATTCCATGGCTTTAAATGAAGGGTAATTTGAATATTTTCAAAATATTGATGAAAAAGTCACCAGTAAATACTTTTAAATGGCTGGATGTCCTTAATTGAAAATTTACTGAAAAACTTAAGGGCTAATTTGAAAAGTTTCAAAACTTGTGTTCTTTTTTTTAAAATAAGGTAAAAACTTAAAGCCATATTTAAAATTTTCCTAAATTATATAAGTGAGGACCAGAATTGAGATGAAGCTTGAGCTTGCGATCGAGCTCAATTTAATATAAAAGAATCCAGCTCACCTTATGTCAACTTAGGCACGCTTTAAAGACTTTGCCCATCTACAATTCCAACTGCACATGTATTAACTTGAGAGAAATCCTGAGTCGAAGGTTCAAACTTCTAGCCCAAGTTGTTGTTCAGTTGTGGACACAGACCCTATTGATAATCGGGCTAGAAAGTGTGTCCATAATGAAAATTATTTTGGGCTCTAAACACATGATAACATGTAGTGTTGTTAATTAACAGGTAGGGTTGTTAATTTGGCCCTTTTATGAGGGTATCTGGGCCATTTACTTGTCTAAAGGCCCACAAAATGAGGGCTTTTATTTTTTTAGAAAGTTCGACACTAGTTTAGTATAAAGTGCTTGTGGGAGTTGGAGACAACCGTAAGTTGGTTAGAGATTAATTTGCTATTATTAGATTTGTTAGAGGAAGGATTGAGTTAATTTGAATGTTAGATTGGATTTTATTCTTATTTTATATATATATATATATATATATATATATATATATGAAACAGGTTTGAATGAATGATACTTATTGTGGTTTTATAAAGAGTTTTATTACAAAAAGGCGCCTATGTTTTCTGAAAACCTCCAATACACCCCTGTATTTTTTTTCTTCTACTTACAAGTGCCTGACAGGCGGTCCAGCTAAAGAAATGGTAACGGACGTTCCCACTCTTTCTCTTCTTTTTTGTATTACCAGTTTCACCCCTTGGATTAGTTGGAAATTGAAAATGACTCTTTCAGCCCTCATGTTTTTCTTTTTTCTTATTTTCTTTTTTTTTTTCTTTTTAACCATTCTAAGGAGGCTGGGACCCATTTTTCTTTTTCTTTTTTTTAACCAACTTTTGTCCTTTTCTTGTTCCTTTTTTCCCTTGGGGCCCTTTTTTTGTTTTTTTTAACTATCCAAGGGGGGTTGGGGCCCATTTGTCCTTTTCTTTTAACCATCCAAGTGGGCTGGGACCAGTTTTTTTTTTTTTTTTTTTTTGCCTTTTTGTTTATAATCATCCAAGGTGAATGGGACCTATTTTCAATTTTTTGTTTTTAACCAGTCAAGGGGCTGGGACCCTTTTTTTTTTTTAACCATCCCAGGGGGGCTGGGAGCCATTTCTTTTCTTTTTTTTTCAACAATCCAAGGGAGCTGGGACCCATTATTTAGCTACTTGTTTCCAATGAAGAGATATGGATGGAGTTTTTCTTTTCAATTTGTTTGTTTGAATTTTAACATGGAAAGATTTCAAAAATGGCAGGTTCAGAATTTTACTTACAATAAAATGCCCATCATGTGTTATATGTAAAATATGGCCTATTCTCTTCTATTGATGCTAGATAGATGGTTTGATCGTTGTCTGTTAGTTTCTCTATTTGTAACATAGATTACCCAGTAATCCTTACAATGCTTCTCACTTATATGGTGTCAAATGATGTATGAGCCAAGGATTGTCACCCATTCTATGTGTTATTGTTGATGCCATAATGAGAATTAGCTAGTGTGAAATAGTGGAATCCCAATAGGGGACTGCACAACATTTGTGGGCCCATGGGGTTCAAAGGGGATGGATTGGTGAGAAGTTACTGATGGGATCTAGATGAAGTCTGTTTAAATTGAATCATAACTAGCATTAAAGCCCATGCGATGCACGGATTAAATTATCAATCATTAAAGAGTGGTTCATTTTATTTTATTTTAATGTTAAGCTTCTGAATTATATCACCCGACTGATTATTGATGTTAAATATGAGTTTGATCCATATGACATAATTGTCCGTCGAACCTATCTTCCTATTCACTTATAATTATACTAAAACAAATATATATATATATTTTTTATCAAGGTAAGCATTATACAATATTTAACCTAAGCATACAATTGACTTGTTCGTACAAATTAAATTTCTGGACTTGGCTGAACAAACTCAGTACCAGTAATTTAAAATATCTATATACAAAATTGGAACAAAAAATGGTTACAATTATACATAAACAGCAACAGACACCATGTCGTTGAAAACTTGTAGTAAGTTAGCTTGCAGTTGACCCTGTCCATATTTCCATGTAAAATCAGTTGATGGAGTCTGATGGAATTCATTGGTGATAAGTGAGATGAACGCACACGATCACATGCCAATTAGACCCATCACGTTCTTGTTAAATCAAAATCTCTTGATTAAAAAAAATCTAAATCTTGCCTCATTGTTGTTGTCCTTTTGTATTCTCTCCATCTCTCAATAAAAGTTTCAGTTACCGGTCAAAAGAAAAAAAATATATATATATATGAGTCTCTATTATGGAGTGAAGACATGGAAAGCTAGAACCTTCAATTTCTCCTCCCGCTCCTTAAGTTGATTAAGTAAAATTTCAACTTCGGAAGCTATCATCGCTATCATATCTTAGTTTGTCACCTTCTTTTGCCAAAGTTGTCACATATATACATTCAACAGTAAGCACAAAGATGCCACAAAGAAATAGACCTATAAGCACACTCTTTTAGGTACGTCTGGAATAACTTAAACTGAAGAACAGGGAATCAGCCTTTTGTTTCTTCTATTTACTATTTGCTGTCCTTGAACTTCTTATACGTTGACACCACCTGCCAATGCCATTAAGCAAAGCAAGAGATATTAGAGGTAAAGAAAAGGCAACAAAATCCATTGTGAACACCTCAAATCAGAAGATCTGCCAACTTAACTGCGTAGCATCAAACTGCCTCAATTGTGTGTATATATTATGAACAGAAGATCAATGTAATGATCAAGGAATAGTTTGTCACCCAATATAACTATAAGTGGGTAGTCATTGGAGGATCATCATCTTTGTTGCCTGTATACTTTTTAAACAGGACAAGTGTTTTGCTAGTGTTGTGACATGACACTTGTGGAATATGGCCTTCAAATTAACCAAAATTGCGAATGACAGAGAACAGCTTCTACCAGTGATTCTTAATAGAAATGTTTTACACGTAATAACATTGATTCTTTTTCTTTGCGGTGGCAGTAAATGGAATTTTTCATGACATTAATATAATTTTCTTTGAAAACAGTCATGAATCTAAAATCATATGAAAGATGTAGCTACTACACACTTGCCTTTGATTCAACATAAGATCCCCTGTGTAAGTTTCGCTTGACTGATTAAACTAGCCATGGTAAATGGTAAAAGCCTACGAGTGGGGATTGAATAGAAATGTGATGTATTCCTTTTGTAGCGACCATTATCAGATAAAATATACCAGTCACAATATGCCTCTACCAAAATACCACACAAAACTTGCTAACCTTTATTCTTATACGACCAAAGCCTATAAACCCTACTATAGGTTTCACTGAATTATAGACTGTACTCTATGCCCCACACGCCATAATCCACATAAGTGTCAGGATCCTCGGCTTCGCGCTCAAAACACATAATACATAGCTTAGGCCAACCATACCAATTCAGTAATCATTGGAAAATGCTCAATGACATTCCAACATAGATTGCCAACATACATTCTTTTTCTTTAAATTGAAGCAAACAAACAACAAGATTCCTCCATAAATAAAACAGTGATGCTCATTGTTTGTGGTAAATTGTGGTAAATACAAAGTCATACCTGTAATTCTTACCATGTTGTCTACGGCGAATCCAACATCGTTATGAGATAAGGTTTCCACCAAAACAACTTAAGTTAGAACCCAAGAAAGTAAAATCTATAAAAAAAATAATAATATATAATTAAATGCCTATTTTCTCTCTTTCGGATTTCCTGTTTAGAGAACCGATTTCACTTTTTTGTCTGAAATAAACAACATCCTCATTTACATACAAGGCTAGTGGTGAATGCCATTTCAATAGAACATCATAGACAGCATAGTGTGATATGCGGAAAATAATATAGCAAGAGGCCCACCACAAAAGGAGATAACAAAGAGCGGCAAGGGCTCTATTTTGGTTTTATGTGAAGTCATGATTGAAAGCACGCATTGGCAAGGACGAACTGTAGTGCAAGGACATTGTATACCGGCTCCAACTGTGGGAGAAAGAAACTTTAGAAAAATATGCATACCTTGATAGGCAAGGGAGAGCAGCCGCAAAGGGAGCGATAAGCATGGGAGATAGCCAGGGAGAGGCATTGGTTGACAGGGGCAGATGAGATGAGAGACGAAGAGAGTGAGGCATTCAGGGATGGCAAATTTGGCATTGAGGAAAGAGAAGGCGGTTTTCCAAGAAGAAAGGGGCGTTTCTGAAAGAGAGAAAGAAAAAGAGTTAGATGAAAAGAGGCATTTCTTCCTTGAATGGGTGTTTCTCTATAGTTGTTGCTTGCAGGCGTCGATGGTGATGCTGATGTGGATAGAGGAGGGCTGAGAACCAAGGTTTTTCTTGTAACTATTATTCACCTTTCAAGAGAAAGAATTTTGTCCTTGAAATGGAACGGAGAGCGTGCATGGGTAAATACGAACTCAGTAATGTATGCGACTTGAAGAACTCTATCTGTAAATGCCTAAAATAATACGGACTTGATTAGATTATAATTACTCTTTTTCGGGAAAGATTGGATGCCTGCCTGAAGCCTGAAAGGGAAGGAGAAAGAAAAAGTCAGAGCCCCTGGCTGCTATCAGCTGAAGGCACTCCGACGCCTAAGTTAGTTCAACAACTCAACAAAGGGTAAGTGAGGAAGAGGAAGAGAGTTGGAGTGTGAGTGTTCGCGTTAGCGTGAGCATTCGCGTACCTGTCTAGGGCTTGCCTCTTGTATATATCTAGGCGGAAGTCCCATCAAGTATTTCCTTAGTGGAGGTAGGTGAAGGTACTGTCCCATCGGACCATACCTTGATCTGTCAGTGGTTGAGTCCCTTCAGACCTTACCCTGACATCTTGGGAGAGACGTAAAACCTCTTATCTCTATCCGGCGCATGTCCTCATCTTCTGACATGTTCTGTAACGTGGGACAACTGTCACTGATTGAGAGTCGGTGCTTGTCTCGGTCAACCGAACTGAGGATGGCACCGAGGCCCAGTACGACCGTAAGATGGACACCATCTAGCACTGTTGCCAAGATACACTATGTCGAGCTGATACATTTACCAAGCTGGAACAATCTCACCAAGACCGAGTCATACCGAGCTGGTACCTTTACCGAAGCTAGGATGGTCTCGGTATTGTGAGAATATCTGCTGGCACCATTGCCGAGCTACATAAAACCGAAACCCAGTTGGTACTCTTACCGAAATCAAGATAATTTTTGTATTATGAAATATCCCACACAATTGCCCCCGAGCTTCTGACTTCTTAGAGTTCTCTAACTCTTTGAGGTTGGAAGCTAAGTACTATTATGGGAGTGGCACTATTGCCGAGATGCGCTGCGCCTAGCTGGTACCTCTACCGAAGATAGAGCAATCTCACCGTGATCAAGGCATGCTGAGCTGGTGCCTTTACCGAAGCCAGAATGATCTCGGTATCTGAAGCTTGTATTGTCTCGGTCAGTGACATACGATCTCTATCATTATATCACTTCGCCGCTTCGCCTGCCCAAGGTAATAAATAGGGTGCTCTGATCGGTGCAGAAGATGTATCGGTGGCACTACGTGTTTTCGCCTGGTTGGCTGTCCAATCGGCTTGAAGTGACATGCACAGTACTTGAGGCGACATTCCGCACATGCGTCCTCGAAATTCAAAAGAGCCGTCTCTTTTTTCATTATAAATAGAGGCCCCTCTTCTTGTCTCCTACCTTCATATTCGTCTGAGCAGATAGGGTTTTTGAGAAGAAGAGAGGGACTTTGCAGAAGAGTCCGATCCAGCTGAAGTCGAGCCGTTTCGAGTCCGAGCTCTGCGTTTCTCAAATCCGATCCCGTTCCTGTAAGTCTTCTCTTCTGATCTTGTCTGTTTATGTTCTTCAGGTTCCTCTTAGGGTTCTGTTTTTAGTGTTTCTTCCCCCTTTTCTTCTAGTTTCGCCTCCCATCCTACTAGCCTTTAGGAACTTTAGGAATGGGGATTTACAGCCACTGGCTGGAAACTCCATAGGCCACGGCTAAGTTCAGGGCCAAATATGGGATCTCTGACGATGTCCTCATTAGGTTGAACGATCCAGAGAGCCCCTTCGATGGTTACTCTTTCACTAATGGCCGGATGCCATTTTATTTAGTCACCATAGTTGAAGATGGGGTCCGATTCCCCCTTCATCCCCTCCTGATATCTTGCCTTAAGAAATGGCACATCAGCCCATGCCAATTGATGCCGAACAGCTACAAGATAATTATGGCGTGGCCGAGCTGAACAAGATTCTCAGTATCAACCTCAGTGTCCATGACATCGAGGATGTCTATGACCTTAGCAAGTCCAATGGCGACGGCTTCTACTACCTCCGAGTCAAGGCGAAACGCCAGTGTTTCGTCAACAATCTGGAAGACTCGAACAAGTATGCAGGGGATGATCGCCTGTTCGTCTCGGGCCACTGGGAGTATAATAAACTGTGTCCAAAGTGGCGAGGATTGACAAGGTTCCCTGTAATCTCGGGAGCCCTCCAAGTAATCACCGAGCTTCTGTGTTTTCCCTTTGTTTTCCTTTTTTTGTCTGCAGAAGTATTTGACCTATCTTTGTTTGTCGTGCAGAGGTCAGCCAGAGAAAGCGAGAAGCCAACCGAGTTGGCTGGGTGAGGAACGACAAGTGGCTTCGGGCTATATATAGCTACCAAGGCCATCGTTGCCGAGCCATTTTTTGCTCTGTTGGACTACGAACCGATGTATCATTCCTTCCTTAAGAGGAGGACTGGTCAGCCTCAGGTAGAGGAAGAACACGAAGCTCTTGTTGAAGTGGAAAGGGAAGAACCGATTCTAGCCCTGACCGACATCGAGCATCGGGTCGCTTCTGGTGCCGAAGCCACCGTCTCAGGATTTGACCCGAAACCGCCGAGCCCGCTGAACCCAGCTCTCCCCCAGCTCGGACGAGGGAGAAAGTATGCAGCATCGTCGTCCAATCGTGAGGGATCTAGGGTCTCTAGTATTTGGAGGCCGAACTTCTTATGCCCCCGCGCCCCCTAGCGCTGCCCCCAATCCTATCTCTGCTTCCACGTCTTCAGATGCTGCCGGTGCCTCTACCCCTCCCCCTGCTACTTCCCCAAGTACAAGAGTTCGGCAGCAACCTGCCGAGATCACAAGGGAGGAGGCCTCATGGGAAAAGAGGGCTAGGACCGAGGCTCCTGAGACGGATCCTAGTGCAGTTATGGTATCTCAATCTATCGAGCCAGCTGCCTGGAGGCCGAGCCTTCAGATTGAGCCTGGGAGGCCACTGACGATGGATGACAGTATGTCCTGCAATCCTCTTGTTATTGTCGTGCTTGCTAATGCATGTGCTTTACCACGAGACATGGCAAGGCACAGGGAGGTTGACAATGTGGCGCTGATGGTGGCGTCGATGTAGTCGGCCCTCTCGATAAGTCTTTAACAGTTTTCAGTTTGCATTTGATTTCGGTTATCGCCTCCTCACACCTATTTCTCCTACAGATAGTGCAGAGGTGCCAGGTTGTCCTGGAGAGGACCCGTCAAGACAGTTCCAAGGTCCCGGTGTTGGAAGCGGAAAAGAAAGAGCTCGAAACAGCCCTGGGTGCCAGCAACCAGAAGCTGAAGGAAGAAGTGGATAGGAACACCGGCCTTGTTGCCGAGCTCGAGAGATTGAAGGCAAAGGCCGAGGTTTAGAAGAAAAATGCGGACGAGCTCGAGGCTACCTTGGAAAAGCAGAAAGTCAAGACTGAAGCTGCTTTGGAGAAGTAGAAGGTCGAGCTCAAAGCCAAATCCCGTGCTGAGGCCGAAGTTGCTTTCGATGAAGGGGTGGCAGAGGCGACCACACTCTACAAGGCTCAAGTCCTCAAGATAAGCGGACAAGTGTGGGAGCTCGGATGTTAGACTACATTGAAGGAAGCCGGGGTCCTGAGGATCACCCTGTCTACAAGAATCTGCCCAAGTTCCCAAGCTCGGATCCTGGGCCGAGCTCTGTTGCCCCCGCCCCGTCCACTGAGTCCAACGCTTCTTCTGAGGTTGCAGCAACTAAAGACATTCATACCAAGGGTGACGCTATCGTCGACCTGACTGCTTGAAGTCTTTTTCGATTGTTTCTCTTTGATAGATTTGATGTAATGAATGGACATTGTATTTTCTTGATTTTATGAATACAATTACATTTTTCTTTTTTCTATGCTTGCAATCAAACATTTTGAAAGTTACATGCGCTTGTCCTCAGTTCCATAACAGAGTACTATACATGTTTGAGTTTGGTTCAACAACCGGAACATTTGCTCAAGTAATCGAGTTCGGTTCAGTAACCGGAACTTATTTCATCGGGGTGGCCACCGAGTCCTGTGACTTGGTGTTTTGTATGGTTGGTTCCATAACTGAATTTACAATCTCGAGGTAGCCACCAAGTTCTGTAACTTGGTGTGACGTATAGTTGGTTCCGTAACCGAACTTATATCTCCGAGGTAGTCACCGAGTTCTGTAACATGGCGTTTTGCAAAGTTGGTTCCGTAACCGAACTCGCTACTCCACCGGGGTGACTAACAAGCTCTTTGAGTTGGTTTTTCGCATCGCTGGTTCCATAACCGAACTTGCTACTCCACCGGGGTGACTACCGAGCTCTTTGAGTTGGTGTTTCGCATCATTGGTTTCATAACCGAACTCGCTACTCCCTCGGGGTGACTACCGAGCTCTTTGAGTTGGTGTTTCACATTGTTGGTTCTATAACCGAACTCGTTACTCCACCGGGGTGATTATTGAGCTCTTTGAGTTAGTATTTCGCATCGTTGGTTCCATAACTGAACTCGCTACTCCACCGAGATGACCACTGAGTTCCGTAACTTGGTGCGCCTTAACTGTTTAAGGTCTTTCTTCATTTCCCTAATGCTCCGTGTAGCAGTTAGGTAGGTTGTTGCGGAGTTTTGTAACTTGGCGAGAATTAAAAGATTGAGGTGCATCGCATTCCATGGCCGTGGTAACTCTTTACCATCCATCTCCTCAAGTCTGTATGCTGATTGTCTGGCGACCGAAACCACCTGAAATGGGCTATGCTAGTTCGGTGCCAAGTTACCAAAACCGAACTGCTTTCAGCCAGATTTTATGAACCGGCTTACCATCAAGACAGATATGTTTTGCTTGAGTTACGTAGGTCGCCATCCTTTCGTCCGAGTTCTGTAGTCTCCACTTAATTGGCTCGTCACCAATTGGGAGTTCCTTCTGGAGATTGGAGGACTATGCCGATACCTGCCATTTTAAGGATCCGTCGACGAAGGCCTTAAGTGATAGACAAGGAACTGTTTCCGAGGTCGTTCTCCTTAAGGTGCATCGCATTCCATGGCCGTGGTAACTCTTTACCATCCATGTCCTCAAGTCTGTATGCTAATTGTCTGGTGACCGAGACCACCTTGAATGGGTTGTGCTAGTTCGGTGCCAGGTTACCAAAACCGAGCTGCTTTCAGCCAGATTTTATGAACCGGCTTGCCATCAAGACCGATCTGCTTTACTTGAGTTAGGTAGGCCGTCATCCTTTTGTCCGAGTTCGGTAGTCTTCGCTTAATTGGCTCGTTACCAATTGGGAGTTCCTTCTGGAGATTGGAGGACTATGCCGGTACCTGCCCTTTTGAGGATCCGTCGACGAAGGCCTTTGGTGATGGACCAAGGAATTGTTTCCGAGATCGTTCTCCTTTGGTCTAGGCGACTTCACCGTAATGCTTCATGACGAACCAAGGAACTGCTTCCGAGGTCGTTCTCCTTTGGTTTTGGCAACTCCATGGTCATGCTCATTGCCCCCCAGTTCGGTTTCGAGCTGTCTCAGTGCCGAACTAAGGAAAACAAGCTCCACTGTGAAATCTGCCAAAACTTGGGTCTTTATTCTTGTTTTTCCAGAAAAACCTGCCTTTCTGTAAAGGCGCTTGAGTGGATGTTCTGTAATGACCACTATAGTGCAAGTCTGGAAATTTTTCTTTGAAGGGTACTGGGCTCACTTCCCTATTTTGTAACAAGAAGTTTAGGAGCCCGGGCTTTTTCAGCTTCATGGAATGACGCCCTCCGGCTCATCACTGTCCTGATCTGCCGGATTGCCTTCTTCCTTGATATAATCCTTCAGGTGTCCATCCGTGACGAGCTTCTCGAGGTGGAACTTGAAGGCTTTGCAGTTCTCAGTTATGTGTCCATTCTGCTTGTTGTAAGCACAGAACTTATTTTGGTCTCGGGTGGATGGATCACCCTTCATTGGTTGCGGCCATTTGAAGAATGGTTGTGACTTGATCTTGTTAAGGAGCTTGTGGATTGGCTCCGTGAAGACCGTGTTCTCAGCCTTATAGGAAGCCGCAGCTGGGCTGGTTTTCTTTCCGAACCCTGAGGTGGAGACCGAGTACACCGCTGAGCTCGGCGACGCCTCGTTTTGGTATGCCGCCTCCCTTCGAGATGATTTCTTGTCTCTCTTGGAGGCTGTGTCTTCTTATCAGAGGCCAAAGCTTTCCTAAGCTCGGGCCTCATCTTTTTCTTGTTCAACGAATTGGTTCACCCGAGCCATCAGTGCTTTCACCGTGACCACAGGGAACCGAACCAAGTCCCTTCAAAGCTCATTGCCTGGCAACAAAGCTTGTTTGAAGGACTTGATTGCCACTGTATCCATAACGTCTTCAACTTGGCTATAGACGGTCCAGAACCTTTTGGCGAACTGCGTGATGCTCTCGGTTCGCCTTATTCTAATAGCCATCAGGTCATCGTCCATCTTTGGGATGATCCTGTGGGCTTGGAACTTTTCCACGAAGGAATTCCGGAGCTGCCGCCAGCTCGAAATTGACCCCTCTGGAAGTGCATAGAACCATTTCAGGGGGAGGTCTCCTAAACTAGAAGAGAAGACTCTGTAATTCAGGTGACCAAGATCGCCCCATACCGACATCCTCAAAGTAAAGTGCCGAAGATGCGCAGCAGGGTCCGAGGTCCCGTCGTAAAGGACGAACCTTGGAACGCTGAACTTTTCAGGAAGAGAGAAGTCTCTTATCTCCTGAGAAAAGAGAGATGTGCCGAGGTCTTCAGCATCAAAGGCGTTTAGCCAATTTCGAGTGAAGTCAACCACCTCTATGTTCCATTGGACTGTTTGCCCGACTTGTCGGTCAAGCCATTCCCTCAAGTCGTCGTTGACCTCCAGTCTCTGTCTCGACCTCTTTGAGTCGTCATCCAAAGGGCTGCTACTTGAGCCTTCGTCATAGGCTGGGTTGCTCCTTTTGGTATTCAGGACTTGCCTCAAATCTTGTTCGGCCGAAGGAGCTTGGTTGCGTCTAGGGGGTGGAACCGGGGTTGTCACCCTTTCTCACAGCTGCTGCTGAAGCTCACGGATCAACTCGTCATGGAGGTGGTATCCTCGAGAAGAGAGTTGTCATCGTCATTGTCGTTAATCTGATGATGGGATTGACAAGATCTGGCTGTCATTGGAGTTTTATCTCGTCGGGGAGTCTCTCGTTGAGGAGCATTCTGCAAGGGAGGTGCTATCTGAGGGTTATCTTGCCGGGAAGGTGTTGTCACCCCCTTCGACGATGAACCCGACTGAGTGACAAGTCCTTCCCCGCTTGTTGCACCAGACCTTCCCCTGGATCTCCTTTGGCGAGGGATTGGTGGCAATTGCGCTAGGAGTACTGGCGGCAATTGCGCTGGAAACACTGGTGGTGGTGGCAACTATGTTGTCTTTGAAGATTCTCCGCCCTTCTTAACTTTTGGAGGCATGACATTTATGAATCGATTCAATCGCTCCCCACAAACGGCGTCAATTGTAAGTGCCTAAAATAATACGGACTTGATTAGATAATAATAAATCTTTTTGGGGAAGGATTGGATGCCTGCCTAAAGCCTGAAAGGGAATGAGAAAGAAAAGGTTAGAACTCCTGGCTGTTATCGGCCGAAGGCACTCCGACGCCTAAGTTAGTTCAACAACTCAACAAAGGGTGAGTGAGGAAGAGGAAGAGAGTTGGAGTGTGAGTGTTCGCGTTAGCATGAGCATTCGCATACCTTTCTTGGGCTTGCCTCTTGCATATATATAGGCGGAAGTCCCATCAGGTATTTCCTTAGTGGAGGTAGGTGGAGATACTGTCCCATCGGACCATACCTTGATCTGTCAGTGGTTGAGACCCTTCGAACCTTACCATAACATCTTGGTAGAGACATAACCATCGGATAATGATAACCTCTTATCTCTATCTAGCGCATGTCCTCATCTTCTGACACGTTCTGTAACGTGGGATAGCTATTACTGGTTGAGAGTCAATGCTTGTCTCGGTCAACCAAACTGAGGATGGCACCGAGGCCAAATACGACCGTAAGATGGACGCCATCTGGCACTGTTGCCGAGATGCGTTATGCCGAGTTGGTACATTTACTGAGCTGGAACAATCTCACCAAGACCGAGTCATACCGAGCTGGTACCTTTACCGAAGCTAGGATGGTCTCAGTATTGTGAGAATATCTGCCGGCACCATTGCCGAGCTACATAAAGCCGAGACCAGCACGCTGGGACGCCTTCCATGTTGGTCTTTCTGTATGTCCAACTCTGCATGACTATATTCATCTCTGGGTATCACTCTGATGGCCCTCAACTGTTTGGGGTCCAAGTCGACTAGGATGTCTGAGGTATCAATTCTGATTCGTGTTATATGCCATCGATGCATTATCCTGATACAAACAGAAAAGAATGGCTTAAAGTGAGAAGAACAAAGGATTTTATGTTGTTGTGGGATTTCTGAACTGGGCATTTTCTTGTGTGCTCGTCGGATTTTTGAAATGACCATTTTTCTGTGTACACATAATCATAAGCACAATTATGTTGAACGTGAAATAAAATACGCAAGATAGGAATATAATCTATCTATGAGCACAAAACCCCTAATCCTAACACAAGTCCATCTATGAGAAAGATTAAAAAAAAAAAAGGCATTAGTAGATGCCTCTTATCCATCTTCCACATTTGCTTCATATGTGAACTTGAAATCTATACTTTCCAAGGGCCGAATGATGAGTTCGACGGTGAGAAATGGTCCAGTGTTTCGATGGAGATTTTCCCTGTAATATGTTTCTTTCGGCCTTTTCTAAGAGAAGAGACCTAGAAAGAAAATTACCTTTTCAACTTTCTAGTAAATGAAAGGGGCAATATGGGAAGATGAAAAGTAGGAAATGAGAGCATGAACATCTGTTCCTTTCCTTGAATTGGACTGCCAGTCAAGGCACGTATAAGTAAAAGAAAAAAATATATAGGGGCGCATTTGAGGTTCTCTGAAAACATAGGCTCTTTTTTGTTAAAAAAAAAAATCTCTTTTATGAAAAGCATTAGGGGTGCACAAAAAAATTCGCTAAACAGATCCGGATCGAACCGCCCGGGTTCGGATCAGTTTTGTAGGAGATTGGTTTGGTCACGGTTCAGATTTCCTTCAAACCATTCAATTCGGTTCGGTTTTTTGTTTGAATGTGCAGTTAAACCGCTCAAATCGAACCGAACCAATTATATAAATATATATTTTTTTATAAAATAGATAAAGGAACACAAAAAATTACCGGAAGAAGACTCGAACCCTCACTCCATTACTTGAAGTCCAACGTCTCTCACCAATTGAACTGCCATTTTTTGTGACAAAAAAAAAAAAAAAAAGGAAAAAAAAAAAACCGTAACAGAACCGAACCAAACCGGTTCCTTCTAATAGTTGGCCTACCAATTGAAGGGCCAAGCTAGGACAATACTAGGCTTGGCTCTACCCGGTCCTCCCCTATTTATTATTTTAATATACTATATTATTGCTAATACCATTTTTCACACGTTGTCTTACCTACGTGTAAATGTATGAAATCGATTATTGTAATTATAATATAGACATTTTTCATCTACATATTTATTCAATTTAATGCAAACCAACAGGTACATTTGTAAATGAATTTTTTTGTGTGAACAAACAGGCCTAGTTGACAGATTAATTCGCACATTTGAATCAACTACTTCTTATGTATTTTTATTCCATGTGAACAAACCAACCCATTTCAGAGTGAATTGCAATGTATTATAATTCCATACAAATAAACAGGGCTTATTTGACTATGAATTCCTATATATTCCAATTCGATGCAAATAAATACGCCTATTCAAATTAATTCCTTTCTATGTAAACAGCTTTATTTGAGCAAAAATCTCATTTGACAATGGATTCCTATGTATTCCAAATCCATGTTATCAAACTACCCCATTTGAAATATTCTAAATTTAAACAAACAATAGAGCGGGCCCATTTAAATCAATTGCTTTATGCATTCCAATTCCATGCAAACAAATAGACTCATTTGTCAACTAGCAAATGGTGCCCGCGCTAAGCCGACCATATTTGGCCTGCCTAAAAACAACACAATTCCGACAGGCGTTAGCAGCAAAGGGCACCCAAACTACAATGGAAACCAATGAAAAATAAGTAACAAAATTATAGAATTTCCAATAAGTTGTGACACAGATACTCACGATTCCGCAAATGTGTGGCCTTAATCACAGCGAGTTTAAATATAGAGAAAGGATTGAAATCTATCATTGTCCTTAATCAGGCTAAACCTAGCTACCTAAACTCCAATTTATTTGAGATACAATTACAAAATCCACATGTATTTTGGCAGGTCTGAGATGAAAGGAGGGAAAAAGAAAAGATAATCAAAGAACAATATAATTAATAGCACTAAAAACAAATGAAGTAAGAACTGAACATAGACAATATTGGGATAGTAAGCAACATCTTTAGCTAGCTGAATCATCACAACATATGGTATGTCATTACTAAGTCCAACATATTTGACTACAAGCAAGCATGATTGCTAGCCACTCAGAGTGAGTTCATGTAACTAAAAATTTTTAATACATAGGTCGAACTTGTAATCTCACGAGTATAGCAACTAAAAACTTTAAACATATAGATCGAACTTCTAATCTTACAGGCATATCGCATATGGCATACCTTACCAGCACCAAGAACTCTTCCAAAAGCATCAAGTTGCTCTTCTATAGGCACTGATGTAAGCTGTTGGCTTGAATCATGCTCAGTTTCTCCAAAAATGAGAACATAGATACAACCACAAGAATGAAACCTATAAAAACAAACTTATTGGTAAAAGGAAGAAATGCACATACATAAGCAATCGAATGTCTCGCATGTCTTGTTCATGCTCTGTTTCTCCAAACATGGGAATATAGCTACAACCACAAGAATGAAACTTTTAAAAAACAAACTTATTGGTAAAAAAAAGAAATGCACATACATAAGCAAACTTATCGGTAAAAACAAGAAATGCACATACATAAGCAATCGAATGTCTTGTTCCACAGTATTAGCTTAATTGAGTTTATCTGAATCATAACCCAATAAATTGTACGATTTGCCACATGAAAAAATAAGATCAATATACATATAGATCAAGCCAATGAATTTGTTGAAGATTAATGTAGTCAGTACACATTTGTGGTAATAAACTGTATTGGTTACAATAATATTTAATAAATAATGCCCGAATACATTACAATTCCAAAACCCTTCAAGTGTAAATAAGAAAAACATACAACTCTAAATTCAACCAACATTGTAGTCATGTTGTGAAGCATATGTAGTCATAACAAAGCAAGATATTAAAGTGATTCACACTCCACAGGTATGTCGACCGTGTTAGATGGAAAATTGGATGCACCAGGGACTGTATGAAAATTGAAAGCCTAGAGAGCATCTTGACCAGATGCACCTCACAAACATATGTAGAGCTGCAAAATAGACAATATGGTCAAGAGATATGTTTCGCAGGTTCTTTAATAAATGAATAATCATGTGATCAATTATTGGAGCGAAAATGCCGGTTAAAATAGATGTCAATAGTATTATTTTCTTTAGGCAAACGATGCCAATTACACTAGATTTAGAACAACCGAGCCTTATACTTCTACTTCCACATAACAATACTGAGAAGGAAAAAACAAAAACAAGTCTTATTGAGTAGATTAAACCTGTGATCAATGGCCTCTAAGATGTTTTTAGCATTCAAACATGTGGGCCCACTACGAATTAGGTAATCTGCCCGGATAGCCAAGAAACGTGTACAAATAAAAAATTTCAAATAAGAAAATATTAATTTAAATGTTTGCTTGACATCATGCAGAACAGCTGCCTTTGCACTCCTTGAAACACCACTCCTTGCAAATCTTAAAGTATCAATAAAAAGATAGAAGAAGAGGATGGAAGAAATAAAGAAAGAAAAACCCTTCAAATGAGTTAAACGATTACCACGGAGTATGACATGAACCGAGTCCGAGATTAAGATAAAATATGAGTTGACCTCGAGTCGTTCCCATACTTACTCCCGTGAACTTCGAATCAAACGGAATTCACAAGGGATATCAAATATACACATTTATGTGGAAATATATACATTGATTGTACATAACAAAATTTCATTTACACTATGTAAAACATCCAATTGCATATTTAAATACAATGCGAGGATGAAAAGTGTGAAACATTTCAAAAAAAATTTCCACTCCAAAGTTTTCCTTTCAGTTATTGTTTTTCAATATTATATGATATGATATCGCATCATCTCCACTCACCTAGTCCTCTTAGAGGAACCGGAGCGATCGCCTCCGTTGGCGCTGCGGTCTCTGCAGGACCGGCATGGGCAGTTGAGCCTGTAATGCCATCAATAACATTGTGAATTCAACAATTCAGCAATGTATAAACAGATCTATGATTTTCATATGCTAACTATACATTTAACCTGTCTAAAATCAATGTCAAACAATAATTACAATTCAGAATCAGTGATAGTCTTAATTCAAAATTTGGCAACTACAATAGCATTACATTTCAAATCACATCTTCCCTAAAAGGAAGGAATCATCTTCCCCGAAGGAAGGAAATACAAATAACATGTATGTGGGATTTATCAGTGCCCGGGGGCCAAGGACTACTGACATCACCACGGAGCTCCGGAACACACTCAAATCATCTACTGTAGTAGAAACAGCTCTAACGAGCATTAACGAAATCACTATGTAGTGCCAGACTCAAGAAACAATATAATTGAACATGTTTATTCCGTTTCAATTACAAATTAACGGATTCAATTCAACAAACAATTCTTTTAAAATTCAATTCAAGTTATGATCCATTTCGGATACAATCCAGCGTACAAATTCGATTAAGTAATACCAACCATTCAGGTTTAATCCTCAGTTATTTAATGTTCGTGTTATTCTCGATGGACACCAAAATTTATATGAATTTTGTACATTAAAGCCCCCTTAATTAACACCCATGGAGCTAAAACAGTATCAATAGCCTTGATATAATAAATGGGCTCTTGTTTTAAAAATCAGAAATTAAATCTGAAATTCTATTAGTTTCAGTTAACCCACGATCTATTTTAGTTTCAAATCTAGGAATACAAATTCCTAGAAATTCCAAGTGTACTTTAAGTACATTTGATTGACCATTTGGTCAAACGAATTCCATCATTTGGTTAACTAAATATAATTTAGTTACCTGCCACAAATCACTAAATCTCCTTAATCAAGAGAAGGAAATTGCGACTCAATTAAGTAAAAAGACCTTAAGCATTTGCTTCAGGTTCACTTGAGCGGACTCTTGTTCGCTCGAGCGGATATCATCCAGAGAGAGAGTCACTCCTATTGGTCACTCCAGCGATGATAGACAGACAGGTTCGCTCGAGCGGTCACTATACAAAAGGTGGTTCGGTCGAACAGACACTCCAGAAATTCCGAATCCAGAATTTCTAAAGTGATCTTCTTCCATCCCAAATTCTTTTAAACCTGCAAATACACCATGGAACCTCTTGTTCCCTACTCAAATAACATTCATACACAAGCACAACACTTTGAATCCATCATTCAATAAATTCAAATACCATTTAAATGATCTACAAATTAAATCAATTCTATACAAATAGAATGAAATCCTCTTCAATGAAAAAAATCACGAGAAGCTCATAGCAATTAGCATTCAATCACAAGTATTGTTTATACTTGCCTCTAATTCAAGTTTGATACAAAACCCCTTTGCTAGCTTGGCTTTGAGATCAAAAATCTCTAATCAAAACCTTCTTTGCAACCTAACATCAATAGCAAACCCCAAGACGGATTTTCTTGAATTTTTTGTACTAAAAATCACTTCAAACTAGCTAATCATAATTTAAGAGTTTTATAGAAAGCTACCCTTACCTTGAAGATTAGCAAGGAGAAAACTGAAGTTCTCTCTAACTCTAACACCAAACAAATCAAAAGCGATGATGAAGAAGATGAAATAGCTGAAATCCCTTCTCTAATTTCACTTGTAATGCTCCTATCTTGAACAATCGATGAAGAAGAAAGCTAGGAGGAAGGCCATCTCAGCTGTTTCTGAAATAATCCACCGACTAAAATGGGTTCTGAGTTCTTCTTAACCCTTCTTAATAGAACTTTTACATTCAACCCCCACTGTCTCATCTTATTTCTAGTTTGAGTCAATTCAAGACTCATTCAACTCATTTCAAGTCAAACAAAATCGAGTATACTATGAAAGTCGACGTACTCATCGAGATACACACGATGGTATCAAGTTCCACTGTATTTGACGAAATACGTGAAAATCCGTATTTACGGAAAAGTCCTTGGTTTCACCAATTTGAGTCTAAACCCAACTCAATCAAATCAATTTCTTTTAAATTCATTTCATTATGCCTAATTCATTCACTTGTGACTAATTTGATCCATTTTAGTCATTAATCATCATTAATTCAACTGAACACGCTTAATTTGCATTAATGTCAATTAATTAGAGTTAATCTTGTTTAACTCGGAATGGGATGTAACAGAGTAGAACATTGATCAAAGTTTACATCATTATTTTAGTATGATGAAAATTAACTAACAATCAATGAAGAGATGGAAGCACAGGAGAGGAAGTAGGCAAGTAGTCTTGACAGTTAGCTTACATTCTGAAACATTCCAAGTAAATCAGGGCTGCTTGTCGACTGTAATGGCCTGTACATGACTGCCTGCAATGGAAAAACATACAAATAACACTTGGGTCTTGAACCATCAGTGCCAACATTCACACAGTAAATGACCAAAACCCTCAACACTCCAATTCCAAATCAAAACTCCAAATCCAAATCAAAAGGCGCTAGTCAGAAAAGAAGAATTGAACACAATAGTAACGGTAACAACAACAGTAAATTCATGTATGCCGTTTTTTCTTCCGTAAAGAAGATGACTAGAAGCAGAAGGTCCCCTCTTTTTCTTCCGTCTACTTTTCTCTCTCTCTATTTTTTGTGGAAGTTGTCGAAAACACTTTAAATTCAAGCCGGCTATTTTTATCAGTTGAAAAATAAGATTTATCAAAGTCTTCAATTCATTCTGTTCCTAGCTTTAGTCTAAGCATTTTCTAAGGTACATAGTGAGTTCACATTCAGAGGCGCATCTTGATCTAACTAAGATTTCAGGGATATATACCACCTTGTGAGCAGATATTGGATTCTCCATTTGTTGTTGTGACTCTTACAGAGGCATTATATGGATGCCACAAACAGGTGTCCACCTTCAAATGACACTGCTGTCATCACAATAAAACAGGAATAAAAGATACACGGTAGTAGAATGGCCTCTAGCCTTAAAGGGATGGGGACTTCATCATTAAAAATAGGTGGCAGGAAACTAAGTAGCATCAGTAGGGAAACAAGATGTCTTTCTTTCTTAAACCAAATAGCAACAAACAGAATGTCACAAAATAGAGAAACGTGGATGGTAGATTCAAACGTTAATATTGAGTAGGGATCTCAAAGTCTTAAATGCTTATAAGTAAATCTAGAAGAAGAGGATACCATTAAGTGCAAATTGTAAAACTATGTTAGTTCTACTGACTTTTCAATCATACAGGAAATTGGGATCTCAAAGTCTTAAATGCTTATAAGTAAATCTAGAAGAAGAGGATACCATTAAGTGCAAATTGTAAAACAATGTTAGTTCTACTGACTTTTCAATCATACAGGACATACGGATCTCAAAGTCTTAAATGCTTATACGTAAATCTAGAAGAAGAGGATACCATTAAGTGCAAATTTTATAAACTATGTTAGTTCTACTGACTTTTCAATCATACAGGAAACGCATATAAGCTCATGTCCAAGATTTTGAGAGAAAATCTTCCATAGCCAAACCTATTTTAAGACATCATATGCCTCATGTCTACAAATGGTGATACAATACCACAAAGCAAATGAGTAGTCACTTTACAAGAAAGAAACACCACTACAAACAGCAGATGAATTGAGCAGGAAAACATCTTGCAGTTGCAACTAATCATAGAAGACAATGAGAGAAAAGGGAAACTTAAAAGGGGAAAAGGTAACAAAAACAGAAGGATAATAGAGATGAAGCAACAACCCCTTTCAGACTGTCAAATTATATTGGAGCAGTCATATACAATTCCAATTGCATTCAACACCAACTTTAGGAGCTCGATGAGGCATGCTCTTGCGCCAGCTACCATTTTGTTGGAATCCAATAGACTCGACCAATTCTCTTTTACCTGTGGGTGTATCGACCTTGTCTTTCCACTCTCTAGTGGCACTGGACCTTCAACATCTCTGCTCAAAACATCTTGCAAGTTATCCACATCATCTTTGACTTTTTTGGCTTCTACATTGACCTCTTCCTTCAATGCTTTCTGCGGCCGACCAACTTCTTTCCCTTTCCCCTACTTCTGCCCATGCCCACAAAACTGTCAAAGGAAATATTCAAACAACCGCTGAAAAAGGACGAGCCTAAAAAAACAAGAAGAAATAGATACTAAATATCAACAAAGACCAAACACATATTATCCAAGAGAAAAGAATCTGTTAGTAAGAATTCATTTTTGCAAGTTAAAATGAGAAAAAGCAACCCATAACTTCACTCTAATCATCTACAGCAACAAAAAGAACATAAAAAAAAATTTATGAATTTCAGTTTACAGTTAAGAAACAATATCATTAAGTCAAGTAAAATAAATTCCATCAAGCTGTCAAATAAGCTTCATTTTAACATTAGAAAGATTTTTGAGTTAGTATGTATATTGGATTGCATGAGAGAACAACCTGTTTCTCCACTAATGAAACACTAATGTGAATTTCAATTTCTTGATAAGCAACAAAAAAAATTTCATAAATAACATGTAGAGAGTAAAAAAGCAAAAACCAGAAAGCAGAGGTTATACAACATGAACAAAAATGCAACAACCAAAAAAATTCAGACCGAGAGGAAAACACCCAAAAATAATTATGTCATTACTGTGGAGTTTTGAGGTACTACATTGTGAATTACTTTTATGGTCGATTACTCCTCTAATGTGAATTGCACTTTTTTGGTAAGCAATATAAAAGTCTCATGTGGGTTAAAAGAAAAAGAAAAAAGAAAAATAGAAATTAGAAAAGCCTGTAGATTTGGTATTCCTTTTGAGGGCACCAAACATTGTAATTCTTGGGATTTTCAAGTTCATTCTGGACATTCTACAAGCCTTCATTTAGCCATATTGAATGTGGCCAGTGTAACAGGAAATTCACATTAAAACCCCACTAATTTGATTGTTTATAAGAGCACCTTAGATTTTTCTCTTGAATTCAAATAAAACTCATGACCACTGGCTGAATTGGTATTTTTGACATTTTCAACTGAAGATCCCTATGGTATACATATACTTAGGGATAAACAATAAAATAGGTAATAACAAAGGAGACGAAATAAAAAGGAGAGTAGAGCAAGTGACATGAATCCACTGAAATACAAGAAATACAATCGATGGACAACAGAGAGAGGATCAACACAAGCTAAGGCAATCAACAACAATAAAGATGCAAGACAGAAAATACACAACACCCACATCCTCCCAAGTGAGGAAGCAAAATTCTACCTAGATTAAAAATAATTCACTTAGAGCACAATTCAGAGATTAGTGTCACATTAACCTTTTCAATAGTCCTAACCATCATAAAGAACAAATAACACAATTTATGCAAATCATTTCCACCAATAAACCACCAAAAAAAAAAATGCATTTTCCACATAATTTATGCTTTTCCCTATGAATTGAATGCCTTTCCAAGCAATAGATAATTTATTCTCATCTCTAGAATACTCATTGCTATAAAAAATTATAAATAAAAGAAAAAGATCTAAATCCTCCCAAGTGAGGAAGCAAAATTCTACCTAGATTAAAAATAACTCAATTGAGATATGGCCACAACATGTAAGTCCATTGAGGACATTTAAGAGATTAGTGTCACATGAACCTTTCAATAAGCCTAACCATCACAAAGAAGAAGTACCAAAAATTTATGTCAATCATTTCCACCCATAAAACACAGAGAAGAAAAAACATCCCAATTGTGGAAGCAAAATCTGCCTGCATAAAAAATTAATTCACTTGCGAGTTGCGATATGGCCACGGCATGTAACATTGTAACTCCATTGAGCACAATTCAAAGATTAGTATCACACTATCACATTTAACATTTTCAATTAGCTTAACCATCACCATCACAAAGACTAGGTACCAAATTCTTTGTTAATCATTTCCACCCATAAGCCACAAAATAAAAAAGAAAAAAGAAACACACCCTCCCAAGTGAGAAAGCAAAATTCTACCTAGATGAAAAAAAAAATTCACTTGGGATATGACCACAACATGTAACTCCATTGATCACAATTCAGAGATTATTGGCACATTAACCCTTTCAATGAGCTTAATCATCACAAAGAACATGTTTGAAAGTCTCTGTTAACAATTTCCACCCATAAGTCACAAAATAAATAAGCTTATCATCACAAGGAACACATACCAAAATTTTTGTTATCACTTCCACCTATAAGCCACAAAATAAAAAATTGCATTTTTCACATAATTTATGCTCTTTCTATATATCGAATGCCTTTTCAAGCAATAGATTAGATAATCTATTCACGTAATGGAATACCCATTGCTATTAAAAAAAAAAAAACCCAAATATAAAATATAAAAGGAAAAAATGTAAACCTGAGCATCTTCAAAGCAATGCCAGAAGAGATGACTAACATGGTTTCTCTTCTTGCATTGCCCTTAAGTGATGGCTAATAGAATGCAAGAACATACCATTAAACATTGATGCAGAGTCTAATAGCCTGAAATTTATATTTCCTTGTACGTTTTAACCTCAACTCCAACAAGCAATGAATCATTACCTAACATCAAGAGAAGAATTTCAAAGTGTTCAATTCAGACCAAGTGACACTTGCAAGCAGATCTTCGGGGTTGATGATCCATATTTATCTTTTTAACGGGACAATCCTTTAAACATCTATAGTTAATAAGGAAATAAAAAAGATTAAACCTTGGAAAATCTTCCTTATCTAAACAAACATTTATGTTTTTCTGTTTTTTTTCTTTTACATGTGGCTGTTCCATTTTTTATTTTATTTTTTTTTTTAGTTTAAATTTCTTGTTTTGCTACTTATTTAAACACATGCCCATCATAAGCATTAATTGTGGTCAAACTTGAAGAGGAGGAGGAGAAGAAGAAGATGGAGAAAGAGAGAGGGATGGATTAATCATCTGTTTGTAAGCGAGAAGCGAAGAGTTGAAAGCTTGCATCCAGTTTTCCCTTTTTTTTTAAAGTGGTGTAGAGAAGAAGAGTCCATCTTCTTCATAATCCAAAAGGATGAAATTAATGTCCGCATCAACTCTACTAAACTTGATTGCAGGCCCTAAAAGTCATAAACCTATGTGAGAATTCTACCCAAACAACCAACAGAAAACACTAAAAACAATAGAAAGCAGCTTCCTTACAAACTAACACTAACCATGATGCTGCATGAGCAGTGGATCGAATCCACCTACCCAACAACCTCAACAAAATCCATAAAAAAAAAAAAAAATCATAAAGTCAAAATGCAAATCAGAAATCTTAAAATCCAAACAGAGCAAAATATCCTTACTCAAGACACCAGCCTTTATCTTCTTCTTCCACGCCACATGCAATCGCCGCATCGGAGTTACCTTCTTCAACGGCAGTATAGAGGTACCAACCGAGAGGTGGAAAGGAAAAGGCTACACCTTGCAGGACACCAAGGGAAGATTCAAGCAAGACAACCCAAACATGCATTAAGTGGGTCTCCCAAAGGTGAAAACATCTCAACTAGCAGAGAAGGAAGGGGCCTAATGAGGATCCTCCCTCTTGTGATGGAGAAATCTAAATCCTCAACTAAAACATAGGAAAACTTTAAAAAAAAAAATTATAAATTGACTGAATTATATCAAATCATATCATTATTGCAATTGGACAATCATGAAAATCATCTAAAATCCATCCATATAAACCATGCTCTGTTATTGCAATTGTAAACATTGCTTCTCCTCTTCATGCTGACCTTAGAGATGTGAAACAAGGTTAATTATAATCAAAACCCATTATCCTGAGACGTGAAAGCATCAATTGGTAATAAGATTGAAACCCAAAAGCATCCAAAGATAATGTGAGCCCTTCCTCAGCTGAACTAACAGGTGACCCAAATCCAAATCCAAATCCTTCTTTTTGTACAGGCGGAAACAAAGTCGATATAGAAGCTCTTTTTCCATCCAATTGTGGATAAACCCCACATCTATCATCATAGATCGACGAAGGAAGACCATACTGATACCTTATCCATATGAATGTGGTGGAGGTAGCAGCACTAGAGTAGCAAGCCGAGGACGAGAACACAAACCCAAATCGACTCGGAGATAAACAAGATATTTCCTTTAAAGACACCAAGACCCGGTCGCTGACTTGCTCCAAAACCACCCTCTTGGGGCTGGCAAGATCATCTTCTGATTGTTGTTCTGCACTGTCCATCACATCCACGAGGTGTTTGGGCTGGCGCTGATGGTTTTTGATTGAGGAGGAGGGGATGGATGTGTGGCTGATGTAGCGGCGGATGACGGCGTGTCAGTGTCGGGCAATCCGAATGTGAACAGATTTCCAGCACCGTCGAAGGTGACGATGGCAATTTCGCAGCCGCATAGTATGCTCAGTTCCTGCGCCTTCTTGAAGAGACTCTGTCGTCTCTTTGAGAACGTCGCCATTTGGTCTTTGGGATGGTCTTTGATCGAGGAGGGGATGGATGTGTTGGTGAGGTAGCGGCGGATGACGGTGTCAGGGTCAGGCGATCCGAAGGAGAACGCCTTTCCGGCACCGGAGAAGGTGACAATGGCAATCTCGCAGCCGCATAATATGCTCAGTTTCTTGGCCTTCTTGAAGAGACCCTGTCGTCTCTTTGAGAAGGTCACCATTCGGTTTTGCTTATCCTGCACTAGCTCAATCTCTCTCTTCCTCTTTCCCATCTCTCTTCTCTTTCTTTTGCCTTGAACCCAAAAATTCTAAAACCCTCACTTTCTCTTCTCTTCTCTATCAACAACAACAACAACAACAAGAACCGAAAGCGTCGTTATCGAATGCCTCTCTCTCTCTCTCTTCACGGTTGATTGCACAAAGAAACCGTTTGATTCTAACGTAAGCATCATCTGATTCTAGCTCTGCTTCTGTCCTCGTACCTTTCTGGGCCAATTGGCGAAGATTCAAAGTGTCGTCGTTGCACAATTTCTACGTTGACATCAAATGGGCTACCCACCATTTTGGAGTACCTTGGCCTCGAAGTTGTCAATTTCCTTGTATAACTTGTCGACCAAGTTGCCCAGTAACTTGATCATCAAGAAATCAAACCAAGAAAGTGGTGTGTAGTCTAATCCACGAAAGCAAGCATCAAAAATTAGTAAAAGTGCCCATGTTCAAAGATTCTGTTATCTTAGTCCGTCCTTGTTGTTCCTCAACCAACGAAAAAAAAGTATCAGAGCCTTGTTCCTAGCCATTAAAATTTTATCCATGGCAACAACAATTCCCACCACTACTTATTTCAATTATTCACAAAATATGGTGCTCATATTTGAAGGGAGAAAGCTACGACTGTTGGAGTCTCCAAATGAAGACTCTGTTCATCTCACAAGACTTGTGGGAGTTGGTTGGAGACCGCTTTGAATCACCGGAGGATGCAGCTGCATTAGGAACATGGAATACATACATGGAAAACAAGAAGAAACATGCAAAGGCCCTGCTCTATATTCAGCAAGGGGTCGACGCCAAAACCATCTTTTGAGGAATATCAGCAGCCAAAAGCTCAAAGGAGGCATGGGACATCTTGAAACAAGAATTTCAAGGATCGGAAAAGGTAATCACAATCAAACTTCAATCTCTTTGGAGAGAATTTGAAACTTAATTGATGAAAGAAAGTGAGTCAATCCAAAATTATTATACTCGTGTTTCAAGCATCATAATCAAATTCAAAGTTATGGAGACATAATTCAAGATAAGAAAATTGTAGAAAAAACTTTGAGATCACTGCCTGCAAAATTTGATCATGTAGTGGCTGCGCCATAGAAGAGTCTAAAGATTTTATCACAAGTTAATTTGCATAAACTAATGGGTTCTCTTCATTCACAAGAACAAAGAATAAGCAGGTTTACAAACCAAAGTTGTAGCAGGCTTTTCAATCCAAAATCACCATATCAGAAAGAAGTTTGTGGTGGCTGATAAGAAAAATCAAGAAGCAAGTCCATCGCAAAGACACCAGTCAGTTGCGGGGGAGCAGACTTCAACTGTGCCCCCGTGGAAGAGAAAGAGGAAGAGGAAGTCCTAAATTCAACAATCAAAGAAATCCTAGAGGTAACGAGAAATCTGATCTTTATTATTCTATTTGGAAGAAAGTAATCATTTGATAAGTATTCATCGTGATCGTCATTAAAGCCCTGTCCCAATTAGTTAGCGTGTCATACCAATTATGTTTCTTCATTTCAATTTATTTTGATCCAAATTCTCATATAAGTTATACTTTTTCATAATCTTTACTATATTCATCCACGTCCACTTTGACCTATCTTGTAGGCCATCAACTTTCATGACCTACATTAGACATGCCCTGTAACGCCCCAATTTCGGATACCGAGAAGATCGTCAAGTTTATGAGATCAACGGTTAACAATGCGGAAGCATGTGAATATAGCGGAAGCAATAATAGGGTATCATATATCTAAGTCAAATATAGCAGAGCTGAAATCCAACCAAAAGTATTAAAGTTGTAAAAATCAAAGGTTTAGTACAGATTAAGACAGCTACCATGCTCACTACAAGAATCACTCAAAATCCCAAAATAACATCAGAACTCTCACACCCCAAGTGTCGGCTCTCCAGCTTCCAGCTCGACCTCTTGGTCGGCTGGTCCCCATCCGTAGTCTCCTGCTACAGATACCTCAGCTAGCGCAAGCGCGCCGTCCTCGTAGTCGGGGTCGAAACCTAAGCACCAAGAATGGGTCAGATCTAATGATCTGGCAAGTCACAGTATACAAGTAACATAGGATAAATGTATCAAAAGAGTAAAGACAAGCATATGATTAAAAAGAATATCAAGATACAAAATCTAGGCAGTTGAGCAGGATAAGCATTGAGAATCAGGATAAACATAATATCTAATTTAAAACAATATGGCACATTCACACGAGTTGGATACCGCGGGATATCATGCCGCGGCCCTCCCATACTGAACACAGTCGCGGCGGCGAATCTCACTAAAGCTGAGGAATGACGAGCCCCGCAATCACACTCATCAGTCTCACCACACTCATCACTCGGGGAGACCGGACCCGGCATCACGCCGTCCGTCTAAAACATAGCTCATCATGATAGCTCACTCAACACTCATAAATAACTCATGCCAGTGATGATCAGTCAACCGGCTGAGCTTAGAACAACTGAGTGAATGTCTATGCCGACTCAAGGAAACAATGAAGGTCTGTGTCTGTCTAGGCTTTACCTTGCGTAAACAAGGTCCTAACAAATTCCCTAAGGGGCCCAAGTATCAATTCATTACCATGGATCACAATCCAGGTCTAAGCCCACTCGTTAGATCCATACCCAGGCCCATCAAGTGCATGGCCTGGTTTAAGACAGTCCAAACGAGGTAACAAGTCCATTTCCAATGTTAAACAGTCCAATATAATCAACCTCTCTAATCTAGGGTATTATACAACCATACATAGGCCATAAAAGGGCCCGCCTAGCCACAGACACGGGTTAATGTTCACCCATTTACATCATCGGGTCACCTCTAAGTAGTCCTAGGTTCATGTCTTCCATTTTTCAATTCATTAACAGGTATAAACAATAATAAGGACAATAGAGTGACAGTAATATGATGAGAGAAATAAATCTCCAAATACAAGATTCAATGGGAAATATCAACAGTCCAACCTAAGTAATTGGTCCACTATCTGGTTCAGGTCAACCTCAGGTAATTTGATCCTTAAATGATACCTCAGATGCTAATACATACTATGTTTGGTGCTTCAGAAGTTACAAGCATCATTAGTAACACATAAGAGTCGAATTATCTTAGATTACATAACCTGGACCCTAATTACTGGACCCCACGAGTCAAGGTTGAGCCACACCATTGACTCGGACTGGGCACAGTGATGGAAGTCTATTTGGATGGTCAATGGGCCCACACATGATCACAGCAATAGAAATTAGAATCTGGGAGGTGTCATTGTACACAGTGTGCTCAGCTGACTTCCTGGCCTGGGTAATCAGCTCGGCACACTGGGATCAGGGAAGTATTCCTCCTGCAGGCAATGTCTGGTTGTTCAGAAATTCCTGTGAGCTCGGTGAACCCCCTGGCCTAGGTAGTTGGCCATGCCCACTAAAAGTCCTTGTTAAAGGGGATGTCCCAGGTCCTAGTTTCCCTTGTTGGAAATCCTGCCTTCTAGGAATCAAGCTCGGAGTTCGGCTAAGCACGGAGCTCGGTAAAATACTCAACTCAATCACCCAGCTCAGTTCGGCAAAGCGTTAAGGTACGCTGAGGTCGGTAAAGCGCAAAGCTCGGTCAAGCGCTAAGCTCAATCAAGCACTGAGCTCCGACAAAGCGCAGAGCTCGGTAAAGCGCAGAGCTCAGTAAGGCACTGAGCTCGGTCAAGCACTGAGCTCGGTCAGGCGCTGAGCTCGGTCAAGCGCTGAGCTCGATCAAGCACTGAGCTCAGACAAAGCGCAAAGCTCGATAAAGCACAGAGCTCGGTAAGGCGCTGAGCTCGGTCAAGCACTGAGCTCGGTCAGGCGCTGAGCTCAATCAAGCACTGAGCTCAGACAAAGCGCAGAGCTCGGTCAAGCGCAGAGCTCGGTAAGGCGCTGACCTCGGTAAGGCACTGAGCTAGGTCATGCGCTGAGTTCGGTCAAGCACTGAGTTCAGAAATATCACTGAGCTCGGCCATGACACTGGGCTGGGCCATGACACTGGGCTCGGCCTAGACACTGATCTCGGCTTGAGCATTGTGCTTGGCAGGACACTGAGTTCGATCATCTTATCTCAACCAATACCTGATCTCGACCAATAGGACACAAAGACGCTCTGCAGCTTAGGAGTTCTGGTTTCCTTTTTATCTAATCCAGAACTCAACCCATCTCGCCCAATCACCACATACACATCCAGAATCATGAAAAACATTCCAATAAACATTCTACCATCCAATCCATGGGCCATTAATCTTCCAAATGAGATCAACCCATCCATCAATGGCCAAACATCCATGAAAACATGCTCAAAGGTAGATCTAACAATTCTAACATCAATTGAATTGAAATTACAGAATCAAAAGAAGGAAAACATGTATTCTATGCTAAATAGGTATATTGTACTTGCCTTGACCAATTGCAAAAGGAAAGGAGGGAAAACAGAGATCCAATCCGGTAAAAGAAGGGGAAATCCCAGCTCTATGGTCTTTTCAGACTCATGATCAGCCCCAAAACTCAGATCTAGAAGAGATCTCTACTACTATACCCATTTCCACAAGAGAATTGCTATAAGGAAGGAGATCTAGAGGGAGAAAGAGGGAATTCCATAGGAACTGGACTAGAAGAGGGTACTCACCTGATTTGGTTAGGGAGAGGGATGACCGAGATCGAGACAGAGAGAAATCCAAGTAAAATAGGTTGCAGCTGAGATCGTCTTCTTCTTCTTCTTAGGGTTCTATAAGGAGAATGAGAGGAAGAAGACAGAATTGGAGGGAATTTGGGAGAGTGTTGGAGGTAAATAAGGAGAGAAGAGGGAAATGAGAGAGAGGAATAGTAGCCAACGTATGGTATGGGAGCGTGTAGTATAAATAGGTTAAGTTGAGTGGCTAGGTACAGGAACACCCTTTTGTTAACATGGGATTAGGGTTAGAGTCATGGGTAGTTTGGTCTTTAGGTTGGATTCTAGAAGCTTCTCAAGTAGAAACCCCCTGTAGTAAATACTAATAACTAGCTAGGGCCTCTAACCAACTCAAAACTTATAAGAGACACTCTAAAAACTCTATAAATTACACAAATGGTCTATAACTTAGGAAAATACATATCTACCCTTACTAATCCCTATTAAATAGTATAGATAAGTATCTTAGGCTATAAAATAGTATTCAAATTCAAAAGTGATGATTCACAAGAGGTGAGGCCTCACATGCCCAAACAATCTCAAACGAGTTTATATGATTTTATCCTCTATTATTGCTACCCAGAAATGCTCTCTAAAGCGACCATTTCTAATTTTATTCTTTCTAGTTTTTCTACACGTCCACCTTAACATTTTCATCTATGCTACATCCATTTTGTGCATATGTTGCTTCTTGATTGTCCATGATCTAATTGTTATCCTGTAAAATCTCTCCTTCAATCTTTTTGGCATTCATAAGTCACAAAGCACTCCAAAAGCAAGTCTCCACTTCAAACAACCCGCTTTTATTTTTTTTATATTTGACATCTTCATCAATCTCTTCATTCTTACTAATTATAGAGCCAATGTAGCAAAAAGAATAACTTTGTAGTATCTCATGGTCTTCAATATTGGCCGGGAATGGATTCATTAGAAGAAAGCCCGAAGCTTGTCCCTACCCAAATGAGAGACATATTTGAAGCAAAAATCAGACCTTTTTTAACCGGAATGAGAGATTACACTTGCACTCCCACACCCAATTGGCTCAGCTAGAACTTGGGGACAGTTTAGTGATACTTTTTTTTAAACTAAAACTAATCCACCTGGGCTCGAGCTAACCTGTTTTAGATGGGTCGGACATGGGCCAGACACTTATGACTGAGTCGACCTCCAGGCTTGGGCCTATGGTTTAAAATTTAGGGAGGAAATTTAAAATGAAGCAACCCAATTTTATGTTTTAGCCCATATATTTGTTAAGTATTACTTGGGCACTATGTCTCATGGACAATATTAGAAGTTTTTTTTTTTGGGAAATTTAACATTGCTTGGAGGGACGATTTCTAAGTACTTCATATCGGTGTTGTTTGTGAGGCGGGACCCAATAAAATTTAGGGGGTTCCCATCTTTGGTAACTATCTTGGTCTTGATGCATGCTCTTGTAAGAGGTGCACAGGTGAAAAGTTTTCCTGCCTAGAGTTTTAAAGTCTTTTTTTCTTTTTTCTAAAACTTGAACAGGTATCAATAGTATTACTCATAATATTTATTTATTTTATTTTTTGATGCAGAAAAATGATCATGCTAAACATAGGCTACGGTGCCCGTTATAATAAATGAAGCTCAAGCAATTTGATTTGGAAATTGAGGTTCAATTTGTCAATGAATACTCAATCTGTGTATTAATTTTGACTTGAGAGAGATTTTAGGGATTCTGGATAAAGATTACACAAATCTGGACTCTTTCTTTTGATAAAGCAAATTTGGAATCTTAACCATTAATTCTTCACGTAATCAAAATTTAAATCCCTATGAAATCTCTCTAAAAAATGCAAAAGATGAATGTTTTTTTAGGACCATCCAACCAAGTTTGATTCTTTGAATTTTAATGGATAGGAATAACAGTTGTGGATATGCTATGAATTAATTTTCCTTTGAAAACCAATGTATCATAAGGAGATTTTCATGGACTTAGGTAATGGTAGAGAATTATAATATAGTCCTCTATAGAAGACTCTAGTCCAAATGTCAAAGTGGTGACCATGTGACACTTGATATGAGCCGTCCACTTTGACTTTTGGACTAGAGTCTTCTATACCCTCTTCTCGGTAAAAATGTAAGAGCAACTTAAAGATGCAAATAAGAGTCAAAATAATAGATGTCATTTTAAGTAGTCCTTGATTTAGAGTGTGTTCTTTTTTTTCTTGAAATGGATGTTGTTTAAGGGAATAAATAAGAGCAATATCCTGGATTCATGTAGCCAGAAATATGAGCATCAACCACAAAGAAAAATTAAAATCAGCTCTAATGATTAGATTGAAATATGTTGTCTCTTTTACTTGAAATGGGTGTTTTTGCTTTGCTATGCTTAATGATCTTGATCAATGAGTTGTGGGCCCAGTCAGCGGCGGATCTAGGATTTTTGTTTGAGAGGGGCTAAAAAAATCATCTTTTTTTATTCAAAACGATAACTTGAAAGATGAATTTTAGTGACAACCAAACTAATACGTATCACCTGAATTTTAAGCGGTATTAAAAAAGAGATAAGTAATTTTTTATAACACCATATGAGATAAAGAGCCAACAAAATATCAAATTCTCTATTCTCATTCCTCTATTCTTCTAAAACGAAGCTCTCCTTTTGAAATGAATGAATCCAAGACAACCATTGCCCTGCTCTTCTTAGCCATTGTATATAACTAAATAAAAATAAAGAAAATGGCCAAAAGAAATGTGTTAATCAATATGGTTGAACAATATATAGTCCCAAGTACGAAAAGTACTTAAATAAATAAAATTAGATTTGTGTCCAATATTCAAACCCATTTTAACTTAAGTTGCATTATATTAATAAAAATAAAGTTTGTGTTTGAATCTAAATAGGCTTCGATTTGAGTTAAAAATTAGGCTTGAAAATGATGCTAGGTTGACCCTATGAGCTAAATATCATTCCATTGTAAGCTTAGGAATTGAGAAGCAAAGTCGTATTGGAAATAAAATTCTCACGTATCGCTTATCAAGATTTACGTTTGATTAGTGAGGGCCATAATTTTCAAATGTGTCAAAAGTTAATTTAATCTAAATGAGCATGGTATGGTAACCATATTCCGCCTAATGAATCTTTTTGCACTATTTTGATTAGTTGAATATGATTATCACAAATTGTGGATTTTGAGTAATTATTTGAGGGAAATATATATAAAAAAGATCCAATTAATAAATCAGTTGGTAACAATTTAATGATCCAAATCATTAACATTCTTAGAATCATGATAATCATCAATACGTTCAATTTCATATCTTTTATATTTTAATAGATTTTGAGAATTTTGTGCATATAGCCCAAATACATTTAAACCGCTTAATGTACTTTAATCATTTGAAAAGTGAAAATGACAATTTGAGAAAGATGATAAAAGTGTTGAATGATCCCAAATTCTGTATTACTATTTTGAAACTAAAAGAAGAAAAGGGGAAAAATAAATGCTTTGGTTAGGTCTTTTAGTGAATCAAGAGAAGTTGAGAGATATCTTTTGTAGATCTCAAAGTGAGCCACCCAGTTTGCGTTCATATGCAATTGTTTGCTTTCTACTATAGAAAATCATTTAGATTTTTTTTATGTGTAAAAAATTATTGCACCAACCGGTGGAAATTGAGTGGCAAAGAAAATCCGAGTGATTTTTCTAATGTTAGGCAAATAAGCCCCTAAAGATGTGTTTGGCAAAATATGAAAGTGCAAGGACGAAAATGTTAGACATTAAGAAATATCTTAATGTTGAGAAGATAAAAATAATCTAGCAAAAGATAAGCAAATTGGCAAACAATACACAAAGGCAGACAAATTGAACAAATAAGGGTACCTACCTAGAGAGGGGCTTTCGAGAACCAAAAAAAAGGGAAGCGGTGGCTGCGCCGCACCATGAGGAATACCTACCTAGAGATGGACGACGGCGGTGCGCCAATGCCAGATACGAAGTGTGATTTGACGGCCTCTTCCAATTTGGAGATTTTTGAGAGGGAGAGAGAGTTTGGAGAAAAAGATGGGGGCTAGAGAATTTTTTAAGTGGTACCTAGGCTAGTTGGGCTTGTACCTAGGCTGGTTGGGCTTTAGAGACCTCATGGTCATTTTTCTAATTGGGTGGGGGCTTCAACCCCCAGACCCCCAGTATGTAAGTTTGCCCCTGTCTACAAGTCATTGGATGGGCCCTGATATGATTTCTTACTACATGCGTACTAAATGTTTTCTTAAATGAAATGAAACAAAATCCTTAACCAAATGATAGTGAATGTAGAGGCATTCTTCCATCTTTCTAACATATTGTTGCAAATATAAAAAAGAAACACGCACATTAAGCTCGGGACAAAATTTAAACCAATATGAGAACAAATGTCCAATGAGGTATATATATTCAATTCTTGTAATGCCTCAATTTCGAATACTGAGTTTACCGCCAAAGTACCTGAAGTTGGGGCGCTACTTCTCGAATAATCCAAGAAGTTCCAAGATTGTAGGTCCGCAGTCAGGTCCAAATTAAAACTTTTTACCAACCTCTGTAATCAATGGTTAATTGCAGAAGCATAAAGGGAATAGCGGAAACAATAACAGATAAATGCGGAAGTGAATAAAGTATTAGTCTCATAAAGCAAGTGTAGCAGGGCATAAGTCTAAGGTATCTCAAAGTGAAATATAATACTGTGTACAAAACTGAATATCAATCCCCCATTGCTCACACAAATGACACTCAAAACAGGAAAATAAGATGTCACTCAAGCCCTGGGTAAAGGCACTTCAATCTCCGACTCGATCTCTAGATCTACTGGTCCCCATTCGTACTCATCGGCTACTGGCGCCTCGAGGAGCGCGTCAACATCGGGGTCTAGGTCGGTAACAATACCTAAATACCAAATGATGGGTCAGATTTAAGGATCCGACAAAGCACAATATACAAGTAACATAGAATACATGCGTCAAGAGAATAGAGCTGATGATAAGATCATAAGAGTAACAAGGTACAATACTAGGCAATCGTGCAAAGTATAACAATGAGGATCAATATGAAAGTAAAGCAATCTAACTCATTATCTATCAATATGGCACATTTACATGAGGTGACTACCAAGGGATATTATGTAGCGGCCCTCTGATACTTATAACCAGCTGCGACAGGAAAATATAGTGCAATGCAACGGATAATAAGCCCCGCTAAAATAAAACAAATCTCTAAGAAGTATATATGCTTTACCGAAGTCTGCCGACCGCGAATGTATATATATCCGTATATGTCATTACCAGAGTCTGCCGACCGTGAATAAAACATATACTTCCGGAATCCGCCATCTATCTAAACATAGCTCATCATGATGGCCCAACAATAAATACCTCCCACCAAGGATGATAAGTCCAATGTTAAGCTTATAACAACTGAGTGAATGCCGTACACCAACTCAAGGAACCAAGTAAAGGTCTTTGTCTGGCTAGGCTATCCTTGCGTGAGCAAGGTCATCTGATATCCATACAAGGTACAATATCTATGTCCAATCCATAAACCCAATTCGCAGTCCATATCCATATTCGAACCTAAGGCCATGATCCACCATGTCATGGTCTGAGTCCATTTCCATCACAATCCAAATCCAGCATTGTTCATTCCATTGCCCATTCATAAATGGATTCCTAAATCATCATCACCGTCCTCTTCTCTAAGATAATCACATTCATCCATTCCTTAGGCCATAGGATGGCCCACCTAACCACAGACACGGGTCAAGTGATCTCCATTTACAATCCGGGTCACCACTAGGAAATCGTAGGTTCAGGTCCTCCAATTTTCATTTAATTAATAGGTCAAAGCAATAGATAGATACAAAGTGAACAACAATGACAGCATCTCACATATCCACATAACGATGCCAATCAAAGGAAGGAAATAGCAAAGGTCCAACCTAGGTCATGGCTCCCTTTTCAAGTCCAAGTCTATGTCAGTTAATTCAATTCCTAAATAAAGTTTCAGATGCCAAGAGATATGTATTTCATGCTCTGAAGTTATGCACATCTTCGACAGCGTTTAAGGATTGAATCAAAATCTAATTAATATACTAGACCATACTTTGGTAGCCTTATGGGTCAAGGTTAAGCCCAACCCTTGACTCATGATTGGCTCATCACTAGAAGTCCACATGGAAGGTCAATAGAACCCACAATAAACCAAATCCTCAAAAACTCAGAATCTGGAATTCACTGTCTACCGTGTATCCAGTCGACATCCTCCCAAGGTGGTCGAGCGAATGCATTGGAAAAGACAGAAAATCTGTCTCCTAGGTCGACATAGTGTCTATTATATCCGATCGACATCCTGGGTGCCCTAGTCGACTGAATTTACATAGATCAGAAGGACAAAAACCTAACAAACAGGTTTCCAAGTCTGAATTCTGCATTGTGGTCGATTGACATCCTCCAAGCGTGGTCGACCGACTACACAGGGAAAACTAGGACTTGGTTTATCATTCTTTGAAATTTGGACATTGTACCCGATCAACATCTGGCCAGGATAGTTGACCGGATGCACTAAAATTCTGAGACAGAATGACATACTAGCTCTCAACTATTTCTTGAGTTTCGCTATGTATCCAGTCAACATCCTCCCAGGCTGGTCGACCGAGTGCACATGAAATTCAAACTTTCAAAATTCTGAAACTTCTCCAATTCACTTTGGTTTCCAACAAAACCATACAATCTCGTCTCCAATCACCATAAAACCATACATAGACATCAAAACTGCTCCAACCATCACAAATCCATTGACACTTTAAGGCCCCATAAAAATCTTGGTCATATATTCTTAAAAGAGAGTTATTATGGGCCTTATATTTTGGGGAGAAAAAAAAGGGATGGAAGTTGACAAATTTGATTTTTTGGAATTTCAAAAGGTGTCAGCTGCTATTATGGGGCCCTTTTTTGGGCCTTATTTTTTGGGGCCTAAAGCAAAGGCCATATTGGCCTTATGGTAGAGCCAGCCCTACCGTGCAAGGAGAGGATTTTGCACTCAATGGGTTTTTATCTTCACCAGAGATAGAGAAATCCCACATTCTTATGCCTTGTATAGAAAATCAAGATTCTCTATATATTGAAAAAAATAAGTTCTTTTTTCACGTAGAAAAAATGTTGGTGAGAAGCAATAAAAGAATGAGTTGTATAAGAAGTCTGAGCGAATTTCTTCTCAGTTGTGGAATCCTCTATTTTATTTGAATAGAATGCATAAAAGTTGAATATATATAGAAATTTAGGGCTAGGCCACGCCTAAATATATGCAAGGTCGGGCTAGGATGAGCCAAAGCCCTCGGAGTACCTGCACTACCTAGTTCATTACTCTACCCTCGCATGTCATGGACAAGCCCAAGGCTTGAAAACAAGAAAATTAGCTTTTTTTTCCTACACTGCCATCAAGCATTGAGTGTCAAAGGAACATTAATCCTCTTATTTTATTCAGGCTCGATGAGGACCAAATAAAGTGGTGTAGATAGAAGGGGTCCTTGGGCCCCTTTCATCTTTTTTTTATTTCCTATTTTTTTGGAATGGTCGATATCGATCGTCAACTTGCATATGGAGAGGCTAGATGTTTAAGGACGGTTGATACTCGACCGTCTGCAGCAACGGCTTGGCTGTTTCGGTCTGGTGCTGTAACATATACACACAGGAGAGTCCGCTAGATCACGGTTTGCTTCTGATGGAGGACGATGGCGCAAGGTGGGTGTAAGCTGTCTATGTGGGACAAGCACGAGAGTCTCGGTACAGCCCTCTTGGCCCGCCCACATGGAGACCCGACTTAGACCACGGCAGGACGCAACTCGAACTAGTCGAGACGGCTCTGATACTGTTACCATCAGAAGCGGTCCGTAGTGCCAAAGCGGACAATATCATGCATGGGTATGGGTGGGGCGTTACAGGTGCCGGGTACGTTGGATCTGGCACTCCGCTTTTTCTTCTTCTTCTTTTTCTATTCTTTCCACTGTTTCTCTCTCTCTCTCTCTCTCTCTCTTTTATTTTGATTATGCGTTTGGGATTGGAAGGAGAAAGGAGTGGGGGGCTTTGCTGTTTTGAGAGAGGCAGGAGGAGGTAGGGCGGGAAGCTAGAAGAGTTAGGGTTCTGGAGGTTTCATGGTCCGTAGGTGAGTGATGGGGTTAGCTTGGGCAGGGATGGGTTTGTGTTTGTTTTGGGTTCTGGATCGGGAGAATTGGGGATTTAGGGTTTTCCTCCTCCCTCCCTCTCTCTCTCTTTGTTTTTCTTCTTCTCTAATCTCCTGAGCTATCCCCGACAAAAGCGTAACCAGAAGGAGGAGGGATTGCAGCATCTATGCAAGCCAGGTGGGCATCTTAGTTGCTTAACATGACAGAATGGTCGACAGTCGACCAATTGTCAATCAGATTTCCTCCAACTTGTAACTGCCTTAATTGTTGAACATGACATAATGGTTGATATCAACCATCACAGCTTAGCCTTGATGGTCGATATCAACCAATCTGTCACTCATATTTTCTTCACCTTGTAACTATCTTATTTGCTGAGTACGACAGAATGGTCGATATTGACCATCACAACTTAGTCTTAATAGTCGATATCGACCAATCTGTTAGTAAGATTTTCTAAAAAATGTAACTGCCTTATTTGCTGAATAGAACAAAATGGTCGCTATCGACTATATCGCGAAATGATTAAAAAAAGAAAGCACAAAAAAGCACCAAGAAGACCCCTCCTGTCTCCAACGTGCTATTGTCCTTCATCGGTCCTATTGAGTTTTTTCCTGTAAAATCCTCTATAAGAAAAGGAAAAAAAATGGCCGACTTTTCTCCCTTGCATCTTATTTCAAAAAAACTTTTTTTAAGCATAGAAATCAAGGTCACGTTTGGCAACTAAATAATTAGGGAAAAGATTTTTGGTTTCCCTAATGTTATGGTAAATCCATGTTTGGCATTCGTAAATTCCCGAGGATTTCGACGAATGAAAATCTTCATTTATTAAGATCTTCAAATCCCGACCACCTCCTTAAGATTTGAAAATTCTCACTTACGTGGATTTGCATATAAAACCATATTTTTTTTCAGCTATATGCATCGATACAAGCCAATATCAATGTGAAATCCTCAACTATACAAATCTCTAACGAGGAATCATTGTTCCAATGGTAATGAAGAATTCATCAAATCTATAGATTCCTTGCTTATTACCAAACATGCTCTAAAAGAAATGACTAAACCCCATACACATAAATGAGCATGCACACAAATAAGGAATTTGTACCTACATAAACTACAATATTAGGCGTAGCTAATTAATGCACCTTTTTACTTTTTAATTTTTAAATCCAAGAGATACTAGAAGTAGAAATGTCCAAAAATGTCAAATGGCAATCATCAAACACATGTTCATTTCAAACGTATAAGAGCAATAGATTTCATGTAGATCCATATTTTCTGCCCTAAAAAATAAAAGAGTTGCAAAGCTTATTAAAATAAAGCCAAAAAAAAAATCTCAAAAGGGGGGGTATTTTGTATATATATATATATATATATAATAAAAGGAAAATAAAAGGTTGGACGAGGTCGGATAGAGCAAGTGTATTACTATCCAACCCCAGCCTCAGATTTTAGGGCCTACAAAAATATATGCAAACCCGGCCCTAAAGCTTTTTCTTAAAAATAGAAGCGCTCATTTTAAGGGTCGGTTTTATAAGGGCTGGCCTGAGCCCCCTTTTCTAAGGCCTATATTGACAGACCTATAGGAATTCATATCATAATTGGTTAAAAATGAAGACCGAATGTGAATATACAAATGACCTTCTCTTTAATGAAAAGTGAATCAAGAGAAGATGGAAAATGAATACCCATCCATCACCTAGTAATTCAAATTCTAGAAAAGCAAGGTCTTCATCTATATTGTTGTCTTATATCCTTCATCCTTTGCGACCTTAGCTCCTATAACTCAGGCTTCGGCTTCACCTCTTTAATAATTCTTTGGTGGAGCTTATTTCACCATGAATTCTTATCAATTTTAATGCACACAAAAAAGCCAAGGTGTGTTTGGATGGATGGTGAATTGAGGTAAAGTGAGGTAGAGCCTTCCTTATCCAGACAAGAAACGACCATCTATCATATAAAAAATACACAAATTCAAAATTTTCTCCTTCTTTTAAAATAAAAGTAAAAAATGGAATCTCCTTTCTCCACTAAATGATAAAAAAAAAATAACATCTTTCTATACAAAAAATAAAAAAATATTCCCCATCAAGCTACTAAAAATAAAAGATTGATAACCCTCTTTATATTTTAATTATTTATTGATATGACGCTTCACCTCACTTTACTACAAACAATATGAATTTCCGAAAGTATGCCTTTATTATTTTAAGGAGAAATGAGTTTTTCATCTCAAAATAAAGTATCTTTGATTAGAGCATGAAGATAGATTGCCAGCACTCGTGAAATCATAGTTTTCGGTCCTTCCTATGGAAATCAGTATTCATGTGGACCTGGAAAAATAACACTTAACTTGTAAACATGCCCCTGAGTACATGCGCTTAGAGTGTGATCGATATTATAAAGTTGTAGATTTTAATTATAGTTTTAAAAGTACTGAAGATCTACACGTTTAGAAAGCTACTGGTCCTGTATGTATTGGGAGACTTGGATGACTCTTGATCGGGTGAAAAAGGCAAAACTGGGTCTCACAACAATTTCTTCTTTGTCTTTCTTGAGGATTTTACCAAAAAAAAAAAAAAAAACCATGACACTTGGTAGAGACCAAAAGGCTCTTAAATTTCAATATCGACAATAAAAAAGCCGCCCAGAACGCTCTTTTTTTTTTCTTTTTCGCCACTCAATCTATCATGGGTTGCAATATCGTTGTTCAGTTAAACAACAATGAAAAGAGTAGAAAATAGAAAATAGAAAAGACGAATGACGATATCCCTATTTAGGGCATTTTTGGTCTTCATAAGTCTATGGGACTTTCTTTATTTCTTTCTTTTGATTTTTATTCTTAGCAAGTAAACGAAGACTTTACTGAGCTTTAGCAGAGTCAATCTAAGTCTTACCAAGTTGTTCAATCCAATAAAACTCATTATCGATTGGCTTTCTCACTAATCTTTTGTTTCTCTACTAAATTGAGTAATTTTATGAAGCTTTACCCCATCTAATAAAGTTTTAGAACTATGTTTTCAACCATTTCAAAGAAATTATTAAGGGCTTCTTCGTTTGCATAGAATACATAGAATTAAAATACATATGAATCCATAGTCAAATGAGCTCTAATGAAAAAGATTATTAAATAGTTGATGGGTGAAAGATATGAATTAGTGATATAGACAGGACCTTGGCTTTTGAGTATTCATTTCCCAACTTTGTTGATTGAATCTCCTTGCGATGAGCCCAAACCATATTGGGTTTAAATTTAATCGTATCCTCTGAGGAAATGGTTGGATGCGGCTAAAATATATGAATCTCTTGTAATATATTGTGTGGTTTAGGGTTCCATCTGAGTGGATCAAAACATCCCCTTATTTACATGTGTCGTACCGAGTTTGTACCCATTCAAATGCACTGTACACAGTTGTATCTACTGTGCACCAATCCGAATGGACTGAACTTGTGGCCCTTGGATGATAAAAGTTTGGATGTGGTCAATTTTTTGCACGGAGGAGGGGCCCAAGAAGATATTTAAATCCTCCCGGTCCTAGCCTTAGTTGGGCTCTAGTATGACGCCTTTGCACTAGATGACTCTCTATATAGTGTGTGTGTGTGTGTGTGAAATGTTCAATATGCATCCATCCCTTACCATAGGGTGAGGGACATATAGTGGAACTAACCGTATGATCATCCAAACCACCCACACACACGGTACCCCTTGAATTACATTGGATCCAACGAGTTTTCCCCAATTCAAATGGACTAGACTGTTGAATCAATGGTCAACTTTTTTCTTTAATATAAAATTTAAAAATTACGGGCTACGAATGAAAGTGTTAGAAGCATGTGATTGACCGCAAACTTGATATATGGGCACACCCAAAATATCTCTCTCCAGTCCCCTAATCTTATGATCAGTAGGCCCCAGGTGGGTCCCCACTAAGCGCTTAAATACCTAGTGGGGCCCCCACCTAATGATGCATCTGAGTAGACCATAAAAAGAAGGGACCGCTTGATAGTCATTGATCCCAAGTTTGGCACCCATCCGAATGGACAAGGCCATTAGAATGACTGTATACTCATTTTGGACAAGCAAAACTTGTCGGCTATTGATCACGTAGTAGGGATGATGGTTTGAGCCTCCTTCACCATATACAATTAGGGGAGGAGATCAAAATCCTATCCCCAGGTGGGCCCTACAAAAAAATGGTGCTAACCTTATCGTGAGCATTGGTGCTCACATGAGGGAGATAAATTTCTGAACTTTACAAAATCCCCTAGGGTTTATTATTATTATTATTATGGGTTGGAATGGTACAGGAGATTGATCCACTTAGCATGAGGAGCATGGATTAATCCCTTACTAAGGTTGCATTTCCATAGACATATCAGTGTTTGGCGCTGGTGATGGAACCAGCGCCACCCAGCGCCCGCCCACACCCCACACACCCGCCCCCACACAAATAAAGTAATAAGAAAAACCCATTAAAACTTAATTAGAATTTAAAAAGTTTTTATATATTGCCCCTCCTAGATTTTTCTTATTTTACATAGTGCCCCTCCAAGGATGTTTTCTTGGGTCCACCCCTGCTTGGCATTCTTGCATGTTTTCAACATGCGTCAATCCTTGTTGTTGCTGGGAAAAGAGATATGTGGAAGTTAGCCTAGTTTATAGTCTAGGGGTGTAACAGTTCAGTTAACATTTCATTTTGGAAGAACCGTTAACTAAACTGTGAATTACGGTTTTCAGTTTTGAAAACCGTAACCATGTCCGAAAAAATTGATAAAAACTGAACCGTGGTTAACCGTTAAAAACCGTTACCGAACCATATCCGAAAAACCATTAAAAATCACTTTATCTAGTGTATACATAAGTTTAGAATTATATACATATTTCATTTAAGCCCTTTTTTTTCTTAGTATAATGGATGGTTAACCTAACCGTATTTTACTGTTCGGTTCGGTTAATAACCGTGAGTCAATACTGAAAACCGTAACTGAACCGTAAAGTGTAGTTTTTTTAATTTTAATAACCGTAATTATAACCGAACCATGAAACACGGTTATTAACCACGGTTCGATTTGGTTTGATACGGTTAGACGGTTTTTTCGGTTTTCTTTTACACCCCTAATATATATACATGCAAGGAAAATGAGAAAGGCTTTTTAAGAGTCACTTTTGCATCACGCACCATCCTATATATATATATATATATATATATATATATATATATATATCCAAATGAATTGATTCTCAAAGATCTTGAGATGTCGTAAATAATCGAGAAGGCTGGTGTAGTTTTAAATCATGTAAAAATTTGAACTGTCCCTATATGTTGTAGATATGTGAATAGTGGAAAATTTTCTCTAGCGCACTTCGTGGGACCGATGCGTCGCTCATGCAGGTGAGATTCAGTGGGGTCCCTGATAGAAATGTAAACGGTCCATGCTGATTCCAGCATGGAATTGGAACCGGAACCATTAACAGACATGGGCGGCTACATGGAACTCAGTGGGGTCAATTGACTCGACTGAGATCTAGAAAAATATTTTAAAAAAACTCTTTAATGAATTGAAATTATGAGAAGTTTTTGACCTCACTCAATGCCTAAATTAATGGGTCATTTGCCTATCAAAACAAAAACAAAAACAAAAATTAAAAAAAAAACAAAAAAACTAATGGGCCCAATTTTTATTTTTTAAAGAAAAATTCCTTTTTTAGACATTTTGTCGGTAAGTCTTTATTTACCCTAACTTAGCCTCTAAATACTGTATTCTCCCCGTATTAGAAGGAGAAAACCCTAATATTATCAAAAATAGATGACAAATGTTGATAAAGAGGAAAATAAATTTATTCGATTTGTGGAAGATAAGTCTTTTATTGACCCCACTGACTTGAATTTTTGGAGCCACCATTGTTAACACAAAGATATATGGATCCGGTTTTGGAACCGGAACCAGCTTGGAACCAAGAGAGTTGTTCTGGAACCGGGTCCAAAACAAGTAACTACTGGATTTAAGCAAAACATGAACACAATTAAAGAGACATAAAATTCGGTCCATTCCCTCAATAAATCAAATCCTTAAGGGCACGTTTGTGTACACACCCTTTCCGCGGAAAGGGGAAACTGCCACGTAAGCAAATTCCATAAAAATAAAAACCTTGGAAAAGGATTTCCATAGAATTTAGAAATTCATGTTTGGTACAAAAAGAGTTTCCTCATTGAATTGGTATTAATGTTGTTTGGTGCGGCCTTGGATTCCTTATAGAAAATCAAAATTTCTTATTTGGTGATGATATACTTTTTTTGAATAAAAATAACATAACATGTATATTATTTATTCAATATTAAATAATAATTTATATAAAGAAATAAAAAATGAAAGATTTGTAGGGTTTTTTGGGTTGAAATGGACAAGAGTGAGGAAAAGTAGATGAAGTTTTCTGAGGAAATCCATTTCCCATACCCCCCCATAGGAAACTCATTTCTACAATTATCAAGGAAAATGCTGACTGGGTAGGAAAACATTTCTGCGAAATTGTTCCGCACCAAACGCTGTACAAATGAGTTTTCCGCGGAAAGCAGTCCACTTTTCCACGGAAAAGCGTTACACAAACATGCCCTAAGACAAAGACTCTACTCCAGAGCAGTTGACACATGCAAAAAGACTTATTCAGTGAAATCATAATATGAAAGAAATTCGAAAATTTACCCAGAATATCAATCAATTAGAACACCCATCTAAAACCAAATTCATCCATTATAAATGGAGAAAAGAAGAAAAGAAAGTGCACTTGGGTGTAACTTCAAAGGGAAAGAGGCTGGGGCAAGGTCATTTATGTCCAATGATGGACTCAAGATTTCAATTTAAAAGGGTGTAGACCCTAATAGGTAGTTTGGTTTTGGGGACAAATTAAAAGAGTTTTGATGTGGATTTTATCAGCTCAAATTTTTATTAGATTCTTTGAAGTGGGTCTAGAATTTTCCTATATATTTTAGAATCCCACTACGGTTTGACAGGTGTGACCGCACTCATATGCTTGTTCTTGCGTCCGCCCTTGTTTATGGTTTCGGTCCTATCGCCCAGAAGATTGAGACCCCTTCATCACTGCTGCTTATCCTCTCATGTTATGGAAGTTTCATGATAGGGGATGCAGAGAGAAAGCTGCAAGTCTGGTCGATTTAGGAATTCAGAAAACCCTAATTCTGGAGTAGGAAAGTGGAAAACAGGGGAGTATGTGATGAAAATAGGGAGAGGTCTATTATCTTACCGAAGGGAGAGAACAAACGAGCCTGATCCAGCGAAATTGGTTGAAACCTTTTGTGGCTCTGGAACTGGCCCATTTACCTATCAGACACTAAATGAGGTTTCATATCCAATTTTTTATGAGTCAAAATCTCTAGACAATTGGAGAATCGAGAATCCATTTACAACACTCGTCCTACCTTAAAAAGTCCCGTATTTTTGCTCCCGAGGAGTGCTACTTGCCAGAGAAAAATATATGTGTACAGTAGTATCTTTTAGAGATGTCAAAGTAGTCTAAAAATATGCAAATAATGAAGAAGCTTCTAGAATCTCATTATCAAACTAGCTAACGGATTTTGCCTCATAACCTCTGTACTAGCTGACACATTTTGCCTCACAACGTCCTCTGTACAGACATATATTTAGATCGTTGAATCCATCCATACATATCTTAGCAAATGCCCACTGATGTGACTCCATCCCTCCATCTATTTTGACCTTTTTCTCTAAATTCTCTCCAGCTCAAGTCAAAATTACCCTCCCTCTTATATTTGCATTAGTCCAACACATGATAAACCTTATAATCCTGTTCCCAACTCTTAATTAGAAAGAAAGACAGAAAGAAATGAGAAGGATTTAGATTTTGTACCTGAAGCCTGAAGGCCTGCATGCTTCATAGAATCCGGGATCATCTCATTACAGTCAAACATACAAACTTGGTATGAATAGGTTATAAAGCCGCCCCCAGTGACCCAACTTTACGCGTTTTCTCTCTCTCCCTCCTTGAAACCAAAACACCCAAACACTACCTTTTCCTTGTATGAAATCAACGCATCCTTTTCTTACAACATAAGCAAACAAAGACCCAACGAAAAACCTCTTCCCTCTTCTCCTTCTTCTTCTTCTTCTTCTTCATCAATCGAGAAATGGAGAAAAGCAAGGAATCAAAACCCAAATCCATGGCTCCTGCTGCTGCTGATGGCGTGCCGGACTCGTCGTCTTCGAAACCCTTCTTCTACCGCTCCTTCACCTTCCATGGAAATCTCCGCCGCACGATCGACCCCAACAAATCCCAGCCCTCCATCGCAGATCCCAAGAAACCCCAACCCCACCCCTCCACCTCCCTCTGGTCTCAGACGGCGAAGCGCTTCTCCGACCTCGGCCTCGTCTCCGCCTTCCGCCGCTCCGTCCGCCCGCCTCCACCGGCTGCTTCGGCTTCAGCCTCCGCGTCTGCGTCTGGTCAGCAGGCTCGACGACCTCCCGGCGGCGACGACAGGCTCGTGGTCTACTTCACCTCGCTCCGCAGCATTCGCCGGACCTACGAGGATTGCGTCTCCGTCAGGTCGATTTTCCGTGGCTTCATGGTTCCCGTCGACGAGCGCGACGTCTCGATGGACTCGGCGTACCGGCGGGAGCTCCAGGCGGTGCTCGGACCGAAGCCGGTCGTCCTTCCACAGGTGTTTATCCGGGGGCGGCATGTCGGAGGGGCGGAGGAGGTACGGCAGCTTCTGGAATCCGGCGAGTTGAGGAAGCTTCTGGAGGGGTTTCCGGCGATGGATCCCGTGGCAGTCTGTGGGAACTGCGGCGGTGTGAGGTTTGTGCCGTGCACGAATTGCCGGGGCAGCAGGAAGGTGTTCGTGGAGGAGGAGGGGCAGCTGAGAAGGTGCATGGATTGCAATGAGAATGGGCTGATGCGGTGCCCTAATTGCTTATGTGGTTGAATTTTGGGGTGGGAGATCTCATGGCATCTTTCAACAATATTTCGCTGTTGGGGATCTGGTAAGAATTGCTGTGAACTAATACATACTTGTTCTTGTACAGATTGACGATGTTGCAGTTTGTGTGTTTTTGTTGATAATGTCTGAAATGAGATGAATATGAACTATACTGATTCTTTTTTCTACCAATCATAGAGTAAAAGGATGATGTTGAATTCAGTGTTTCTGAATGAATGAATATATGATAACCCTGAAGAAATGATAATGGGTATTCACTTTCAGTTTGTTTATTGGATTGTGAAAGGATTTTTTCTGGGGGTTGTTTGTTTTGGGGGTGGGTGATGGGATTTTGATTTTATTGAATCCCTTCTTGCAAATGATGCAAATGAGTGTTGGTTTTATGTTTATTTACAGTATCCTTGTTGTGAATATATTGAGACATGAGCCACCTTTTGTATTGAATTAATCCAAGGAGCCATCAAATGGTCTCCACTTCGATAAGGAAATGCACCAGCCATCTTAGTAAATCAAATAAAATGATGGTCTCATCTAATCTCACTGCATACTTAACTCCTTACCTCTCTTAAATGCTCTTTGGATAAGGCCATTTTACCATAGATTCATTGGAATTGAGTTGAACTGAATGTAGGAAAAAGGCCTGAAAGAAGTTCTAAGTGAGGTCGGTTTTTCAATTAAACGAAATTTTTTTTCATAGCAGTAGTATATGGTGTTTTGAGTAAATGATATGGTTACACATAATGAGATGGTGAGATGTGTCATCACTAATATGGAAGTTCACATTGAATATAAGGCATTTTGTGTAATTGAGAGTGTTCTTTTTGTTGATTTTCTTTATGGAAATGTGTATTGGTTGTCTGTTTATTTAATGGGTTGTAAAGGAATGTACTGGATGGAAGGTAATTATGATATTTTTAAAGAGATGCTGAGATTATTCTTCTTTCAGAAAAAAAAAAAAAAAAAAAACAGAGTACATGTTTGTTATTTTTCATTTAAACGGAATGTAGTTGTAAATTGTAATACAATGAAATAGTGAGATTGTGCTTCATTTTAATTAAAAATTTGATTCGCGGTGTCTTAGTAAATGAGATTGTTCCTTTTGTTTTGTTTTGGTGTTTTTTTTTTTTTTTGTTCACTTTGGAAATGTTTTAATTGTTTGTTTCTTTAATGGGTTGAAAAGGAATGTGATGGAATTGAAGGGAATTATTATATAATGTGATACTGAAATCACCGTTTGTTTATGGTCCATTGCTTGCATGGAATTGAATTTCCAGGAGTTCATGGTAAAATGGATTCCAAGAAAGGAATAATAATCACGTGAAGGGTGAAGGATTAATTCCTAGGAGTTCATGGCAAAATCGATTCCGAGAAAGGAATAATAACAAGGTGAGGGGTGAAGGATTCAATTGCTATGAATTCATGGTAGAATGGATTATGAGAAAGGAATAATAACTAGGTGAGGGGTGAAGGATTCAATTTCTTGGAATTCATTGTAAAATAGATTCCAAGAAAGGAATAATAACTAAGTAAGGAGTTAAGGATGTAAGGTGGAGATTTTTATGGGACCCTGGCTTTTCTAGGATGTAAGTTACGATGGTGATGGCTGGGTGATCATTTTCCACGAAAGGGAGGAATATTTGATGGCCACTACAAACTTTTACATTTATTTCTTCAATTTTAGCTTTTGTGATATGAATGAATTTCTTGCTATTCTTAGAATTTCAATTTCATGTAAACAAACCAACTCTTAGTTGTGAGGGATAAATGAATAGAAATCTCAATCTAGGTTTTTGCTAGTTGGTAAGAGGAAGACAAGGTATAAGGTGATATTTGGGTGCTATTTTCTTCGAGTTGATTTTTTTTTTTTTTTTTTGGCTATCGGATGGTTCCCAACCCTTTGGGTAGTGTAGTTTTGAACCCACAACCTCTGGGTGCAAACCGTGGTCCTAGGCTAACTGAGTTACCCCTTAGGGTTTCGAATTGATATTATGAAAAAATGATTCTTCTAAATTAACTGTTCTAATAAATCATTTTTCTGTTATTTTGTTCCAGTGTTCATAATTCATTTGCAGCTCTTTTTTTCTTTTTTTTTTTTTTTCTTTTCACCATGTAAAAACACACAGAAGCAGCCCTAGAAAAATGGAAAAGAATTACATGTTCAAGGAATTAGCAGAAAGTGGAGAATTAGAAAAAATCTCTAGCAAACTAGTGAAGAAAGACATGAAGGATTCCAGATTTAATGCAAATGACTTTGCTAGAAAGGTAAAACTTACATAAGAAAGGACCACATTTAGGTAAGACTTAATGATTATAATGATCATTTAAATGAACTTAAATGCATGCAAATCTACCAATGGATCAGTGGCAGTACATATTCTTTTTTTCACTTGGATCAACCCAGGATTAATACCCAGTTGTTGCTTTGTTGGCTAAGGACTTGTGGAGTCTATTATGTAGGTGTATGAGTTGGCTATTTACCGATGCTTACATGGCTTCAATATTGATATATTTCAACCTTTATAAGGGCATGTTTGGATAGGCAAAAAATAGAATATAGTGAAGTTAAATGGGCTCTAACCGTCTAAAATTCCAACTCTACCTCGTTTGGATGAGTCTGACCCGATAGATAAGGTAATATTGTGAGCCACATGTACTTCATTTTACTTCAACTGTAAATACTTTCATTTCTTTGAGTAAAAGTGGATGCTACTCAAAACCATTATTTTCAAATAAGCATCCAAATGGAGTGAAGTGAAGTAATCTATTTTAACTTCAACCTACTTCTTTTCACTCCACTTCACATGTGAAATCCACTTTATTTTACTCCACTCCTCATTTATCTAAAAAGGCCTAATTAAAAACGACCAAATGCAAGTTGGAATGTAAAATAATAATAATAAAAAAAAAATAGTGTTCCTAAAAGATGCTTGTAGCTCTTTATTTTATATATTTTTTTTGAACTTTTTCCCTTTTTTTGACTTCTTTCCTCTGTGTAAAAGTTTTTTTTTTTTAATGGTTGTCTTTCTCTGGGCGGAAAGCATTGATGGGGAAAAGTAAATTGATGTTGGAAAGTAATTTTTTTATGATTTCCCTCTGTCTTGTTCTCTAGCTCTTTTGTTGTATGAGTGGGTGTCCTTGAATGGCCGGAAAGTGGTGTACTGGAAACGGTTGAACATTGTAGAATTTTTGTTTGCTTGTTACCGACTTGAGAGGAAATTCCCACCACATCTCTGCTGGGAATGATTTCTTGCTTTACTGGAAAGGTGAATATATATTGCTGTCTTTAACAAGTAACAAAAACCCTATGGCTGCAATGGCAGTTCTACTGAACCTGGACTATGTCCAACTGTAAGGCTGGGATCCATACATTGGCTGGGCCGGGCTTGGGCCTGGAACTATATATATATATATATTTATCTAGAGAGAGAGAGTCTAAAATGACAATGCAGCATACAGTGCAGGCTACATTTTGTCTCCGTTTCCTATGGCATCCATTTGGATGCATGACAATAAAGGGTGATACGATACAGGGGATCAACAGGTTAGGAAGTGGATTAGGGGTGTTTTGGCCCTTGAGTTTAACTTCTCAAAGTTTAATGGCAACTTTTTGTGCTAATTAATGATGTCCGTAACAGCGTCAATAAGACTATTGCCAATGCAAAAACAAAAGTTGCCAGTAAAATAGGCATTCTGATGCAAGCAGGTACTAAAAACTGTCCACCATCCAAATGAACCGTGGACAGTACCTCATCCTTCTCCTTTTTAATGCAGAAAAATTGGTGGTAACTGTACTCATCATGCAAGGGCAAGTTTGTGCTTTACATGGAAAAACTGAAGTTTTCTGTTGATATGTGCTAGTTTTTGGTGCAAAATCTTTTCAACGGAAAACTCATCAAATATCCATGATCTTGATGATTTTGAGAGACTGAAAATGTGCTCTTCCTCCTTTCCTTTCTTCTCCACCGCAGCAGGAAAAAGGGGGGAGAAAAAAAAGGCACAGCTGCAGGATGTATGTGTTGCAATCAGAGCCAGCTCAAGACAATTTGAGGCCTGAAGCAAAAATCCTAAATAAGCCATTTTTTATTTTTAATATTATTATAAATATTTTATTTAAAATCTATTTTTCTCGTTTTCTGTGATGCAAAATTACTAATGAAGTCAGCTGTTTCTTTTTTTTGGAATTTAAAAAGATTGCAGTTGCTATTATGGGGCCTTATGTTTTGCTATTAGTAATTAAGTCACAACTCTCTCTGGAAGCTAAAGCTTCAAGCATTGGTCAAACCTTTTTAAAGTGGACAAAAAGAGGCAAATATATATATATATATATATATATATAGAGAGAGAGAGAGAAAGGGCCCGAAAGACAAGAAATGGATAGATATTTCTGAGGTGGGTGATCTTAAGAATTTGTCAGGTAAGAGGAAATGAAGATCTCGATTGTTTCTTCTTAAGAGAAAGTTATTATGGGGCCTTATCTTTAGGGAAAAATAAAAGGATGTCAATTGTTTTGGAATTTGAAAAGATGTCAGTTGCTATTATGGGGTCTAATATTTTGCATTTTTGGGGCCATATTTTTGGAGGCCTAAAGCAAGGGCTTTCCTTACTTCATGGTAAAGCCGGCCTTGGTTGCAATCATGGTTTTAGAACTCTAGCCAAAACAGAGTAGTATCTCATAATGCATTAAGGCATCGTCCGACCGGTAACATTTTTTCTATTGGGTAGGGTCTGCAACCTAAAAAATGCATTGAAACTCCTTTCTCACTACCTTTATATTCTGTCTTGTTATTTAGTTTTTATCTACACCACCAATCATGATCCATTCCTCTTGCCAAGAATATCCCACCAGTTTCCTTCCCTGAGATAGTAGTCGAAAAATGCCGGAGCATGTCTAAATTGATGCTGTCTAATTAGCTGTGATGCCAGTCACACAGTGGATATGACAGGAAGATAGGCATGGCTGGAGAGGGACACAAACTTTACACATAAATACAAAGTCTCAGTTAAGAAAGAGGGTTGTGTTAGGTGGGTTGACATAGAGCGTAAAACTTAAACAATAATTTTGAGAGGTATGATATCATGTGGGCACACGGCCATTTTGAACGCTCTTTCAAATTCCGGTAACTAAAGAAAGGTTTAGTCCTCCATGGAGCAAATGAGATTAAAGATACACTGAAATTGTTATAATGTAGGGGAAAACAAGTTTGACTTCAGATCACTTTTTTTTTTTTTTTTTTCTCCTAAACTTTTCATTAACTTCCTGTCAACCAACTGTAAGAAGAACATATTCTGCATTCAACAGCAAGTCTCCAGATCCAATGTGATCATCACTCTCACCTTACCATCAACAATTAATCTGTAATCAAAATTGGATTTTGTCATCAGCCACAGCCCTGTTTCTCAGCTCTTTGGCAATGTTCATTGCCTTTTTCTATGTTTCTGCTAAAGAGACAATGAATTGAATAGATTTTAAAAAAAAATTACAGAGCTGCTTCATCAAAGAAAATAAGAAGTGGTTTCTCATAAGATGATTTCTCATATGCTTAAGGCACTACGTAGAGCTTTCTTCCTATCATCAAAGTTAGAGGTAAACACAGACCATTGGTAATGAAACAATTGATAGAAGAAATCACGCCTCCTGAAGTGTAATTTGGCATCAACTTGTGGAGTGACCAGCTGACATGGAATGAATTTCTCTCTTTTTTCCCTTTTCAATCTCATTAGTGACTGAGAGGAACACATTCCAGTTCAATCTCCAACTCTCCACATTCGACATTTTGGAGCCGCAGGGTGATTGCTTGTGTCACCTTCCCATTTGCAAGAGTGATTTCGCTGTCTTTTACCAGAGTGTTGTCTTCACTTGCCAGCCATTTTCCAAGCTGCTTTGAATCAGAGTTGTTTGAATTTTCATATTCTTTAGCAGCAGAGACCAGGGGTTGGATGTCAATTTCAGCCTCTCCCATGCGATCATCGGCAAAGAACGCATCCTTGTCATAAACAAGCTGTTAAAAAATGAAAAAGAAACAAAAAAAAAAAAAAAAAAAAGAGAGAAAAGTTTAAACAAAAAAACAAACTGTTCAGGAAAATGATTAATCTTTTCATTCATGAAAACACAATGTGGCCAAGTATATGGCTCCTTTCTGTTCTGAAACAGATAAAAGTTTCTCCCATGTGGTTGAGACAATATGCACCTTCTTAATTTTGGGAGTTTTGCAAGGAAAAGAAAATCTAATAAAACAGGAGACTGAACATAGCCTAAAACAATCTGCAGCGCTAAGATATCAAATTATAAACTTATGGACGATATCTCAGTAAACAGGTCAATAGTATCTTTCCTAGGAATTGGGACTCTTAGTTATTAGTTTACTAATTTTCTAAAGAAAATAAGGAGATGGGACCAACTTTTCATTGGTTTTTGATGGGGTTGATATTTTCTTATAAAATAAGCATGGCATCTATGTTCTAAAGAAACTGGAAGACATAGATTTGGAAGCTTCAGGAGAGAAACTTAAAATAGAAAAAATAAGAATTTAATATCATCAGGTGTTAAACTAATCGAAGTAAAAATTGATTACCAAGCAAATGCATCGTGCGACATGTAAACAGTCGTTCTTAACCATCAACCAGGAGACAATAGGTTTCAGAGACAAATATATAGAAGAGCTTTGTGTGTGTGTGGGTTGTGTTCGCGTGGGGTTGGCGGGAATTGGCTTTGGTCATATGCACCAAAGTTAAACTGGCTAATTTCTATAAAAATAGAAAAATCACTATGCAAAAACCTGTTTAGACAAATAGTATGTTAGTAAAAAGCAACAAGCTCCAAAGCAGACTTCTAGCGCCTGTTTCTCAGACATGGTGGAATTCATAGGATTTCTGTTTGCAGAATCTTGAAATTCCCAGACATGGTGGAATTCTTGAATGCTCTCTTGTACTTGAGCATTCAAAAATTCCACCAAAAAGCAAAGGAGATGTAATTCCTGGAATCCCAAAGGTCATTTGAGACATTTTAGGTGGCTGAAATTTTGAAATGCTTGTTAAGAAACATGACATTTGCAAATGTCTGGGGACAAGATGTCACATTATGTCCAAAAAAACCCCAACATGGCAAATTCTCGTAAGGAATTTTAGTAAAGAATAAGCCCCTAAGGTGCTCATTTGTCGCAGTCACAAGGTTGCAAGATAAAGTTGTGCAAACTATAAATAAATAAAGTGTATGCTAGGAAATAACTGGCCTCACTTTTGAAAGGAAAATTTTCAGCAAAGCAAAGTATCTTGAGGGGCTCCAAAGGGGGAGTGGATACAGCGAATGCTTCTATGAATTCGTGTATTTCATTTGTTCTTTAAAAATGGGTTTATGCTTCACCAAGTAACACCAACTTACCAACTTGAGCGGCGGAATAGGGTCCGGAATTGACAGCATTAGCCTTTCATTCCATACTGGGTTTAAGTTGCTCTTTATAACACGAGTCTTCACTGACTACAAAGGTTTGTGAAACACTTGAATATAATTAAGACAAGACTTTTTCATAAATATGCTAGGAAACAAAAGTTCATTTTGTAAAAGAAGCCTACTTGGCATCCCAGTGAGATGATGACGTATGGATCACTGCTCACCACATCCCGGATTGCTAGGTTGGTACCTCTTACAACATTAACCTTTATCAATCCAATGAACTCGATCATGCCAATCTGCACAAGTTTAAGAGTAAGATTCTACTTACCCATAGAAATAGTTAAAATGCTACTTCCCCAGAAGAAAAAAATGGCTCCAAAAACAAGTAACCAAAAAAATGTCCGTGAATACAAAATGATCATACAGATGTGTTCTTTTTTTCTGGCTTATGGTCATGCTTTCTCCAGCTGTTGCGAAACGCATAAGCGAACCCATGACGTCGTTGGTGGCTAGACTGCTGTTTGTCATCGTGTTTCTTGTCTTGGGATGAACTAGAATGGCCACCATAAGCATCATCAGATGTTGGGGAGGAGCCATCCTTTACATTAGAGTTGGCAAACTGTTCCAATTCATATTTTCTCCTGCATATTCAATGGTGCTTCATTTCAGAGTACCGCGGTTTTCTTACATACAATTTGGTCAGTATGGGTTTTTATCATACCTGATAAAATCAGACCGTTCTTCTATAGGAGAGTCTAGTTTTGGTTTCTTGATATTTTCTGTAAGAAAAGCTTCATATTTCATATTTGCTACAGCATTTCCACCCAGTTCTTCTAAGGCTGCAACTTCATCCTCTGTAAATACATCTAGCTTCACTGATAGAATCTGTGGCTCACAAGATTGTTACATAGGCTGTTACAAAGGCTCATATCCCAGTTTGGCATTTTATGTTTACTCAATCAGTATTTCAAAATGACATCACTTCCAGCTCATGATAAGCCCACCTACAATATGTTGGATGTCCCCTATATATAACAGTTTGATAATTCATAAAGAACAGAGAATTGAAAGGGAACAACACAGAAAAAGATACATAACAGAACTTACAAAGAGATGTGTATAAAAGCGTCATGCCACGACCCTCTTAACAAGAAATTTAAAAACTAAATAAAAAAAAAATCAACATTAAGAGCCAACAAAAGGAACATTCCTATCCATTGTTCTTTATGAATTAGCCATTAGCTAACTAGAGACTTTGTCAAGACATTAGCCAAATGATTGACATGCTTGAAAACCACCTAAATCAAAGATGATAAAATGATTTAATCTCATTTAGAAAGTAGTGAAATTTCCAACGAACGTATCTTTCCCAGTAATAGCATGGAAGAATCACTCCCCACAATCAAACTTTTATCGAAAGAATTGGGATAAATTCTCAAAGCCTCTAAAATGGCAAACACCTGCGCCTCATTAAAATTTCTAACTCCAATAGGCTTAGAACAAGAAATCAACCCCTCCCCTTTGCTACTACAAAGCAACCTCCAATCCCCACGAGCCCCAGCTTGCCTCTAGCCTCCCCATCCACACGGAATCTTAGTGATGGATGGCAATGGACAAAATCAGTGGGTGGCTCTCATTTTCTTTAACAAAGAAAGATACAAACAGGTGGTGGTGGACATAGGACGAGAATGGTGGCAATGGAATAAGAAAACAGGTAGGTGTTTTCCTGACTGGAAAAGGCAAAGGAAACTGATCAAAAAGTAGGTTGTGACGGCAATGGACAAAATCAGTGGGAGACTCTCATTTTCTTTAACAAAGAAAGATAAAAACAGGTGGTGGTGGACATAGGATAAGAATGATGGCAATGGAATAAGAAAACAGGTAGGTGTTTTGGTGACTGGAAGAAGCAAAGTAACTGATCAAAAAGCAGGTTGTGATGGCAATGGACAAAATCAGTTCAACAGACGACACTTGCGACACACACACACGAGCATGTTCCAACTGTGCTATGGACTCTTCTCCTAAATCAAAGATCCATTACTTAACAGAATATGTAAATCTCAGGTATGATGTTGACAAAATTGCTGCTCCTCTTAACCTCCTAGTGGGGATTTAGTAAGGTAGAATTTAGCCCTAGGTCGGTCATATTAGGAAACCATGGAAGACAATGCATGTGTCTATCTTCTATACAAGTGTGGCAAGCCATTGCATGGAGAAAGAGCTGAGGCCCTGAGGGTCACAAATAAAATGGACTGGGGAGAGATAGCGACGGAAAAAAAAAAGAGGACCAAATTGACAAGTTAGAGGAACAAGTGCACCCATTCCCTACCCTAAGAACTCTAAAATGCTTTTGGAATTTGTATACCAATATACCATTGGGAGTGCATACCTATCAATATATATACATTAAAATGACTCAATGGTTGATGTACCTATCAATATATATACATTAAAATGACTCAATGGTTGACATCAATATTACAACACATTAATCACATCAAGTGTCTGAATAGATGGAATGGATGATGAACAATCATGCTTAAATGTGATTGGTTTAACTGTCCTTTCAAAGACACTAGATATACAGGAATGGACTTTTTACCACAACTAAAAAAGATGATGTCAACCTTCAGTTAATAAGGTTTGTTTACGCTAAATGTTGGCCAATTCTATACAAAAGAACCTATGACTGTAAGATATTTAGATGTGCTTATTGTGGTTTGGAATAGAAGACGACAAGATTGAGATGCAAATTAAATCATGTCAGTATAACTTGTATATCGAGCAATTAGATCCAATACCTTTGAGATGTGCACTCCAAGGCTTCTATGAACACCAGAACACTTGATACAAATAAATACTCCAATATTTAGTGACCTAGCCACCATTCAATAGACATGGTTAGAGAACACACATGTTATACTTTATCATATAACAGCCAAATAACGAATAAACAAGTTAAAATCTCTTGCTGCTGGAGAAAATTGTACGATTCAGTAACCCAAGGTCTTGCACAATAACTTTGAGCCATTAGTTTCCACAAGTTGGACCATGGTTTGGTAGGCCAAACCATCAAAGAAATGACCTGGTGAGCCAATTATGGATGAACACCACATCGACAACATCAGCTAATTAACCCTTTGGTTGACAAAAAAAAATGATAGCGTTCCACATTCAATGCAAAAAAGGACAAATACCAGATGATCAGATCCAACTAGGACAATTTTGGACAATTTTTAGGGTAGTCCATCTGGTGCCTACTAGGACATCCAGTGAATTGATGCACTTTATGCTTCTGGATTTTAATCCTACACCCGGTTTTAAGGACCACTTATGTAACCATTTTCTTTTGTGGATTTTGTTTTCTGTTCATCCATGTTCTAGGTATATTTCTTTAGTACCAAGTTGATTTAGCATCTGTACATGATCTTTTCAGGATGAAATCTTCATTCATTTTCGTTCTGTTGACAGATACGTAAGGCCCAGAATTCCCTCTTAATAAATGAGAGGTAACAGGAATTAATTAGTTACCTAGTCGTTATTATGGTGGTAATGTATAATTGCATTTAACTAGGTATAAGAGGTCCTTGCCTTCATATATTTTTCATCTCATTGGCATTTAGGCTTCATGTATATGGGGCACTTTTTTATTCATTAGCTACATTCTGGATTGCTTTAGGATTCTAAACAGGGGTCACTGCTACAAGATTGTTATCATTGGATATTTATCACTTCACCCTTTTAATAGGCACAAGATCATGCCAGTATGACAATATTTAAGAAATTTATGGCACTTTAGGCCTTCTGGGTTTGAAATAATTGTCTCTAAATTTAGAGAAGTTTTTGTTTTAAGAATTTGGGGTTTTGAATAGAATTTGATTTTTTTTCATTTATCTCATCTATGCAATTCTGCTTATCGCCTTTCTTTTTCTTTGTTTCTCTCTCTCTCTCTCTCTCTCTCTCTCTCTCTCTCTCTCTCTCTCTCTCTCTCTCTCTCTCTCTCTCTTTTATCAGCAGCTGTAGTCTCATTAAAAATAAAAATCATACCAAGAGATCTTACAGTATACAGGAAGTACACTGCAAATACACACAAGAACCAATCAAAGAAAAACTGTCTTCTTTCTTTTCCTTATTTTTACTTCTATACTACTAGTCTCCATTCTCTTCTCACTTTTTCTATGTCAGTACCATTCTGTTCTTTTTCATTGTACTGCCCATCCAAAAACTCTCCCTCAAATTATTTTCATCAATTTTAACTGTTGTTCGAATATTCGAGATATGCATCAAGTGGCATAAGAGCAATCACGTATTTGGACTTAGAATTTGGGTGGTACCTGCTTTGGATCAGAGTGATCAGAAAACCATTCCCGCATGTGCAAACTAGAAGTTCTTAGGTTAATTTGTAATTAAAACCCGAGGTTGAGGATGATATAGTTCCTAATTTTCTTAACATGATTTAGACTTTTTCCTTAATTTTGATTTAGTATTTACAAAATGAAAATGAAATACCATGACCTCTAAACCTTGTAACTTCTAATAACAATGAAACCATGCTAGAAAATCAGGAAACAAATCAACTAAGAATCTCTCTATTAAAGAAATAAAATAAATAGTGACCATTGCTGCTTTCCATTTTGGAAATAAAGACAGTTCTCTCCCAGTTATCAGGGAGGCAAAATAGGAGAGGAGGAAATTCCAACCTTATGAAATAAATTAAACAATTGGCATTATAAAATCATATAGGTCTCCAGACCCCTTCATAGATGTTCAACATCAAACCTGTCAAATCAAATTCTATTTGTTCGAAGTCATAGAAACCTTACCAAGAATGACTAAAAGAATATATGCTGATTTCATTTTTCGTTTCTTAGAGGCAACTAACTTACTGCCTTTACAATCTAAAATAAAGTGTCCAGAAAAAAATTTATATGTCCTTCAAAAACTTTTGTAGCTTAATTTGAGTCCTAAGATTTTTTGTAGCTTAATTTGAGTCCTACTTTCAGGAATGTTTGGTCACTTCAATTTTGTTTAATGGGATATATAAGCAATGATGGTGCAAAATGTTAGACAATTCGGAATTGCTTCATGTAAGAGTGCATGTCAAAGTTAATTACATAGAGAACATCATACCTAAAAAAATACTGATCTAGGTATCTTAGATTAAGAACTCCTACATGATGTGAACATTAGCATTGACTCCAAAACTGCACAACTTTAATGCATTCTCCATTCACTATAAATAACCAAAAAATATACGACCGGTAGTAGCCGCATTAACATGGATGGGGATAGTAAATGAAAGAAATACAGCAACAAGTAGAACATATGTAATGCATGAAGGCCTGTTTGATTGTATACTGTAATGATCAAATACATACACCCATTTTGGATCTGGAGCACCGCAGTCTGCACAAATTCGATTGGCTGGTTGAGATAGGATAATCTCCAGCCTTTTCTGTATACCTGTTTGATAGATAATAGTATTTAAATCATGTAAGGAGAAAGTGAAAATATATATATATATATATATATATATATATACTTTGGTGAGCTGAAACTAAATAGTGGATATAAAAGACATGCGAAATCTGAAAAAGGATTCTACTCTGGGTGACAGATTATTCATAAAATGTGTAAAGATTGTAGAGTTTCATGGCAGAAAATGGCACAAATTGTGTCAAATACATGCACATGAACATGTGAGAAGAAAAAGATGATGCTGATGTTTCTGATGATGAGGATGATTAAGTGCTCAATGGTGGAATTTGTCATAAGAAAAGGGAAAAAGAAGTGCTTGACAGCCGAATTTGTCTACTTCCATTTGAATTTGTAAAGAGGTTTGAGGTGAAATGTGTATTATCTTGCAAGATTCCCCCCTTCAAGACAAGAAAACCTGAAAAGCATCCCAGAGTTGTTTTCTCAAAGGTTTCTATTTTGCAGGACAAAGCCTACAACATGAAACAGTTTTTACCAACACGGTTTTTCTCTTCGCAGATACAGAATGAACTCATAAGCCACAAAGTTTCTCTCTTTTATCTTGCCAAGCAGAATTTATACCAAGATTGGATCCAAAGTGTTCATGAAGGATCTACTGACATGCCCCCTCTCTAAAAAAATGACCTGCTTTCATCTTGTTATAGACAATCGTCATCGGGCGAAATTCAGTTGAAGTCTCCATTTTATGGGCTATTGATGGATGGATAAACAATGTTAAGCCAGTAGAGCTACACCTAGTGCAGCCTGCCTTGGCCTTCCAATCAATTGCATATTTGCACCATCCAATGTTTAAAAATTTTGGCCAACATGTTTTGGTATTTTGGGCAACAGTATGATGATACATTAGTGCTTATCATTGTTCTCCAAACTTTTGGACTAAATGATTGATGCAGCCTGAACCCCCTTTTCCCAGTTTTTTCATCCTCACCTTTTCTCTTTTGGAAACCTTTCCAAAACTTTTCACTTCTAGATTTTGTTAATAAGATGTGAACCACGACACAAACAAAATCAAAGATAAAACCATTAGGTTTAAGAAAACTCTGTGTAGGTAAAAGTTCTGTTTTTTTTTTTTTTTTTTCAAAATTCATTGTTGGTTTTGGTTATGTTTGAACAAAAACTGGATTGATATTGCATTCTTTCTGAAAGCTTCTTTCTCATTTTTTTAAAAATTTATTTCATATTTTGTGCTGTCTTTAAATGGTTGATATGAAGGCCATATAACTTCCTAGATCTATGACTTCCATAAGTAGAAACCTAGTATTTAGACATCATTTTTTCTACATTTTTTTTATTAGATAATCTAGCACTCTAGATTATGCTTTTTAATAATTCTATTTTGGTTTTCTTATTTTTTATACTTATTACCATAAATGCAATATTATTCTTTTCTACTATATCGTTGAAAAATATTATCAGTCATGAATCACATAAGATGGAGGCAAAGGAGGCATGGAGTAATATTGGAGGTGCAAATTTCTCTAACACTTTATGATGTTGATTTTGCATAATTAATGCATTTACTACGTTCTTTTCTGTTCATGAAATTGCTTTCTTTTATGATTCATGACTTGTAAGAAGCATCAAGAAATGTGAAATTCGTTGTACAAGTTGAAAACTAATCTGTAAAAAGTTTACACTCCTGTTTCATCTAAGTCACTGAAACCTTGCATGTAAGAGGTCAGAATGAAAAGGGCATTATATATATATATATATATATTATAGGTCTAATTTGTAGCGAAATGCAGTCTGATTATCTATAAAACAAAACGCACTACATGTCTCGGGCAGTAGTTCAGACCCCCACCAAAAAAAAAAAAAAAAATCACGCCATTGTTTCTTAGGGAGGTGAGAATGCGTGAGTTCAACTCTTTCATAGCAAAAGAAAAACACTACAACACACAAAGTCTATGTTTTTCTTTTACATTTTCATCTTTTGGGCGAAGAATGTTCACAATGGTACAATCAACAAAACCATTACATTTTAATTTTCTTTTGGTAGGATGGGGTGGATGTTTGTTGTTTGAACACTGGGCATCGCCATTGATTCTACCAGTATTTCCTAAGGTGTTTGCATTGGATTGGATCATTCCTCTCCAAAAGCATATCATTTCAAGAGCCCATGTGTATATCAGTGTTGAATTCTTATGATTTCTAGCAGTAGTAGGTCACAAACTAACCTACATGTTGATCGGAAATGATTACCCATCATCACCTTAATAGATCAAATCCTAGGAAAGTGTTGGTCACATTTACATATCCACCTTAGATCCTTCTCTCTCAACATCTTTAATTCTCAAATGGGCCCCAACAGAAATTGAAAGTAATCCAAAACAACACTATCTAAAATTGTACTATGAAACACAAACAGAAACAGTTGTTAATGAAATTGCTTTTTTCCATATAGAAACTATCTACAATTGTTGTTTTGGCTTTGTTTTTGTTTTTTTTTTTTTTTTTAATGAAATTTCTTTTTTACCAAAAAAAAAAAAAAGTTGTTAATGCAATACTAATCACCCAAAACCCACAGCAATGCTTGCACACTATGAATCCTCCAAAAGATTAAAAAAATTAAAGAATTTTAGAGAAAGAGAACCTTCATTTGAACTGCTGGTTTCTCCTTGGGTATTCATCTAATGGCCCCAAGCTTTCAATCCTAAATCAAATATCCCAATAAGATTTAAGAATTAGCATCTCCAACTGCTTCTCCCCTGCAAAAATAATAACAACAACAACCGCCACAAATAAATTATACAAAAAAAATAAAATAAAATTATATGAGTTCTATTCAATTATTTTAAACACATGAAGTTCCACATTAAAATGACAACAAGATCCTACCAATCCCATGAATATAATGACAACAAAGCTCCCAAAAGAGAGGAAAGAAAGAACATTGGAATAACAAATGACATGAATTCTATAAGATTGAGATTCTTACAAACAATGAAAGAGAAAAGAAAAGACTGAAAATGGGATTTACCTCTTTTTGGCTTTCCTCTCCCAGGTAGAATTAAAAATTACTAAAATTCTCCTGTGGAAACATACACCTTTTCTGGATCGGAAGAATCTGCTTTTGTGCTTTTGGGCATTGGTTTGCTTCTCATCTCTCTATGTCTGACATCTTTCTTTCTATTTTGTCCTATTTGGTCTTTGTAGAATTTATTTCATCCCCACGTCTCTCTCTCTCTCTCTCTCTCTCTCTCTCTCTCTCATTATTTGGGCCCACTGGTTTAGAGATCCAAACTGTTAGAGACCATTGATCCAGGTGTCACATAGCACCTAACCCGACCCGTATTTGACTCATTAAATCTGGCCTGGATACGGCTTGGTCATGGGTCAGATACTTCTAACCTGCTAAAAAAGGGGTCGGGTTAAGGTTTATCCACTTCACACACATATAATGAATGATTCTCTATACTTTATATACTTCGTATCTTAAACTCATATTCTTTCTTTCTAAGATAAGCAATAGAATACTACTAGTCTTGCTGGGCTGGCAATTGGGTCGTGTGTATGAACCTTGATTTTCGAAACTTTATCCAACCAACTTAGGTAAAGTTAGAGAATCAGAATTCGTATAGTCGATCCCAATATATTTGGCATAAGACTTTAATAATGATGATGATGATGTCCCAACCAACTTGTGTTGTCCCATGAGAACATGTGTTTAGCCTTTAGGCATCACTGACACCAATTCTCTATTAATCTAATCCAAGATATAAAACTAATTGCAATCTCCCATTTTTTTTTAGATAGCATCCTGAACATATAGCTCATGACAGATATGAGAGAGAGAAATTTACCTTGAAGGTTTCACGGATGGTGGCTCACTTCATTTTATTCCTTTAAAAAATGGTTAAAAGTTTATGATTGCTAGATACAACATGGTTACGCCATTGATTTGGTAGGGATATATATATGGATTTTATATATAAAAAGTAAAGTATTTGATGTAATATTATACATACGATATTAGTTATTTTGAAATATTTGTGTATCAAAGGTTAAGATTATCCAACAACAGGTTTATTGAGCTAGGAAAAGGATGTGCAACTGATCCCTTATCCTCCATCATGTGTTTCCTAAGAATGTATGGTTAAATAAAGGTTGGACATAGGAGAAAGGTTGGTACTAGATTGATAGCAAGTCATGAAAACTCATTAAACAAAATCATAATAACATTTTATTTTATAAGAAAATAGGTACTAATTCACTCCACATAGACGAAAAATCGTAATAACTGATTAATAAGAGAGATTATTATTGGGATAGCCGGGTAGGACTCTTTCGAGGAAGGACTTGATCTTTACACATGAACAAATTGCAATCACTGTCTCCTTGTTTTTTTCTTTTTTTTTCCTTTTTCTTTTTTTTTTGATACCCTACGCAGGGTTGTAAAGGGGTCAGTTCTAATCCGGATCCATGATGGACCCGAAACCGTTAAAGGGAAGGTGGAACCGGATCCGAACTCGGAACCAATTTCTTGGCTCCGGAACCAGAACCATATATGGGACAGGTCTGGACCCGATTTTGGGTCTAGGTAAAGAATGATATTTAAAAAAAATAAAAATATATATATGATTTTTAGGAGAGATTTTTGAAAATTGAAATAATATGTCAGGTCTCAAGTCCACGGGTCCGAACCAAGGTGGAACCGGATCCGGATTTATTCACTTATTGGGGCCTAAATAAGGACCCAGACTCGATTTTTAACGGGTCGTAACCTTCGGGTAATTCGAGAATTGGAGACCCATTTACATATCTACCTACTGCTCTTATTTGCAAAAGTCCGACTTCTCATTTTAAGAGGATTTGCCTCTTCTTCTCTAAAGCGGGGTAGAGAGTAGAATTGTCTTCGTCCCAAATACTCTTATTTTGCAAACCTCTACCGGCTTTAGATATTTAGACAAATAGAGGTTGAAAATAGAAATGCCAAATATAGACGTAGTACTACAAGAATTTATCCATATCTAAATTTCACTAAAAATATAATTATGCTTGGGTCGGGGTGACCTGCCTTGAATGCAGATTAGGAAATGGATATAGGTTTGGGTCCAAACAATGGGCCCCACATGTTGACCAGACCTGACCTATTTGCCACCCCTAGATGTGATAGTCATATTAAATACATATTTACATATCAACAAGATGGAATGGACCTGAGCCTAACCCGTTTTCATGTGAACAGTGTTGTGAGTCTGAGATGTGTTGCAAGTGAGCTATCAATGGTTTGACAGTAGAATAATCTGTAATTATCAATAAATTTAAAATGCTTTCAATGTAATGTTTGAAATTTTAATTATACCCAACCCACAACAACTATGGTCCTACTTAGTAAAAGTTTTAACCATCCTCCTCTCACTCCCCACTTTTCACTTTTTTTTATTTTAATAAAAACCAAACTTTATTATATTTCACCTGCCATCTTCCTTCATCACATGTTCCTGCTTTGATAGTGATAAACCTTATAAGTGGAGAACCGCTGTCAACAAAGAACTCTATCCCGTATGCCACCAGTCCCATTCAGATCAAGCAGGGTTAATAACAACAGAGAATACAATCTTACTTAATGTAAGACTTGATCTGGTTCCACCAATAAGACTCCTAATATAATTAATGGATGTGGGTTTTCTTGGCGAAAAGTAAGAAGTTCCCTAGTAAGTCATCCCATAAGAGATGCAAGAGGCGAAGAGATCCACAGAGCTTCTCAATCACTATAACGCATATAGATCTCCAGCCACGTATTGGAGTCTCTGCATTCAAATCCATCACGGTAGACATTGTGGTAGAACATAAACCATTTTTTTTACAAGATCAATGGATTGTATTAATGTAACTGATTACATGATTTGATAGGGAAAGGATGACAGAGAATCATTGGTAGAGCCAAGACTATCTTATAAAGGGTAGCTATAATCAACCGAAAGTATTAGCAGCTGCTTTGTAGCAATGTTATTTTTTTTATCAACAATGACAATCCAATCCTAACCTCCATCTCTCACAATTCACTTGATCTCTATCTTTAATATCCCATATACAAATAAAAGCCACTTTCCCCCAAATCCCTTCGAATAGTTTGATTTTCACATCTCATTCCAAGACCATTCCTTTATGGCTTTACTTTATGCACAAAATATAAAGAAGTTAAAAAAACAAGACCCAGTGCATTCCATATGCGATCTGACTTTATAATAGGAACGTGCGTCAGTGACACGGAAAGTGTGAATATAAAATGCGTTGCGAATCTGATTCACATGTGGGCAATCGTTTTAAAATTCATCCTGCAATAGAAGAAGGTGGTCCACTTCGACTCTCTCAGTCACTCAATCCCAAATATCCTCCACCATCCTCCCAATTGAAATGATTGTTATTTTGTATCAGTAATTCATTCCCACGTATAATTCCACACACATGTACCCTAACTAACTTACAATCAACCTACATAACAATACCCTCCCAAAAAGTTCTCTCAACCCCTGTTTAGCATGGCAAGAACATCAGCTATATGGTTGGCGGTTGGCGGATCTAAGTGTAGTAATTATTGACTTGCAAGCTTATCTTAGGCTTTGCATTATGATGTATAAATAGAGTTTACGAGAGATTGTTACATAGAGATGTCTTAGTTACATTTGAATTCAAAAGATACATATCTTATAAGGATTGGGAAGGTTTAAACTTGTACAGAGCCGGATAAGTAAGTCAATCTTATCCCTTTAAATTGGACTGGATCAAGTCTGTTAACATGCCCCCGCAAGCTGAGCGGCCGTTTCATAACGTGAAGCTTGGTCATCAAAGTTTGAAACCTTGTCGTACTGAGTCCCTTAGTAAAAATCTCTGTTAATTGATCAATTGTTCCTATAAAGCGAACTTGAATATCACCACGGATGACTTTTTCTCGAATGAAATGATAATTCACCTCTACATGTTCTGTCTGTGCATGATATACGGGATTTGAGGCAAGTCCAATAGAACTTATGTTATCACAATAAATGAGAGATGAAATTTTAAGAAAAAAATTCAAGGTCTTTCATCACCATTCGAAGCCAAAATAATTTTGCATCAGTAAGTGCCAGCGAGCGATACTCAGACTTAGTACTTGAGCGTGACATAATGGGCTACTTCTTTGCAGTCCAAGATATTAAATTGGATCCCAAAAAGATGGCATATCCAGCTGTAGATTGCCGATCATCAGGATCCCCTGCCCAATCTGCATCAGAGTATGCAGTAAATTGAAGTGGACCTTGGCGGAAGTGAAGTCCATGTGTAATTGTACTCTTGAGAAAACGGAGGATTCTCTTAACCGCCATCCAATGTGTGGTCCTCGGGTCATGCATAAACTAACACACTTAATTGACAACGAAGGCAATATCTGGTCTTGTCAATGTAACATAAGTGCACCAACTATACTGCAGTACTCTTGTGGATTGGTCATGCGATCACCATCAGTTGTGGAAAGCTTCAACCCAGGTTGAGCTAGGGAGTTGATGGGCTTAGCATCATGCATCTGTGTTTTATGGAGTAAATCCCAAACATATTTTGTTCGTGTTAAATATAGACCAGAGGCACCCGGCATGCCTCAATGCCAAGAAAATATTGAAGCGGACCCAAATCTTTCATAGCGAATAGACTACCAAGGTCCCGTAGCAATTTTGGCAAAGTTGTAGCATGATTGCTAATAATGACAATGTCATCAACATAAATTAGTAGAATTATGAATTAGCCAGCAAAATGTCTCACAAAGAAAGAGGTGTCCGCATTGGAGCCTATGAACCCAAGACTCTATAAGTAATTTGTGATCCTAAGAAACCAGACCCGCGGGGCTTGTTTTAGCCCATAGATGGCTTTATGTAGTTTGCACACATGAGTCGGTCGAGTAGGATCCACATACCCTTGGAGTTGTTCCATACACAGCTCTTCGGAGAGAACCCCATGGAGAAATGCACTGTAAACGTCTAGCTGATGAATAGGGCAACCAAATTGGGTTGCAATTGATAATACCAATTGTACTATGGTATGCTTTACAATTGGACTGAACGTTTCACCATAATCAACCCCGGGTTGTTGATGAAAACCTAGCGATAAGGCGGGCTTTATATCTTTCAATGGTACCATCGGACCGTTGCTTGAGTTTAAACACCCATTTACACCCTACAACATTGGAATCGGGTTTAATATGAGCTAAACTCCAAGTCCCTTGACGTTGCAACGCATCATATTCAAGTGTCATCGCTGCTCGCCAATCAACAAATTTTACGGCCTGAGAATATCAGGTGGGTTTTGATGGGGCCAAAGTAGCTTGTAAGGCAGTAGGTAATGAATACCTAGTCACCATCAATGTTTTTGATTTATAGATGCCATCTATTGACGGAGTTATATTCAGGGCCCAAACCATTCAAAATTTGGTTACACAGGTCATACTCAATAATCGGTTATGCGATTGCCTCAAGAGCATCCGCAATGCCCTTCATCTTGTTGAGATAGTTGGTCACGGACAGACCTCCCTTTGGAGATTCTGAAATTGTTGCTTTAATTGCACACTTGGGATCGAGACTGGATCATATGTAACTTCTCTAAATGTTGCCAAACCTCTCGGGCAGATTGAAGCCCAACAACCCTCTGAAGAATTTGGCGTGTGAGAGTGGCATTGATCCATAATAAGACAAGTGAATCTTGTTCGACCCACAGATCATATGTTGGGTTAATGTTTGATGTGATACAAAATAGTAAGTATTGACTTACAAGCTTATCTTAGCCTTTGCATTATGATGTATAAATAGAGTTTACAAGAGATTGTTACAGAGAGATATCAGTTACATTTGAATTCAAAAGATTCATATCTGATAAGGATTGGGAAGACTTAAACTTGTACACAACTGGATAAGTAAGTCAATCCTATCCCTTACACTATGTTTGGGAAGGGGGGGAGGGGAGGAGAGGAGAGACAAAAGGGCAATTCAGTAATTTGACCTTGAATTTCCCTCTTTCCCTCATATTTTCCCCCCAGTTTTGAAGGAAAAATTTTGAAGGCAAATTTCAAAAATTTTACCCCCAAATTCCCCTCCCCCACTTTCTTTCCCCCCTTCCCAAACACTATCAATTTCAACATTCCCTCCATTTTCCCCTCTCTTTTTTTTCCTTCCCCTTATTTTACCTCATTCCCAAATGATACCTTAGATTGGATTGGGTCAGCTCTGTTAACACTAAGTACATGATGAAAATAACATTGATGGAAGAGAATAAAATCTGAATTTCATTGGAATTGAAAATTTCAAGGATTCCTTTTAGATTTCACACCAAAGACAGCTTTTAACGGCGTGTGCCACTTTCTATGGATGAAAGGAAACAAATCAGGTCCACCATAATTCTCTATCATGTTTTGTTTGTAAAATTTCAGTGACATAAAAGCCCACCAAAGGGGCACAAGTCCACACATAAATAACGACACCGAATTAAGGATAATGATTAACGATCCCCCACTTAAGAGAGACCGGATCCTCCGAGTATCAACTCTGAGTTAGAAGTGAAATCCACCATCTAGCCATATCTTGAAAATCTGAGCTATCTAAAATGAAGACATTTGTTTATTTTATTGCATGCCTTAAAATTTTATCCAGACAAAGAAGATATATATTTTGAACAATTTTAAATTTTCATAAAGCTAGAATCTAAGATGAGTTCTTAGAGCCTGTTTCATTACAAGAATTCATAGATTTATCATTTAATAGAAAAAAAAACATGATTAATGAATATTCATTGATCGTGTTAATCACATTTTAGTCAAACAGTCTATCTTATGCTAGAATCAACTAGCGTTAAAATAAAATGTTAGTATACCCCAATTACTAAAAAGGGATTTATTTTGAGCGGATCGAGTTTTCAATATATGATCCTCACATTGTAATCTTACTTCAAACTTGGGATTTCTATAACTCAAGCCAAGAGGAATAGGACTTCACGTACATGTATTGTTTGTATACTTGCGATTGGCGGTCTACTCAATGCACAAACAAAATCAAACCATCAAGCAATCACACACATCAACACAACAAGAATTACGTGGTTTGGCAAAACTGCATACATCCACAAGAAATAACCTAGACTTTAACCTCTCCCACTGACTTTTTGTTCCTTTCTATCTTTGTTAGAATTTAAGGTTACAAATTACATCATATATATCTCAATCAGAGTTTAAGGTTATAAATTACATCATATATATATATATGTATATGTGCAAAGCTCTCCTAAGCTCAAGCTTAGGATAAAATTTTGTAAGCTTGTGCTTGTAGGGTCCACCCTTGATCCATCCAGATGGACCAAACACACGACCCTCCAGAATTACACTTGTGCACCAACTTTTGGTCAGATCCGAATTTACTGGACTGTTGGATTGACTGTATACCGATCCGAATGGACTATTGACCATTAAACTTTTGGGGCCCGGATAGAGATGATAAAAATCACGGTTGGGGCTATAGTCTCCGCTTTACAAATTACATCGTATATAATGCCAAGAAAGGCCTTTCTTAGCCCCCAAAGAAAATCCTAGTATAATTACCAGAATACCTCGGACCATACTACCTAACTCAAACAAACCAACACGGCTCAACTAGAATACAAGGTAATAACCTAACATTGTTGGATTGCGCCAAAGACAAAAGATACTACTTAAATACATTAACAGAAGGATATGTGTGGCATAAACTAATTGACTCCTAATCGATATACTAACATGGCATTTGAAGAAACTTGAGAAAAATACAAAAATACGAAAAAAAGGGCTTGATCATCTTTTAGAGGAGAAGATTTGTCGCAAATACTTAAGGCCTGTTTGGCAAATCTTATGTATTTGAGATATATTTGCATGAAACAGATCTGTTTCAAATGACCATGTTTGAAATAGATGTTTTAGGAATTGTCATGTTTGGTAATACACAAAAATTGATAGAAATAATTTTAAAAAAAAAAATCAAATGATTAAAAGTTTTCCGTAAATTTCTTAAGAACCACGAGGAATCAAGCATTAAAAATTGACCCCATAGTAGATTTTAGCTTTCCAAAGAGATATAGCGGTTCTAACATTGTATTTAGAGCCCACATAGTAAAAATAATAATACTAAAGTAATCACATTTTTTTACAAATATCTTAATATTGGTGATCATCCAACGGCTAAAATTTGGGCCCATAGCCGTGTTTGGCCTTCTAAACAACTTCAACGATTTAGATTGTGATTGTTATCCTAGAAGTTAAGAAACAGGGAAAAAGCAGACTCCCTGTGGACCGATAAAAAATCCTACATTAAACACATGATACATCAATGGTTGATGACTTTTTTGAAAATTCCTTGAGATCCATAGGAATGAAGCTTTGAAATTTTAACTTTTACACACTTTTAGCCTTCCAAAGAGATCTGACGGCTTTGATCTTGTGTTTGGGGCCCGAAGTCCCAAAAATAATATCAAATTATTCATGTTTTTCTACAAATATCTTGAGATTGGTGATCATCCAATGGTTGAAATTTGGGCTCATAGCCGTGTTTGCCCTTCTAAACAATTCCAACGGTCTAGATCATGATTTACCATCACAAAATTTCAAAGAGAGAGAGAGAGAAATGGGCTTCCCCAAATAGACGCCCAAAACACTATTCACCCACTCTCTTTCAAATCTTTCCCTTTTCCTGCATATTTGAAACGTAGGCAATGTCTCTATATGCCATTTGAAATAGACATGGAGATATAGGCTGCAAACACTATAAAATTTGTTTCCAATAGTTTTAAGACAATTAGAGGCAACAAATAGATTTGCCAAACAAAACCTTATACATTTCTAAAATACCCTGATTAATAATATTTCAAGAATGGATCGTTAGGTATAGACGTATAGTCCTGACAGGTCATCTACCATAGAGAAACCATCATCATAAAAAAAAAAAAAAAAAAAAAAAAAAAGAATGAATCATTGGGTATCTTTTAATGGAAGACCTTTACCTACGCACAATACATCCGGACCGTCTCGGAGGTGGGACCCACCCACCTCTAAATATGCGTGATGCACTGGAGAATATTTTCCATCCTTTCAATATCATGACCTGTGAGAAACTTAAAACACCACAAGAAATTGAAACTAGTATTATATCTATGTCATAATGTTGTGATACTTTTTTTTCAATATTTTCCTAAAATCTCTATATTTATTAGATTTATAAATATATTGGTATTTTAACAAATTTTCATTGTGTTAAACTTTGAGATATTATTGGTATTTTCCAATAATAACTTGACAAAATTATTATGAAAAAGAATTTCAAAATATGGTTTCAAATGCTATATCAATCAAAGCAAAAAACTAATGCAATGATTGGTATTCTAGTCTTTGAATGACATAAATAATTTTATTTCAAACATAAAAATATTTGGAAAAAAGTTGCAAGTCCTCATTGTAATTTGCTTTTATGTCATTTATTTAATGGGTAACTCTACAAAATGCACCACTTTAAAGACACCCCCTTTTTCTACTGCTCTTTTTTACATGGGGCCCACTTTGAGCCAATCTAATATTTTCACAACCCCCCAATGAATTGAAATCGTAAAAGGGATGATACATCTAAACTCAATAAAAGTCACTACAATGGATCAAAGGATTAGGATGATCTTATAGAGTCTAGATTTTGCACATGAGTAGGTCTCATATAAATCTTTTAATTTAGTGAATTTCCATGATCATCATGCATCCCGAAGGTCCTATTAAGAGGTAAATTTTCTAGTGTTGCCCTTTTTTAATAAAATAAAAAATGAAATAAGAATACAGTATTTCAAGGGTATTACCATTTTTAACCATTGCTAGAAATACAGTAATTATTTTTAAAAAGTTATTGTACTATTTTAACATTTACTTAGATTTTCGTGTCAATATCATAATATTTACCTGAGTGGTAGCTCAGTTGGCCTAGGACCACGATTTGCACCCAAATATTGAGGGTTCAAAACTGCACTGCCATACTAGGGCCACAGGGGATTTACTCGCCCCCCTTGGGCCCGTAGGGATTATTCTGGCCCAAATGGTCGAGACCCTTAATTATAAAAAAATATATCACAATATATTTAAAATACTATTAAAAATGACAACATCACAAACTCAAGGCGATACATAAAAAAAAGTACAATAATACAAAAAGAGATTTAACGACCCTTTATATATATTATTCATCACCATATTTACTTTGGATGAACCCCAAGGGGTTGGCCGCGTGGTCAGAACTATGTTCCTCCCTCTTTCGGAGCCAGAGGTCTTGGTATCGACCTTCGGTTCCCTCCTCTTCAGAAATCAAATGTTGAGTCCACTTGTGCTACCACCTGGAGGCCACAGGGGTTTTATCCGGCTTCTCTCTGGCCCAAAGAAATTGGTCCAACCCAAAGGGTTGGAAACCCTCTGTTAGCAATATATATATATATATATATATATAAATTTACTTTGGATGAACAAGAAAACACAAGAAAGTAATATTTTATAGAATATAATCTTTCATTTTCTAAAGAAGAAAATCTTGTGCATTTTCTATAGAATATAGATCATTTTCTTTTAAAAAGCTCGATATTTTTTTCTACAATTCTCCCTTGTAGAAAACTTTCTATAATATAAAAGCCCATTTGGATGTTTACAAAATACAATATTTACAAATTTAAATATTGAAAGACTAAAATAGTATAGAATATAACAGTATAATATTAAAATATTTTAATATTTTTATTGTTTGACATTTTTTGAAGAATATTGCAAATTCTAAATTGATTTGTTTGGAAAGTACTATGATTTTTAATATATATTAAAATAAATCATAATAAATGTAATTTATCATGTCTAGATGAAAAAAGTAGTGTGGTAAAATAAATTTCAGCTACCAAATTTATTTTATGTTTTTTATAATAAGCCACTTTTGTTTATCACATAAAACTATGTAAAGTGTAGTAAAGTAAAGTCAATACAAAGGGTAACTACTTTACAACTCTCTCTCTCATACTTTACTTCACCACATACTTCATTTTACCTCACTTTACCTCATCTTTTACCATTATGTGAGATCAACATTTATTTTACTTTACCACACATATAGATAAACATGTATTAAACTAGATGTGACATATTGTCCCTTCACCATGTTTAAATGAAGAAATAGTATGGTAAAGTAAAGTCGAGTTGTCACTTTTTTATCGTAAACTTTATCACAAGTTATTTTTTTCTTTACCATATAAACTCTGGTAAAGTGTAATTAAGTAAAGTCAAATAAAAAGAAACTACTTTACTACTCACTTTCACTTTACTTACTATATACTTTATCTCATCTTTACTTTACCTCGCATTTACCGTGATGTGACATTTACTATTTCCTTACTTTATCACATATGTCAATAAGTAGTACGTCATGATAGATTTTGGTGAATTTTTTTACTTTACCTTACCACTCTGTAAACCTTATTTTAAAAAATTCTTAAAACTTTTTTTTTTCTCAATAATCTCCTAAGAAAAAAGGCTAAATAAGAAAGTATCTCGAGTTAGTATCCAAGGGTTCTTAGCGACACAAAACATGAAATAAAGTTGGCTACTTGATAGAAAGGAAGTTGGTTCGTTCCTCTCCCTTTTTGGCGTACTTGCATTCTTCATTTCTTCTCTTGGAAACGTGTCCAAAATTTAAAAACCTCGTATAGACATTTCAGAGAGGCAGGATGATGGTCCTGATCAATTCATCTTGTAACAAGTGGCCAATGATCCGATAGTCTTCTTGGCCAGTTTGACAATTCTACTAATAGAGTCAAGTGAAGTAAAGTTGATTTTGAAAAAATAAAAGATTAAAATAAAAGCTGATTATGATGGTATTTTATTTTTAGTTGTTTGTTATAGAATCTTTTTTGACTTTTTGTAAAGAAGAATGTATTTAATCTTGTATTTGAGTGAATAAAAAGGTAGTTGCCTTTTGACTTTATTTTTAAAAAGATAGAGGGAGGTTTGCATTAAAATGCTTTTGATATGATATCTTCTCAATAAAATGGAAGCTTTATTTGACTTTTACTACCAACCTAGCCCACATTCCACCAAATCTGGATACTCCTACGCGCCCAATTCGGACTAATGGTCCTTACAATTCTAGTGGGGCCCATCTAAATGTCCCATCATGGATTTGCACGAATTCGAGTAAAGCTCAATTTTTATTGTTTTATGTGAGTAAGACTATTTCACTTATTTTTATTTTAGTTAATAAATCTCCAATTAGAAAAAAAATAGATTTAATTTGGATGGTTTGGATTTAAGTGATGGATTCTAAAACACTTGATTTTTAGGGGACGTTTGGTAACCATCCTCAACGAGGATTCCTCTCATGTTTTATGTGATTCCGTGGAAAATCCACGTTTGGCAGTGCAAGGAAATCTGCATCAAAGAATCCATGCATCTATGCTCTCATGCATAACCCAGGTCAGACCTCCCCCCCTTTGAAAGACAAAATCCACAATTGCACTGAAAGGCAGAGGTCCAGTACATCTCACGGTAGTATAGGGTTATCCCTTTTTTCTGAAAATCTGACCTTTTCTAGGCCCCACAAGTAAGATCTGAACCGATGATCTTGTTTAAAAGGCCCAAAATGGATGTGGCGTCAAATATCAACCGTTGATTGTTCACTGATTTTGAGATATTTACAAAAAAAAGTCCAGACCGTTGGATGGCAATTTCTGAAATTCTATGGGGCCCATTTGTGAAATCTAAACCGTCCAATCTCTTCAGAATGCCTAAAACGGCCATAGGGTCAAATTTGGCAGCTTGATTCATCATGGATCATGAGATATTGGCCAAAAACAATTTGACCGTTGATTTCACATAATGCAAAAAAGGGGATGTAAAACAATGTGTCTTTTTTCAAGCTTTTGGTTCCTGTGGGGCCATAATCATGATCTAAACCGAGAGATATCCCTGGAAGGTCAAAAACGGCTAGTTGATCAAATTTCAACCGTTGATCATGTATAGATATTGAGATATTTACAAAAACGTCCTGAGTCTAAAATATTAATTTTTTATTTTTGTGGGGCATCTCTGCACGATCCGAACCGTTCAAATACTTTAGATGGCCCGAATTGACTTCGAATATAAAGTTGAGGCCTTGATTCATCATAGATTTTGAGTTATTTCCGAAAAGCTTACAACTATTGTATGATATATTTTATCAACAGTGGAATCCTCTTTCAATGCTAAACTTAGAACTCTTTTTAAAATTTCTATATAAGGATGGCTCGATTCCATCGAAACAAAGGAATCATCAGAAGGAGCATAGAATCTCGTCCCTACCATGAATGCTCGCCAAACGCGCCCTTAGGGATTCTCAGAAGTCTCACTTCCATACCTTCTTCCTCCTTGCTGCTTTCAGATACTTCTCCTCTTTGCAGGAACACTCTCTCTTTACTTTCTCTCGTTTTTACTTTCCAAAGTTGCAATCTTTCTCCTTCTCCAAACACTCATTATCTTCTCTTTTTCCTCCTTCCTCTGCACCAAAACAGAGATTCTTCTTCTTCTTTCTAGTTTCTAGTGACTTGAAGCAGAGAAAAAAATAGAGAAGCAGCCATGGAAGAACTAGTTCTGCAACTCCACGAGATCGAAGCAGTAAAGTTTGGAACTTTCAAGCTCAAATCCGGCATCTCCTCCCCAATCTACATCGACCTCCGCCTCCTCGTCTCCTACCCACCGCTCCTCCGCCATATCACCACCGTCCTCCTCTCCCTCCCTTCCCTCTCTCTCCCCTCCCACCACCTCCTCTGCGGCGTCCCCTACACCGCCCTCCCCATCGCCACGTCTCTCTCCCTCTCCTCCGACATCCCCATGCTCATGCGCCGCAAGGAGATAAAAGACTACGGCACCGCCAAATCCATCGAAGGTGCCTTCCGTCCCGGCCAGAACTGCCTTATCGTCGAGGACCTCGTCACCAGCGGCGCCTCCGTGCTCGAGACGGCCGCGCCGCTCCGGGCCGCCGGGCTCTGCGTCACGGATGCCGTTGTTCTGATCGACCGGGAGCAGGGCGGTCGGGAGAATTTGGAGGAGAAGGGGGTGAGGTTGCATTCGGTGATGCGGCTGTCGGAAGTGGTGGAGGTGTTGGTGAAGAAAGGGAAGATTTCGGAGGAGATGGCGGAGAAGGTTTGCCGGTTTCTCGATGAGAATCGGAAGGTTTCGGTGCCAGCACCGGTGGTTGGTGCTGCTGGGGGTGGGGTTAGGGTTTTGGGGATGAGGTATGGGGAGAGGGCAGGGCTGGTTAAGAATCCGGCGGGGAAGAAGTTGTTTGAGGTGATGGAGGCAAAGGAGAGCAATTTGTGTGTTGCTGCCGATGTTTCCACTGCTAAAGAGCTGCTCTCCCTTGCTGAGAAGGTCTAATTTCTCTATTTCTACTACTTACATTGTCATGTTGGAGCTTTCTTTTCGCATTCCTTTGCACAGGGTTCACACTTCCACCCCAATGTTAGTAAGATAAAAATACTTTATAAAACATATTAAGCAGACTTCAGATAGATGTGGAGAAATATCACTTTCATACACCAATGTTAGCAAGATAATGTATCTTGTATTAGGTTGTTTCCTTTGCTTGAGTAGAACACATAAACCTGGCCCAAGATCAACGGTAAGGTGGTGGTGGCAACAACTCTCTGGTCATTGTAGATATTTTGATACATGTTATTGTAGTAGGGACAGAGAGTATGCATTGCGTTGAGGAAGGCAAGAGTTTAGTAATTACACATGCTTTCTATCATATGATCAGATATATATACCACAGCCGAAACCATGGATATCTCATTTCATATTGTTGATTGAATTATAATACACAAATCATTGCTTTTGGGGTGGACACATCTAATCTTCTATACTCTAGTCAATGCTAAAAAAATGTTTTCTGAGTTGTGCTTTTGATTAATTGGTGTTCATTTGTAATGGATTGCTTTTAAAATAAACCTCATCTGCCATGTACTCTGGAACGAAATCAGCTAGGTGTATTTCTACTTTTTTATTTGTTGACCAAGCGCGCATGCATATATTTCCCTTGTGAAGCAGTTCAGTGGAGTGATCATTGGTGTCAATGGAAATATTTTCAGACTACTTATTGTAGTGCATAAAAACTAAACAATTCATGACCTTGCACTTGGTTTTTGGTAGGGTTGCAAACGGGTCAGGCTGGGACGAAACCATGTTGTATCTAGATCTGACTGGAACCTATCACATGGCCTGACCAGTGAGCTATCAATGGAGTGGCTTTTTAATTTCATTTGTTTTAACTTTTTGTTATTTTTCTTATTGTATATTTGAGAATATAAACTTTGGGGGTAACTGCTTTGGTGTAATGGTAAAAGTCTCGAGTGCCATGCATGATAATGCAGGTTTGAGACTTGCGAGTGGCCACTTTGTGCAAAATTGCCAAAGGTTAGGTTTGTCTCCGGTCTGAACTTTGAAGTCTAGACCCTGCTTCGGCGGGAACGCACTGGGTGATGACCTTATTTGAGAATATAAACTTTAGGTCTGTACATTTTATTTGTGCAATTTGAATCCTTACTGTATTTATTGGTGATTTTTTTATTATACAAGGCTTTGATGATGATCATACTAATTATGAGATTGGTGAAATTTTCTATTGTGTTGAATATGTATGCAGGTTGGACCTGAGATTTGTTTGTTGAAAACTCACGTGGATATATTCCCTGATTTTACACCAGACTTTGGCTCTCAACTTCGTGAGGTATAATTAGTATGCATTTTATTTCAAAAGATCTCTCTCTCTCTCTCTCTCTCTCAGTGAAGTGTTTTCATTTTCTTTCTCACATGCAAAGAACAAAATTGAATTTAATTGGTGTTTACATAATGCTGAACTTTGATTTTTTCTTGACTATATCTGCCAGTCATGCGAGCAAAAATCTTTATACGTCTTTGGATCACATGCCATGCAAATGGCACCCGTTCCACCCCCCCACCATCTTACCTTTTTTTTTGTTTGCATAAAGGTCATATTAATGTCAACAATATCTGAATGACACTCAATTATGCGTTTTTGGTTAAAGTGTTGCCCAAATTCATAAAAAATCTAACTTTAATTCCAACGTGTGATGGTTTTTTTACTCCTAGCTAAGGTTGTCTCCATATTGGATAGTTTTCTTTCTCATGTAACAAGCCTTTTTGCATCATTGCCAACATGCCTCACATGTTTAGGTTTCATCGCTTTAGGTTTATTAAGGTATCTGTCATGAATTGTAGTGCTTTGGTATTGTTTCTATCATAAATAGTTTCACGACATTGATTATGTCCTCGAAAATTTACTCGACTTTGTGAAATCATTTACTGGTCCTTTTTTTTTTTTAAAAAGAATTAATGTATGGTTGCCCCAATTTGTATCAACTATGGTCTTTGTTTTGTTTCTTGTGATTAAAGCTAGGTTATGATCTGAGTAAACTATTTTTTACTGAAGATTGCAGATAGGCACAACTTCCTGGTCTTCGAAGATCGCAAGTTTGCAGACATTGGAAATACTGTGACTATGCAGTATGAAGGGTGAGGTCTAGCTTTTATCCTTTTTTGTAAGTTGATGTTGCTTATACACTTCACAATTCACAAGTTGCACTCAATCTCTTGGCTATGTTTTATGTAGAGGTATCTTTCACATATTGGACTGGGCAGATATAATTAATGCCCACATAATCTCTGGCCCTGGCATTGTGGATGGCTTGAAACTTAAGGTTTACAACTAAAACTGTAGCCTTTAATGTCATGTTAAATATTTTAGTCATGGCTTCATGCCTAAGTGTTGGTCTGAACGCTCAACTAAAATTTCAAGTTTTGTGCTGTAGGGTTTGGCTCGTGGTAGGGGGCTACTATTGCTTGCAGAAATGAGCTCAGCTGGTAACCTTGCCAAAGGAGACTATACATCTGCTGCAGTAAAAATAGCAGCAGATCATCCAGATTTTGTCATTGGATTTATATCAGTCAACCCAGCATCATGGCAAGTACAAGCAAATCCATCATTTATTCATGCTACGCCAGGAGTTCAAATGGTCACTGGAGGTGATGCGTTGGGCCAGCAATACAACACCCCTTATTCTGTAAGTTTGTCCTTATCGTCTAGTTGTTTCCCTTTCTGCACTATGTTGTCATTTGATTGCTAAGAACTCTGTAAGTAGCAAAGAAATCATTGATTCTGGCCACTTGGTTGATATTCCATTTTATGTTAGTGGTGCATTATTTCGTTTCATGAAGACTGCCTTCAGCAGAATTTTTCCACACCTAGGAATATGATATTCTTCTTCTTCTTCTTCTTCTTCTTTCCCTTTTTTTTTTTTTTTTTTTTTTTTTTTGTTGTAAAAGAAGTTCTCAGATCATAACATAGCATCAAATCCATGTTCGGAACTCAGAAGAACCTGCATGTACACTTGATATTTGAAGATTGTGCAAAGTTGTGCCTATCTGCAGTCTTCAGTAAAAATAGTTCCCCAACTTGTTCAAATGGAGCCTACTTTGAACAATCAAATATGCAGTCTTGGACAAAGGAATCCACAATTTGTTCCACACCAAGGAATATGATATTTATGTTATTAACCCCTCTTTTTTGTGATGGATCTATAATGAGCTGTGGTATAGTTAGTTTTCAAACATCCTTCTTTTCTCTCTTCCAATCACGATTCTTGTAAGAGGATTATCCTTTTGCTTATGTCCTTTTCCATCCCAATTTTTCGATTGTTTTCTTCTAATCAACTAAATCTGGTTATATATCTTCATGGAATTTCAGCATAATACGTTACTTTCCTGAATTTAGACCTGATTTGGTTGCATGACTACTGTGGAAGGACATGGTTTACTGTTTCAGCTTAGTAGCAAAAGAGGTGTCTTAGCAGTCAGAATTCTGCCTCTAAAATATCATCTTGTAGAGCTAAATGAGTAATGTCTCAGACGCCTTAACAGATGGAGATTTCCTCTTTAACTTGGCCCGTTGGCCTTTTATGCCTCTTAATTTTATGTTTTCCCATGTTAATACAGAAGAAAACTGCCCATTGCATGATACCATTGATGCTTTGCTGTCCTTGATGTATTCTTTAAGAATTGGAATTCCTTTTGCCCTGCATTGCAGGAACTGGTGTAAAACCCAAGCAAGCAATCTGAAACAGTCAGGTCCTATTTTAGTCATCAGATCTACAGTTGTTCTAACTTGAATATTCAGTCCTCTCAAAAATTTATTAGCCAGCCTGTTCTTCTAGGTTTGTCTTTCTTCCATCTTTTATAACTCCTCTGGAAGCCAATCTGTAAGAAATTCCTTTGATTTATCAACAACAAATCACTATAAACTTTTCTGATTATCACAAAGATAATTGAAGATTGTGGATTCCTTTGCCCAACACTGCATGCTGGCCTAAAAAGAACCTGCAGGCACACTTTCTATGGTTGCAATTGAGACACCCTTTGCAATCCATCAAATCCATGTTCAGAGGAACCCCCAGAGCAGTTATAACTAAACAAAATCTTAGCTAAACCTATCGCGGGCTTTGAAACTTCACATTAAACAAAGTATTTCTGTCACAAATCTCCACAGTTAGGCATAAGTTGCGTTTCAGGACACATTTTTCAGATGATCTTTTTCTGTACAGAGCCCCTTGAACCTTGCCCACAGTTCTGGGAAGACTTACTGGATACTTGTGCCGGAATTTCTCAGATGACCTTCAAATTTTCTCAAGACACCATCTATTACATGGTTTTCATCTTCACTGTGTATGTTGATATTACACCAAGCTTAGAACCTAGCCATATGAAAAGAACTTTCAACTTCTTAGGAGTTTTGTGCTATGATGCATGGATATTTCAAAGTGGGCAACATATTGTGTCATATCGTATCCAATACTTAACTTTTTACGTGTAAAATCCATGTCCCTATCATGTCCATGGCGTGTCCTTGTCGTATCCATACCATATCTGGGCATCATAGGTTTTTTGACATCTGATTAGGAGACATTGTTGAAGACCGGAAACCACCTTATTGTGTCCATTTTTCCCTCTCCTTTTGTTAGTGTTTTTGGTTGCCTTGTTGTTGTCTACCTTTTCCTGATTTCCTCACTGTATTTTGCTTCTGCTTTTGTAAGTTCTTAAAGACACCTAAATAATCATATTTGCCTTCAAGCACTCATCATTATGGTTATTTAATTTTGTCACATTCAAGGTCGTGATGTCATTCTTTTCTAACACTCCAAATACACCAATAGCTATAGAGATCACACCTAATAGTTTTGTGGTGATTTGCGGAAGCAGCTCTTTTACGTTAAAAATGAATAGTGGGAACTATGACAATTCCATCAAGGCACAATGGATGCTGGCATGACCAATCATGTGGAATGTGGTTCAGTTTACACTCTAACTGATCTCTGAGAAAGGCAGTGTGCCAATGGTTCTCCAAACTGAAACTTTATTCTCTCTATCTGCAGAATATCGTCTTTTCTGAATATTTTGACTAGGTCTTCTAGCCAATAAAGGGAATAATCATTGGGAACTTAGGGTCGGCCATAACCACCTGGTTGGAGCACACCCATCTTTTCACGTCCACAAACACCTATAGGTGGCCCTGCACCCCCACCCAACCTACCTCCCATGCTTCTAATGATCTTTAACAGCTCTAATATAACAGACCTTATTTTTCCTCATGTAAGTTCCTTCAAAACTGAGATACAAACAATAAGATTTCACTAATTTAGGAACAAGGGAAACGTTTGGTATAACCTTATTCCCATGGAAATCACTGTTTTACTTGTCCCAATGTGAGCAATGGATGGAGTTGAACCATCCCCGGAGACAGGCATACGTGCATCACTGCATTCCTAATAACGTGATTTTTTCTAACAAATCCACTAAAAAATGACCTTGTGACAAAATAAAACCATCATGTGCCCTTATAATATGCAATTCCTGAAAAACTGGTTGGCTAAGTTGGAGACATTCTCGAAAGAATGACGAAGACAAGCAGGGTGATAATTTAAATTAAGATCCATCCACAGATTTGGTGCTGCACCCTTTGATTTGGAGGATGAAACATTAGGCTGAAATGATGAGAAGATCAGGTTTGAGAGTAGCTGGAAGTTAAAACAGGGTAAAGAGGGGAAAAGGTTAAAAGGAAATCAAACTTGAAAGGACAATCTTGAGTTCACAAATGTATAGGAGAATAAAAAGTTAAAAACATCAATAGGCCATAACTAACAGGAGGGAAGAGATGACAAGTGCAAAAACCAATGATAAAGAATAGAGGAGATTAAAGTGAGGGAATGAATCGGCTAACCTGGAAGATGAATCCATCGAGTGATTGTCCTAGAAATTTCAGATTTGAAGGGTTGTTTTCAAGGAGAGTTTTCCACTTGAAAATGTGTTTTTGCTCTAATACCAGTGAAACAAAATGTAGTCAAGGCAAATCCTCTTTATTTAGATGCTTTCATTTTGACAATTCTTTTTTGGATAATTTGTAGATGGCATACTATCATATGATAGAATGGAAATAAAGGTGGGCAAGACCAAAGGAAAGAATGATTTTGTTATAAATAATGCTTTTGGCTTTGGGAATTATATGAATTAGGTTTGACTTAAACTAGGAGTATTTTTTTTTCTTCTGTTGAATACTGCTAGACCATCATCATCTCAAAACCTTGAACTTCATTCTCATCATCATCATTGAAGCCTTGTCCCAACGATTTTGGGGTCGACTACATGAATTCTGTTTCTCCATTTCGATAGGTTGAGCCAAATACTCAGATATGCTGAACTTCTTCAGATCTATTAGTATTACTTCCATCCACTTCCTCTTCGGCTTACCCCTTCTGCTTGATGGGCTATCAACCAGCATACAAAACCTTGAACTTCATCATGGCTTTCAATTAGTAGCACATTGGCTTGAGGTCTTGTGTTTATCCTTCAGGTCAGAGTCTCCATTCTATCATGGTCTTGTATATCTGGTTCGTATTTTGTTGAATGGCTTGGGCAATGGCTCGTGTTCAGAAATTTTCGTTGCAATCTTTTACCTAGATGGAGAAAAGTAGAATGATTTTCTGTTGGGTGTGACGATACTTGGAATTCCATTAAATATGGATTATGCTTTCTATGCCACCATTAATGCAACGTGGAACTTATTCATTCATTGAGCCATTCTCATCCCAATGCCTTGAAATGACCAAGTAGATGTCTTTCTCCATTGTAAATAGGTTTTCCCTTAAGTTGACTAGACAAGGTATTATCTTGGCTTGCAATGGAGCCACATTCAGCTGAATCAAAATGATTCTTGTTGCTTTAAACCCTATTCTCAGCTGTGTTGAGAGAACTAAATATGTGGAGATCCTGATGTTTGGAGCACATCTGGAACCCAAAACCCTTTCTATTAAGACCAGCTGAAGAGATGATGTGTCAGATGTAGGGCAGCTCTAGGATCTGCAGCTGAGCTTGATTTCCTCAAAGTTCTTGCGTGCGTCTGTGTGCGCGCGTGCAGTTTCCGTCAGTCTACTTTCTTATTTAAAACATGCAAATTTCTTGTTAAGCATCTGAATCCTGCTTTTCTGCTCAGGTTTGAATTCTTGGATTTCATATTCTGTGCGTATATCTGACTTTTTTTACCCTAAATTTTGAGTCTGAACTGATCACGTCTGTTTCAGGTAGTACATGATAGAGGTAGTGATATAATCATTGTAGGCCGTGGGATCATAAAGGCAGCTGATCCTGCAGAGGCTGCAAAAGAGTACCGTCGTCAAGGGTGGGAGGCATACAAGGCCAGATGTGCATGAGACTCTCTCATCTTCTACCTCTGTCCCATATTTATACTTGTTTTAATCGAGTGATCCACATCGGGCTGATATATATAGCCTGGAGAACCTGATGCTGTGAATGTTCACATTTTGATTCCTACGGGCAGTCGCTGCAAAGTTTAGAGGACATGGCTAAATGAAAAGCTATGGTTTTTGGTTTTAGGCATCACACTGTTTTCAGTTATGGTTGTTATGATCGTTACTGTGGGACTTTTAAAACTGAGGTTGTGGAAGTAGAAAAAAAAAAACTGTTCGTTCAGCTATGTGACTTATTCCCAATGGTGTGGCTGAGGACTCGTTCCATTATGCATTTGTTTATACTTTGAACTCAGCATTCTTCTTGAAACCGTGGTCTTGTAAATTAGTTCTGTCTTGCCCTCAAACATGACTGTTCAAAGGCAAGGCGGGGCGGGGCAGGCCACCCACCTTCGAATGATTTTGGTCCTATGGACTGTAAATGGATTTGCCTTTGGCCTCTGGCTACGTCGGAACCTCATGAGTTCACCGGGGTGGAGCACGGTCTGCCAAAATCGGCGTGGGTAAGGTACTATTGATGGAACATGGTAAGCCTATCTTTCTTCATGCATCATAGGGGTGAATGAGTCCAGCAAGCTCCGAGTACTTCGCTAGACTCATTCAAACTACTGAATTCAGGGATCTGTGTTGAGTCAAGAGTTTGTGTTTTCAAATTATGCTTTAGGAGAATTTTCTCCTTTGAGCAGACGGCATGTATGGTCCGCTTATATGTGGCCCACTAGGACCCACGTTTGATTCAAGACCCTTGTTTGCAAAGAGAACTTTTGCTTTGATGGATGGAGAATTAAAGTAAGTGAGGTAGAGGCTCCATTATCCAAACAAGAAAAGACTATCTATCATATTAAAAGTAAACAAATTCAATTTTTTTTTTTTTTTTTGAAAAAAATAAAAAAGCAACCTCCTCTCTCTCTATATAAAAAGTAAAAAATAATTTCTATCAAGTCACTAAAAACAAAAGACCGTCATAAGGCTCTTGTATTTTATTATTTTATTGATTTGATGCTTCACTTTAATTTACGTTTAATAAAAAAAAATCCTTGGGTGGGCTGCTTGGGTTGGAACACAAAAGCATAGTAGCCGAGAATCTTCCGCTCTAGGATTGTAGTCTTGCTTTGCTTTTCTTTTATCCTATTCTTCCTTTTTTCTTGTTTTGGTCGTTGGGTTATTTTGCATATGTAGCAGACAACTGCTCATCAGTCATCAGAGTTGACAATTGTTTCCATATCAGTTGGGAAGTGTTGAATGGGCCTGCTTATGGGCTTAAACCTGGCCTTGATCATAATTGGCCATGATTATCGATATGATTTTGACAGGCTGGACAGAATCATCTAACCCTAATTTGGGCTTTTGGACACATTAATCTCTGTTAGGCCTGGCCCTTTTGTTAGATATTATTAAACCGGCTTAGATATCTGTTCTTGTAAAAGGTCAAGCCAAGACTGAAAAAAGAAGGGCGTTGGTCCTTAAAATCATAATTGGACTCGGCTTGTCTGGCCCATTGCAACCCTCATTTCTCACTGGTCTGCTGCCTAGAATTTTCTGGCCAGTGTCTTTTATTCTGGCCATTGTCTTTGAACACAAACCATGACCGGAATAACATGGACCCCCCCAAACCAATAAATGGTTGCTTGGGGGTCATTTGCCTTTTATGCACTGGATATCTAAATGGGTTTTTGCATATGTAAAGGGTTTGGAAGCACCATTTTCACGTGAGTAAACAGGTTTGGGTTTTATTTTATTTTATTTTTTGATGATTTTCACAAATTTCTGGAGACATATACTAATATGAGAATATTAAATGGCTTGGATCATAAATTGGGTGTCCACAAACGTACAAAAAATTAGATTTGTAGATTGCGACTTTTGAAAAAAAATAAATTCTCAAACACTATAAAGATTTAAGATCTGAAACTAAAATACTTCCTATCACTGAACAACTTGGATTACTAATTTGTGCCCTAAAAAATGTCATTAAAGGGATTCAATTCCACAACCTGCATCAAGCGTATGCCCTGGTACAAGTGAAGTAGAACCATTTGGTTATCCACATATGAACCATTTACCATCTTCTTAGGTATGTAAATGATTCAATGAAAATTGCCTATTGAACAAACAAGTGTGATCGTTTGTAAATGCTAACTATGTGCATTATTTACATATGTAAATTTAGTGCAAACAAATAGCACTTTAATGATCATTCACTTAATTTTGAATAACATTATTTAGGCCATATTTATTTGCATTAAAATATATAGGAACTTAAAACATATGGTGCTAAAAAATGAAGATAGAAGGTGACTTTCCAAAAAAGAGCACCAACTAGCATCTTCTTTTGATTTTATTTTCCTAAAAAAGTATTATCTGAATTTTATTTTTGAAAACTCACCTTTAATCTTCACTTTTAATCATGTTATAGATTCAATTTCCATGTATCCTAAAGCAAACAAATCGGCCCTTAGTGAAACTCAGTGGTCGATGAATAAGAATAATTATTGTTCTGATAGAGAAGTTGTAATTCGAGTAATGATTCGAGTGTGTTTTCATGTTTTATTTGAGAGTGCTAGGTTTGGCGTAACTATGGGCAATGATTTGAATTATTTGTTGCTTGTATCATTTGGTCCGTTAGAGACCGAAACTCATGCACTCTTACACATGCACCAGTCTCAAATCAGCTGATCTAGTGTCAGGATCAACTTTCTTTCATTGTCTATTTGATCAGAGAGAGGAATGGTTTCTCAAAGCGAGAGTACCATTATAGTAAGAGTAAAAAGTAGATGAAGCTCACAACTAAGCCCGTCTAGCTCAGTTGGTAGAGCGCAAGGCTCTTAACCTTGTGGTCGTGGGTTCGAGCCCCACGGTGGGCGTGAAATTTTTTTTTTAAAGTTCTTACTTCCGGGTCTATGCCCTGACCTAATTTTGTAGCCTAATTATTAGATGGGCCAGCCTCGGACCCGGCCCAGCCGAACGTTTATAAAACAAATGGTGTATGTATTTTTGTCTATGGTCAGGGTCAGCTGCCCTACTTTTAGGCCTGCGGGCTGGATTCGATATAAAATAGGGCCCATAATTAATGGGCCAAGTTATAGGATAGTTTTGTACCGTAGCGGCTGTAGTTCTACGCCTATGGGTGGATATTCATTAACAGGATACACCCCAATGGCAATGGTGTCTCATCTCACACTGCCCAGGGGCAGGACCTATTGTCTCGTAGTTGTGTAGCACTCACCTATAAATAAGTACTAAAAAGAAAAAAAGAACCTGCATATCGTATGGATTATTCAATCGTGAACTAGTCCAAAGGCCCATTTGAACAATCCACAAGCACGAGACCTGCCTTTAATTACACCGGATTCCATAGGTTCGCACCCATCCGAATAGATTGGATCATTGGATCGAATGTCAATTTTTTTATTTGATATAAAGTTTAACTTGAGGGGCACAAAGCATGGGGTTGGAGGTATGAGATTAACTTCAAACTTCATATGTGTCCCACTTTGATCTTTTCATCCCAGCATGGGATGAGTTTGACTTCAAACTTCATATGTAGGGTCCCACTTTGATCTTTTCATCCCCCACCACCCCCACCGCACACACAAACAGGGCCTATAATCTAATTAGCATGTAGATGGTGCTCACGATATATGAGCATTTCTCAAAAAAAAAAAAAAAAATGAAGTAAAAATAGATTATATTTTTTAAGACTACATGAGTAAAAGTGGAGAGAAATGATCTATATATTTCAAAATAAATATTTTGCCTAAGAAATTAAAAATGAAAAAACAACTCTTTTGGTCTATTAGGTATGAGATCGAAATAATTGACAGTCAGAATGTTTGCAATTTAATATCCTGTATAGTTTTGGGAAAAAAAAACAGAGGCTAGATTTAGTCTCTTATTTATTATTTGTAACAAAGAAATTACAAAATCATTGAGAAAATGAAAAAAGACCGAAAAAGAAATAACTAAAACAAAAACAATGTTCATATATTAATGGATGGAGAAAAAAGAAAATAAATCAAATTGCTAAAAGTAAAAAAGATTTAGCAAAGAAACTAGGGAAATTCTATATGCACCATCCCATTCTGCTGAACACACCCACATTCCTCTATGAACATAACATATGTTCAAAGAGAAATGTGGGTGTCCTCAGCATATTAAGGGGTGCATATAGAATTTCCCAAGAAACTATTGTGTATCAATGAGAAAGGTAATCTTTTGGCTGCTGGCCCAAGGTTTTTATGTGAGCCTTGTATTTGTTCTGGGGCTTTGTTGGAAGCTCAATTTGGCTCTTCTTTTCTGGGGGGGGGAGGGGTTCGTCGTAGAAGTTGCGGAAAGTTGTTTTCTTAGGGGTCGTTTGTCTTTTACGCGTGGGATATGTAAATATAATTTACACATATAAATGATGAATATTCAAATTTTAAGTATGTAAGGTTTACACATGCGTTTATTTTGACAAAGTTTGTCTAATAACATCATTTTCACACCATTTACACATGTGATTCATTTTACCATGTTTATTTCAAGAGGATTTAACCAGAAAAATCACTTTATCCGCATGTATTACGTGATCAAGAACTTTAGCAAGTGGAGCACCAATTAGAGCAATTGGGCCCAATTTTAAATTTTTTTTATACCAATTTGGCACATCGTCAGCGCCGACCTTATTTACACTGAATAAGGTCGGCAATGACCCTGTCGCGAACCATATTAGGGCTCATATTCTTGTTTCTTCTCATTTTTCTCTTCTCTCTTCCAGCCTACCGTCGATACTGACCTTGGACGAGTGACAAAGAGCGGTTGCTTCCATTTCCAGAATCACCAGCCTTCAAACTGAATTCCTCAACTGCTTCTCTTTGCTCCCATCATTTTTTCCATCGTCTGTAATTTCTACCGACACTCCAGAGGTATATATCTCCTTCCATTTTTGTATCCTTGTCAATGTTTTTGTTTTTTCCTTCCCTTTTGTTTTCCCTCCATCCCACATTTGATATCGAAGTGCATGGTTTGTTATGTTTAATGTCGTACTCAATTTGTACATTGTTTGTTTGCATTAATTAGGATTTGTAGATTCCAAATTTAGGGTATTTTCAGTTGAGAAGGACGATGGAGGATTGAGGGTTGTTTTAACACTTCCAGAAAAGTTTGAGTGAGTTATTTTTGTTTTCCAAACTTGAGGATGTTGTATACGGTCAAATGCCACTAGTGGTTCATTTGTTCCTTTTTGTGTTTCTTCATTTTGACAATGTGAATGGGTTCATATGCTAGGATTAGCCTCTCAAAATCTCTTCATAATAAGAGATAGATGGACCATTAGCAACTCCAGCATGTAATGCATCAATTCATATGTGAAAAAAGAAGAATGATCCCTATTCAAAGAACCACATCCACATGAGTGATCGAACCATATCATCTCCTCCTCACATGACCTGAATATTGCACATAACATGTAGAATGTGAATTGATGACACATTAGAACTACAGTACCCACCATCTCTAAAAGAATTACACCACAGCATTTAATACTTAGGGCTTCATCAACCAATCATCACCTCACTAGCCAAATAGATCATTAGAATTTCAATGGCTCTACACCATTAGTTATATTGAAACTGGTACAAGGAACTTTCTTTAGCAAGTAGGTTTGGTATTTATATACTAACACAGTTTATATCCCCTATCATTTCAAGAAATCAAGATAAATAGCTGGTTGCAAGCTAGGATGTAAATAGAGAAATAAGAAATGATCTATGGTTTCAATCCATCAGTGCTGGTTTTGTTTAGTTGGGTTTTGTGTTATGTGGTGAAATCAATGACAATGTATATAGGGTTTGGATTGATGAACAAGCAATTCATTGGCTGATTTTTTTTCATTTTATCCTTACCGCCTTGAATGATTGATAGAATGGATGTTTTGTTTTGAGGGCATTTGAATGAATAGTTGGTTATATGTTTTTGCTATTCTTTGAGTGGTGTGTAAATGTAGAAATGCAGTTTATGGGTTTCATTTGATTTTATGTTTTGTGCTTTACGATGGAATAAGTTTTAATGTGGACATTGTGTGGCTTGAATACCTGATACAATGGGTGTTCTGTGTTTTAGGGCAATTGAATGGATGGTAATATGCTTAGCTATTCATTAGGTGATGTAGAAATGTGGAAATGTAATTTTTTATCATTGAATGATTTGTGTTTGTGGTGGAATCAGTGTTAATATGTGCACTGTTTGGATTGATGGACAATTTCTTGGCTGATTTTGTTCATTTAATATCTTCTTTGTGGCTTAAATATTTGTTAGAATGAGTATTTTGTCTTTAGGATAATTGAATAGATAAATAGTTATATATTTAGCCATTATGGAGATATATACAAGACCTTGATTTTATTAGGATTTGAATTACTATGGTGATGTTTGTGCTTTCATTTTCCATTTGCCTCTTGATTCATCTTCCATTATAGGGGAGAGTATTGGGTGGTTGGTTTTGGATATTTGGCTTTCATAGTTTATTCATGCTTGCCTTCATAACATTCAATGTTATCATGTCTAATTTGGATGTACACAGATGTCTAAAGAGAATACAAGCAACGCCAAAGTGCCCCACAACAAGGCTAGTACCTCAAATGCACAACCAGCCGTACTTTTTGTGTGAGCAAGAGCATCACATTTCCACCGCTATCGAACGCAATTTGGTATACTCTCTTCCACACAACCAGTAATCAATTGAACTTCCTTTCGATCTATGGCTAACCTTATTCAAACTGTCATTTTTCTCATAGGAGTTGGGCACATACAAATGTTTTCCTACTAACCCCGACTATGGACAGTGGGACATTAACGAGCGACATATGCAGTGGGTTACCGAGGCCTGGTTGTATCATCTGGCTTAGATGAGGCGGATGGGGATTGACCATGCATTGATCATGGGGCATTTTGAGCGGTGGAGGCCGGAGACGAACACATTTTATCTCCCATCCGGCAAGGCGACCATCACATTGGAGGACATAGCGTACATCTACGGCCTACCTATTGATGGTCTGCCCGTAACAGGCGGGGCATACACCCACTACGAGATGATGATCTCTGTCCGGAGTTGCTTGGTGTGATGCCCTAAAAGAAAGAATACTACAATGGGGTTTCCCTCAAGTTCACATGGCTAGAACGCCTTCCGTCCCACTCCGGAGGAGTTGGGGGAGAAGGAGAAGCTGAAGAAAAAGGTAAAGAAGAAAAAAGGCAAAGGAGAGGCGAAGAAGAAGATGATAGAGGCCGAGGACATGTGCAGAACTCGGACCTTTTTTTTTTTGTGGCGGGACAAATTCTTTGCAATTCTTCAGGGGGTATGAGGCCCCTTTTATATTTTAGAGCTGTTTAGAGAGTTTAGGCCCTACTCATGGGCCTCCGTTTATTTAGCGAACCTCTACAGAATGCTAAACAAGGGTATACATTGGGAAGGGGTCAAGAAGTGTGAGATAGCCGACCCTACGGATGAGTGGGATGCTGTGGAGAAGAAGTTTAAGTCTTTTTCTGGCCCCCTCCAGCTTCTTCAGGTGAGCTTAATATATTTTTTCTTCATAATTTCACTATTTATATCTTAATGTTTTTATGAATCTATCTCTTTTAACAGATTTGGGCTTACACCAGAATGAAGATTGGTAGAGGTCTAAGTCCAAGCCATCGCTTAAACCATGATATACAGTTTCCCCTCATGGTTACATGGGCGAACCTACTTAATGGAATGACCGTGAAAAAAGTGCGAAAGCAACTCAATTACCTCACGTCTAAAGAGGTTGAAAGATTTCATTTCAATCTTCCTATAATTTTCATATTTACTTTAATAGCTCTAACTTACTAAATGCTTCATGCACAGTTTGAGTGGTAGACGGGAGACAAAAAGGCTTATTTTATATCGAAGTTTTCATCTGCATTTTAGATCCTTCAAAAGGAATATGTTTTTCAATATGAAATATACTTTTCAAAAATATAAATTTCTATAAATGAGCAACTTCACAAAATGCATTCCAACATGTTTGGTACTCTACCTTACAAAATAAATATTTCAAAATAGAAGAACTACATCTTCACAAAATATATATTTCGGATTTCATTTCAAAAAATAATAATATGTTCACCCATGAAAAAGAAGATTCATTGCATCTAGTACTCATTTAACTGAATTCACTGCATCATTTGCGCCGCACTAGCTCTTTTATTTGCTGATGCATTCCACATATCCGACGCTATTGTATCTTTGAGGAGATAAGCTTATTGGTTGCCAGACACGTCCTCAACTACATCATCTTCATTGTCTTCTTGGTCAATATTTATCACTTCACTACGATGATGTTGGCACAATTCATTATTATTGGGATTTCACATCATGATGAAATTGTGTATTACAGCACAAGCATTTACAATTTTTGCTTGTGTTTGTACAGGATAATTCCATGGTATATGCGTCAAAATAGGAAATCATTCCTTCCGCAGGCCAAATGTTCTTTCCACAACATTTTCGCGTCTGCTTCCCCTATTTTGACGGTCTAAGCTTTCTGTTAGACGACGCATTTCGAGCCTCATTTCTTCAACGACACTTTTCAATTCTTCCATTTTTGTGTCAATACGGTCACTTCCTATATTTGACTTAGTAATCCATTCTGACGTAAGTTCATCCATCTAAATTAGAAGAACACAACCTTTTTCTCCCTGTGATAAGATGCATCACAATAAGCCATAATATTGTAGTAAAAAAAAAAAAGCATTAATGGGTGATGTTGGAATCTTAACTTACACGCAAATCCGGGCATTTCCAAAATTTGCGACCAGGGTTGGATGTTGTACGAGAAGTCTTTGAAATCATAGTCCCATATCCGCATGGGCACTTTGGAGCCCATTCTAAGTTTCGTAATGAAACCGATGATGACCTACCTACATATTCTCGAACTAATATGTTAATTCGTACATAAGATTTCCATGTTACAAATAAATAAAAAAATTCATATCACATACTTGAAGATGACATGCGAATCACATAGGACTAACTGGGTACTCCTTTGAGTAATGTGGGGTGCTCCTTTCAGCTGCAGCAGCAAGCAAAGCCAAAAAAAAAAAAAGAAACGACTTTGCTCAGTTCACCAGATTTTTTTTCTTCTTCCTAAACAAAAAACACATTGCACCAAATGATAAAAAACCGAGCCACATGAAGACCTTAATATTTCTTCTTTGTATGTTACTACAGAATTATCAATGTCTTACATATGTTTTCTCAAAGGGTTCTTCATTTTCATCATCCACTTGTGCTTTGAAGTTAGAGGCCATGAGAAGCCACTACATCACAAAAGGAAGTATGGCAAAATAATAAATGGAATATTAAAACACAGTAGCCTCCACCATGATTACACAACTAGGTCCATACTTAATCGATGCAATTGAAAATATGAGATAGCAATTTCGTTTATGAGTTTCATTTTTTTTTTATTTTGCTGCTGAAATGGCCTTTTTTTTTTTTTTTTGTTTGTTTATGAGTTTTCTTTCTATGGTGAGTCTATTGGAAAAAAGAAAGAAAGAGAGGACTTGTGAAAGACAATCGTCAAATTCTCATTTTTATTGAGAATCTACCATTGTCATATTAGACAATGACAATCTGTCCATGGATTGAAAAACACTTAAAAACCTTTTCACCCAAATGAATACATCAGTTTCTTGAAAGAAAACGCACATAACCTATATATATATATATATATATATATATAGATGAGATGAGATGAGGGGAGCTCAACCTGAAAACTGAATATATATATATATATATATGAGATGAGGATTCAAATTTGATCAGGATTCTAAAGTCAAACAAACACTAGAAGGCACTCATGACCAAGAAATGCGAACACTGCAAAAACTCCAGGCAGTTGTCTGCACATTTTCATGCGATCATTAGGTGACCAGCAAATAAATACATCAGTTTCTTGAAAGAAAACGCACATAACCTTTAAAAAAAAAAAATAGAACTACATACAACATACAGAAAAAACATTCAAACCCAAATAATAGAAAAAAAAAAAAAAACGCTGATCCAAAATCAATCAACCTAATTACCAGAAAGGGGGAAAACATAAAAGAACCCAGATTGGAAAAAAAACTTAAATAATAACAAGGAAGATGGAAGAATCTGCAAGGGGGAAGACCCACAACCGAAATCCTTTTCCAAAATGTGATGCAAAGCATCCAATCTTACCTTTCGTAGAGCAGAGTGGGTCGCACAGAGCAGCCGACGTTGTTGAGAGTTTCGTTGAGGGAGACAGGACGAGCACAGAGCAATAAAACCTCTCCAAGACGGGATATCAGTCGCCTGTAGGCGTCGCTGCGACAAGGTTGGACTGAGACGACGTCTTCGAAAAAAGATCGAGAGAGGGCGGAGGTCAGATCGAGAGAGCGTGGAGGTGCCTCGTTCTGGTTTTCTTCCGTTCAGAACTGGGATGAGGAAGAGGAAATAGGGTATGCTTCTCGTTTTGGATGGAGACATGAAATGGGCGGGCCTCCAAAATTTGCTTTCAGAAAATGGGTGGGCTTTAGTCTTGGACCCTTTTCACTTACGCCTCACGTGCAGTTGGCACACTTGAGCGGAAATAATCCTGCACATGAGCTGAGGAGAGGGGGGCTCTTATTTAAATATATATATATATATATATAATTAAAACAGAAATACAATTTACCTTCTGGAACTTGCATATTATATATTCCCCTATTTTCTAGAACATCAGAATTGACTTTTGATCATTGGCTGAGCCTTCAAAGCCGGCACATACAAACTGAAAGAGCATTTCAAAACCTACAGCTGCCATCACATTTTGGGCAATGAATCCCTTTTACAACGATAACGTTGATGATCTTTAACAGGGACCCATGCTGGAACATAGGTGCCGTCAATAACACCAATACAATCATGCGCAATCGATAATAATTTAAACAATTTGTCATAAAGAATGGGTAGAATATTAGGAAAAAAGCTAAATGACTTGATTATTTAATTACCTTGAAAATTGAGTAGAATATTCGATTTGAAGCAATATGTGCCGGTGTTGGCGTTTCAGGTTCAGGAACTTTAACATAATCGGGGCATATATATAAAAGCGCTTCCAAAACAACAGTAAAGTACTTGCTAATTGTTTGGCCTGAGTGTTAAAATTGAATTTTCATGACCCGATTACGCTCACTGTGGCCTACCGTATTTCGGAAGATGGCAACTTGTTCTTCTACAGTGACATTTTTAGTTGCACGAAATAGCCCTTCTCTTTTTAGTAAATCACATAAATCTAAGAACACATCAATCCTCAGACGAAGTAAATCATATATTAAACGCTCATGACCATGAATGAGGTATTGTGTGAAGTCATGGCCAGTTAAAGATGAATTATGAACTCTCCTCCTTTTGACCATATTCTGTTTACAGTGATAGTCTACAAGCATACGGGTGACTGTTGATAGTGCTACCAACCACCAAAAAATGATCTTCTTCTTTATGTCCATTACTTTATATTGCTTCATAATCAATTCACACATAAAAAAGTGAGTAACTATTTTAGCCTATTCATAGAAACATTATTGTTACATTATAAATCAACATTGTCCATCTAAAAGAATAGCACACACAACATTGTCCATCATACTTGAACCAACCAACCATCTACAGTGTATAACACATATGTTGGCCATTAAGATCTCAAACAAAAGCACTATTACAGTAAAAGAAAAATGAATACCACAATATAAAGACAATTGAATTATCACAAAACATACATTAATTTAATATAAAAAAAAAGCACAACAAATTAGTGCAAAGAAAACACAACAATTTAATGAGCATTTGATTGGAGATGTGGCCACCTAAGACTATGATCTTCATGAAGTCGAGAACCCATTTGTGCTCAAGATCATGATGGTTCTCTTGCTAGGTTTTTATGTGGGCCTTGTATTTGTTTTGGGGCTTTGTTGGAAGCTTAGTTTGGCTCTTCTTTTCTATACAAATCTTCATTTAGGGGAGGGAAGGAGGGAGGGAGAGTGCTGCCTTCCTAGAAGCTTTAAGGATTTCTAGTATTTTGTTTCCGCAACTTTTGATTGTGGAAAGTTGTTCTCTTAACGCAATATCTTGGGTATCTAATGAAGTGAAAGACCCGTGGAGGTTCGAATTTTATCTCAATGAAATCAAGTGCTTATTTTCGGAGTTGGATGTGGATTTTAGGTATATTCCACGCTTTGCGAATGAAGATGCAAATTTCTTCATTGAGAGAGGAGTTATGAAGTAGTCCTTTTATATGGTTTTCTTTGTTTCTTATTTTTTTGATGTTGTGTTGATTTGTATGTTCGCTCGGTGGATATTAGCTCATTTACCCCTCATTTGCTTTTTATGTTTTTATTTTTTATTTTTTTTCTTTTTTGGTTATTTTTCATTCTTCTTTGAATGAATTCTTATTTTGTTTAGAGAGAGAGAGAGTATTTTATACCTTAATCTAATATTTTTTTGAGAGAACTACCAAAAAAAGGACCCTAGATGGCCATTAATAGAAAACATGCCACTAGTCAATATTGCACGGAAGTGGTTCCCTGTGACCACTTTTTTTTTTTTTTTATTAAAGATTTAAACGTGCGACGACGTCGTTGCTTTATCGCTGAAACCCCATTTTCCTCTTCTTCCTCCCATCGTTTCCCCACTTTCTCTGACGGTTTCATTTCCCCCTTTTTTGGACTAGTTCTTTCTCTTGAACCTATGGCCTTAGTCACATTTGAATGAGATATTAGAATATGATGGGTTCTCAATTTGCAAAAGCTAGGTGGACTGTGGTGTCTACGTGTGTTGAGAAATATGAACGCAGGGTAAGGGTAAAGAGGGGCGCCTTATCATAGGGGAATCAGGTGGATGCCACATGCATAATTTCTCTTATGACATATTCTTGATAATAATAATAAAAAAAAGAGAACAAAAGGCAGCTAATTTTTGTCTGCTTTTCTCTCAGATTATCATTTGTCAATTATAATCCCTTCTCCTATTTCATATTCATTGCATCTGCTTTTGCACTTCCTCATTCATTGATGGACATTTAAGACATTTGAATGTGACTCACTGTTTTATTTCTTCCCTTTTATTAGTCTAAGAAAGGGGGAAAGGAAACCGCCAAAGAAAGGGGGAAACCGATGGGAGGAAGAAGGGGAAAATGAGTTTTTAGGCGATTAAGCGACGACGTCGTTGCACGTTTAAATGAGATATTAAGCGACGAAATCATCATACGTTTAAATCTTTAATAAAAAAAAATGGAAGTGGTCACAGGAAACCACTTCAGTGCAATATTGACTAGTGGCCTGTTTTTCGATTAGTGACCATCTAGGGTCCTTTTTTTTGTAGTTTTCTATATTTGTTTTTATTGGCATACAAACACATTCTTTAAAACTAGAGGATTTCACTAAAAAAATCCACTTAGTCTTTGTGAATACCAAAAATGCCCTTAAATCTCAATATCAACAAAAAAGGCCATGAGTGGGGATATCGCCACTCCTTTAATAGCACAATGCACATTTTCTCCTCTTTTCTTCTTTTTTCTTTCCTCCCCGGACGACCCCGTTGTTCTTTTTCATAAGTGATTGCAAAATCAAGAAAAGGGGTTTCCTTGATGAGATTGATGGTGTGATTCGTGGATGTGGTGATGAAGAAGGGGCTGGTTTGGTAGGAGGGAGAGAGAGAGAGAGAGAGAGAGAGAGAGAGAGAGAGAGAGATGATGTTTTTTCAAGTTGGTCGAGTGGAGAAGATGGGTTGAGAGGAGACACAAGGGCTATTTGGTTTGGAGCATTAGATGGCGAAAGTGTTTTGGATGTGGTGAGAAAGGAGGATTAGGCAAAAGTGGAAGTGGGTCTCGATGTGGGAGATGTGAAACATGGGAGGTGAGAAGAGATGAAAGTGGACTTTGGTTTGATGATGGACGCGTGGGCTATGGTGTTGGAGAAGGATAGTGATGAGGGAAAATGTTCAATTTGATTGGAGTGAGTTTAGATAGGTGGGTAGGATAAAGACGGTGAAGGAGAATACAGGTGAGCAACAATATCCCCACTAAGCAAAATATGTGAGTTGTGATATTGACGAAACAAAAAAAAAAAAAAGGGCATTGTGTTGAAGGCATCCGAGTACGTGGTACTCATGTCGTTGGGCATTGTGTTGGAGGCATATGAGGGACCAGTCTTGGTGTCCATGTGTTCTTGATGATTCTTATGTGTTTAATTTTTTTCTGGGTGTGGTCTTCTGATAATGAAGGAATGAGAGAATTTTTCTGTCGCCATAGAAGAAAGAAGCAATGATTTTTATTAGAAGATGAAGGAGAAGGAATGAAACCTACTCTATTTGGATGGTGAGTGTGCTTGTTGAAAGAAAACAATCCAAATCCTCTAATATATTTTCTGCCATGAAATCCTCCATGAAGCTCTGCATCAAGGGGTGGATCTGTATGATGATGATGAAGAAAAAAAAAAAAAAAAAAACAAAGCGACAATATCGCCGCTCAAAAAATAATAAAAAAGGCGGCATGAGGGCTTTTATGGTCTATATTGAGATTCAAGGGCCTTTTTCCTAATGCAGGATCTTTAGATTAACTTAGGAAGTGTTAACAATAATTTAGATTAATCATCTGAATCAGATTCTCAAGCCACATTATATCCAAGCAGGGCCCAAAGAGAGGATTGGGCCGGCCCACTAAAAGTAGTAAGTATAAATAAAGTCTGTATTATGCCTTTCCTCTTCGTTGATCAAAATCGCTCCTGTCGTGTGGAAGTAAAACTAAAATCCTCCTCCAATCCTTTTCACTCCTGTAACTTTCTCTGCAGATTTCTCCTCTTCATCTTCTTATAGCTCTCGCTCGCTCGCTCGCTCGCTCGCTTGCTTTTCTGTTGCGGCTTTTGGATAAAGCTCAGGGAGGATTCTACTTTCTCCCTTGATTTCCCAGCATTGCTTTCGATTCATTCCAGTCTGATATGCTACGCAACAGTTGAAGAATTAGCTCATTTTGGATTTGAATTCATCATCAACGATGCCCGACACGCACGCTCTCGTCAACGATTTCATTGCAAAACTAAAGAAACGGTAATTTCATTAACCCCCCCAATGTTTTCTCTGCTGCATCTGCTTTGCTTTTACATTGTTTAGGGTTTAGGGTTTAGGGTAGAGATAGAGTGAGAGAGATCTTGGTCACACATTGCGCCCAAAATCAAATCCCTTCTTTTGTTTGGGTTGGGTTGAATTCTTTGTTTTGGAAGTTTGGGGGGGTGGAGGAGAACAAAATAGAATAGGGTTCATGAGTTTAGATAGCCTGAGTTACTGTTGTTTTGTTGTTTGCCATAACCAATTACAGGGTGAGCGGTTTAGGAGGATGCAAATTGGGTCTTTCTATTGTCCAGTTCTTTGTATTCTTGTTCTTTTTTTGTTCACTTTTTATCCACTTGTGTGATGGGTGGTTCTATTAGAAATGATGCTCTTTGTTAGAAATTCTTGCTAATGGATTATTGGACTTGTCCAGGCGCTTTAACAGGAGAAAAGAAATAGAAACATGTAGAAATGTTTTTAGAAGGGACTTGAACTCATGCACCCATACACACTATACATACCTAAACAGCTGGGCAACAGAGCTTTGGGGTGGGGGGGACATAAAAGCATAAAAACTAATGTGATGTTTAATACTACATTTTCAGTCTTAATTTTTAGTAGTGTTTATAGCTCTATTTTATATGTTTGTATCGTACTTTTATCCCTTAATATGCACATTTATCATTTCAACAATTCAACATACTACTGGCACATAATTTTTCTTAATACATAAAAAATGTCATTGATATGTAGTCATTGCCTTTTTTGATGACACTAGATGGATGGGAATTGGAATAAGGCTAAGCAAGTTGTGTTGCTTATTTTTTCCCAACACAGAAATCTGTATATATCTCCAAGTTTGTGGTGGGCCTATGTGCTGCCAACCAAGATTAAGATGACAGTAATTTGGACCTAGCATTGTCTAAATTCTCTTTGTTGATAATGAACTGGAGGTTGAGGCATTGACTTGGATGGCTAGGTCCGAACTGGTTTGACTGCCAGTTCAATAGGGTCTGACTGTCATGCCATTTTAAACATGAACAGAGAATAAATTTTTTTAAACAGAGTATGAATAATATGATTGCATAGTCTGGTCTGCTTCCTGAAGCGCTGGTTGAGGGCCTTCTGTTTTGATTTTAATGATGTACATTCTTATATATTTTCATCTTTTTTGTGGGCAGCAAGATCGAGGGATCTCATGCTACAGCCAGACAGGCAGCTGATCTCCTTCGATCAGTAATATCTGCTCAGAGAGTGTCAAATACCAACCAGGCTGCTTCTTTAATTGAGGCTGCAAAGGCAGTTGGAGAGCAGCTGATTGCCGCAAATCCCATGGGTATGTTTTTTTTAACTGTTGGTCTCTTTTCCTTCCTCAACCTGATAGCTTGAAAGTAAATAAGGTTGATCAAGATGGGCAAGTATTGTTGGTATTATATTGCTATTATATTTGTGTTGTACAAAAGAAAAATAATGCTATTATATTTTTGTGTACGTGAGGCCCTTCACTTAGGGTTTAAGTTTTATGCAGGACACTCAGACTTGGTTATTAGTTGGCTAACCTCATTTTATACTGTATGGTAATGAGAAGTGTACGCTTGCCATTAATTTTCTTTGGCTAACACCACTAACCTCATTTTAAACTGTACAAAAATGAGAATTGTACTCTTACCTCTAATTCTTTGTATATTTTTTGAGTCAAGGAACTTAGAATTGAGTGTCTCTCAAGCCACTGTAATATGTGAGATTACTAGAGTAGAGTCTACCATCATCAAAATGATGCTGGACGATTTCAATCAGAATATGAGACTGAAGAATACAGTCAAGGTGACAAATCCATACAACATTATTATTCAGGTTTCATGACCCTTTGGTTAAAATTTGTCTCTCTAGTTTATGCAACAATACTGGATGATTCTGTGGGACTCTTTCAAATAATTCATGAGTCAACTCAACTTAACCAATTCTTAATGAAGTTAAGAAGAGAATTTGAACCTGTGTGTGCTACTTTATTGAATCGCAGTCCGGCCCCATCTTTGGATGTATGCTTGCAAGAATTGCTTCGTGAAGAGCAGTGCTCCAAATCACAAACTATTTTGGACTTTCATAAGTCTGACTCCTTTGGCGAATGAAATGCAAGTGCACTTACCAATGACAAGAAGGATCGTTCCGAAATTCAATTCTATGTTCCTTCAGAAACTCAATTCTATGTTCCTTTGCTCCTTCACAGTATGATTGACAACAGAAAATGGATTGAGCTGATTTGAAACAAGTTTGTGTTAGTCCAGCCTATACCAGGTTTTACTAGGGTTGATTTGGCTCAAGTCCAGTTAAATGTCCAATTCTCTTGCAACTAAATCTACACACACCAATTCATTGCAGCACATTAACACTATTATCCATTTGCTAGATAGTGGGCTAAGTTACAGTAATCTGTCCCAAAGAGATTTCAGATGAACTCTCGCACAAGTAACAACTAATTAATTGAATTGGAAATTTGTATACAACTTATTTAAATTGCCAGAAAGTTAGTGCCACCATGCTCACACACCATTTGTACTTTGGGTTTTGTTGTTTTGGATCAAACGCCAATCTAATAGAATGAGCAGTTGAATGCTCTGGACAGCTGGCTGCTGTGCACAGGGCTGGCTATTGTACTGCCAGGGCAACATTTATGCTCAGTTTTACTAGTTCACATAAGCAACTGGCTCCAAACAGTTTAGCATATATTAGTTTAAAAATTTGTGAATGGTGGTGGGATCCCTATTCATCTTTTCTAATGGAAGGGGGTTTGATGAAGGAATTCTGGATAGAGTACTAAATACTAAGTACTCTATTCTCTCTTGCCATGCTAGATAAATCAAAGCACAAAAGAATATTATCCTATTGGGTATTGATCTTACCCATCTTCCATAACCAGGTCTCTTCAATCTACCAACTGCTGATTGCATGCCACACTATCTATGTGATAGGTTTATATGAAGAAGGAGAATGCGTGAAGGTTTGGCCTTGAATGTAAAGAGGTTTTGACTGATACTCTGATTGGTGTGTTTTTAGAAACACCATTTTTTTCTTTCCTTAATTCCATCACCTTTGAATTTGTTCTACCGATCTACAACCCATCATCAATAAAAATAAAAATAAAAATACACCTATTATAATTTAAGTACCAAATCTCAACCATTACTTCCTATGAGAGGGTTCATGCCAACCTTAGATAACATCCCCAAAGAAAAAATCTACTTGAACGCCTAAAGAATCCTATTTTAACTCAAACAAGAAAAGAAACTGGAGAGATGAAATTGTCCCTTGCTTAGAATGGATGCAACTCACAAAGCAAGCACGTCTTTGAGCTCCACATGAATTTGGGATTGGTCTTGGATGTCCTCCCTGCGTCCAAGCAAAACAAGCATGTGGACTGCATTCAGTTGGGCCTAGAGTACTTGGCCAAGTCTTATTTTTCTCATTCTGATCTTAAGTCCTCTCTTTCTCTCTCATAGCTTCCGACACCTTCCACACCACACCCATCTAAACCCTAAACCCGTGATAGTTTCCTTCTACACTACACCCATTGAAACCCCAAACCATAAATCCATTTCTAGTTTATTCAGCCACGTCTTCCAGAGGACCCTACTAGATAATCGCTGCTTCTTCTGTGATCCCAGCTCTCCCATGATTCTGTCCTTTAAACTTCTTCTCAGTCATTCAATATTTCAATGAGAACCCATCTCCGAAATCCCAATAATAAAAACCCAGCTTTCAAAAATAAAAAATAAAAAAATCCACTTTTTTCTCTCTCAATCTCCCATTCTCCTCTACCCCGTTCTGCAAAAGAGAGAAAAAAAAAAAAAAAAGGAGTTGACCCAACCATCGAGTTGGCTGTTGAGTCTGAATTTAAAATACTGGTTGGACCTTTTGCTAATTTTGGTTGGACTTTGTAGTCTGGATTTTGATCTTGGGTTGACCTCTTTGAACCTGCATCTATGTGCTCTACTAGTTTGCAATTAAAGCAGCAATTGTGTGTGTCCATTGGGTATTGGGCCAATCAACATAGCAGCGTTTTCTTTTGGTAAAGTGTGTTTCTCTAGATCAATCTCCAACTACTCTGTTCATTTGGGAGTAGTTTTATCATCATCATCATCATTGAAGCTTTATCCCTTCTACAAGTTATTTTTATGAGTTTTACTTTTCCACTAATCCCTATTTAGTCTATTGTTTCACAATCTAACATGAGTCAATATGACTTTTTAATACGCCATCCCAAGTCTTTAGTGGTTGCTCTATTTTCCTTTTTTTTTTTTTTTTTTTTTGTACTCATGGACTCCCAATTCCAATACTGGTTCCAACTTCCAAGTCTATTGTAGCATGTCATTTCTTTGTACGTGTTTTAATTCGGATATTCTTTTTGTACACTCATTTATGATCACATCCATCTTTGCATTTGCATTTAGCTACATTTCCTTCTCTAGTCATTTTCTTCATTGTCCAATATTTTGCTTCATATACAATGGAAGCCTGGCAGTTGGACAAAGAAATGTCAGCTTAATTGAACTTGCATCCAATGGTCGCATAATGTTCCGCTAGCTTGTCTCCATTTTGCCCACCCTACACTGATCTTGTTCATAATATCTTCCCCAGTCTCTACATTTAGTTGCTGAGATGTCAGAAAATATTATATCACATGGTACTAACTGTTTCTTCAAGTTTGATTAGACTTGCCTCCCTATTCTTGGATCTACTGAAGCTGTGCCTTAGCTATTCTGTCTTCATTCTACTTATGTCTAAATCATTGAACTCAAAAGCCTTTCTCCAAAGTTCTGGCGCATCACTTGATTTCTCACAAGTTCCCTCTTCCATACATGTGTTGTTTGTATTATTTAAGTATATAGATTAGAGATGCGTTTTCTCTTCATTATTTATTTGTTTTTTTGATCGGTGCATTTTCTTTTCAATTTATGATATTTCATTTCATTGGCATCCTATCATTTGCTGGTGGTGATGCTATGGTAATGTTTCTTTTGGTTTTCTTATATATTGCTGCTGCTAGTGTTGCAGATGTTGTCAGTTCCTGTATTTGACACCATCCAGCTTCAATGTGTTATAAATTACAAGGATATTTACCTAGTGCTGATTCTTATATGTTAATCTATAATGACTGTCCCATTTGGATGTGATTGCAGAGCTTGCCGTTGGGAACATCGTGAGGCGTGTTTTGCACATCATCAGAGAGGAGGATCTTTCTTTAGCAACTACTGCTATGGGGGGATTGGGTTTATCTGCAGAAAGTGATGATGATGATGGTGAAATGGATCCAGAAGATCGACCAGCACTCTCTGCAGCGGCAGTCGCTGCAGCTGCTAGGAGTTCTTTGCGTGCACCTTCTCTGCATACCCTTCTTGAGTTTGTACCTGAGTCAGCGGCCGTCCCCCATACTTCTTCTTCAGGCGGTGATTCAGAAGATAAAACTAAATGTAAGCTGTCCAATATTGTTTCTTGCAGAATTTAATCTCATTAGTCATGTTGAGCATACAAATCTGATTTTGCTTTGATGAGCTTAGTGGATTTTTGCTGGTTGTGAACATCGTTATGTCCTCAAAGATTACTTGCTGCTTGTATTGGTCAATCTATTCGTTCAGAAGGTGACCAGTCACCTTTTTGAGAGGCCCATCATACTTGAAGTGATTACTTTGGTTGTCCCATGAATATCATTATAACATTCATTTTATTGCATAGGGTAATTTCTTTTTCTGTAAATAATGAAATGATTCACATGACTGAGGCATTGCATGGTACACCACTTCTATAGCAGCCGATAGAAATTCGAGAAGCAGGAAGCTAAAGCATGATGTTATTGAAGCCATCAATGAACTGATTCAAGACATTGACACTTGCCATGAACAAATTGCTGAACAAGCGGTGGAGCATATACATCAGAAGTATGCTTCCTTTACAGATTTTCTAAGATTTATAACCTTATGTACTTTGATGTAGTTGTTGTGATTGCAATTTTTCTGTCTATGTGTTGTCACTTTACCCCACATTTTATCTTGATAAAGCGTGTACAAGTGTGAAGAACTGTTTGGTGTTGGTATGAGTCCAGGCATTCTGTCATCTTGTACAATGACCCCAGTAAATAACCTGTTTTGGCATGCATTTTTTTTATACTGGCATATTATTTCCAATTATATTGTCATTATAAAAGACTATGGTTTTGATTTATCATACATTTGCGGGGTTCTAGTGTAAAATGTGATTGTAAAAATTAGAAATTTTGGAATCATTTGAAGGAAGAAGTATGGATGCTATATTAGGTTGTTTTTGGAATATAAGTAATGGACGGTGGATGGATGTGGAGTCTTAACACACGCTTGAAGCCATGCCAATGGAGTTTTCTTGCATTTGAGTTACCTAAGAGTCTTCACATAGTCTAAGAAAGTTTGTTTTACTCAATAGTCTAATAGAGTTTGTTTCACTCAATATAGGAAGAGAGGAAATATTCATTGAATTCTTGGGAGAACCTTTACAACCTTTATATAGAGCATTGGTCAACAACCTTACCTTTAGAGATCATTCCTTCTAGTTAGAGTAATCAATAGTTTTTGACTCTTTTCATTAGAGATTGTAACTTTTGTTGCATATCGAAACCAATTGATTAGTCAACACATCCTCAATTTCTTCAGTCACCCTTGGAATAAGAGGTAATCACAGTGCCTGTTCCTCATATGACTCATCCTTGTGATGTCCATGATACAGAGTTAAGTCTTCAATAGTGAATGTTGGACTTGTGCTCCAATCTTTAGGCAAGTCAAGCATGTAAGCATTGACACTAGTTTTCCTGACAATTTTAAAGGGACCTTTGCTGCAACTTGAATTTTGTTGTTTGAAATCTTTCTGGACAAAGTCGCAGCATAATCAGGTCGCATCCATCAAAGCTTACAAAGCGACATCCACATCACTCTTGTACTAATTTCTCACAAACTTTGTCGTGAATCTGACACATGTTGAGCAAAAGCTTCAGCATCTTTTCTTGGGCTGCTTCAAGAGGAATGGTATTAGATCAGTAGGTTGGCACGGCTGAATTCCCATCCCCACTTCAAATAGTGATTGCCCCAAGGACCAGTTAATCAAGCTGTTATAACCAAACTTGGCTATAGGAAATATATCCCGTTTAGTGACATTATCACCCAGTAAGCTGCATAAAAGATTCCCAAGGCTCTTGTTGACTACTTTGGTTTTACCATTTGTCTATGGATGTATGCACTTGAGAACTGCAACTTAGTCTTGATAAGTTTCCATAATGAGTGCCCAAAACAGCTCATAAACTTGACCTCCCTATTAGAAATAATGGTTTTGGGCACATTGTATAATCTAACAATATCTTTGAAGAATAAGGAGGCCACTTTAACTGTATCATGCATTTTGCTGACCGTATGAAGTGCGCCATTTTGGAAAAGTGATCTACTATCATTATGACTAGCAAAAGGCTCCCCCCCCCCAAACAAAAGCACGGGCAATGTAATTAGTGGTAGTTATAATATAAAGGTCTAAAATAAAAAATCGATAGAAATAGTTTAGAGTGTAACCCTAATAAAAAAAATCATTGAGTTATTTATTAGAGAGGATGGAGAAGAGGAAGGGGTTTGTGGCGTTTAAAGGTGGGAAATGTAGAGACGTGAATATAAACACAGAGAGAAGAGGAAAGAGTTTCTGTAACATTGGATTAGTAAAAAGAAAGTAATTAATAGGGCTAATATTAGTAGGAGGATTAATGAGCCATATTAGTAGGAGGTCAACATTGAGAAGAGTCAAAATCAAATTTGAAATTGACAAAAATTGAAAATCGAATCCACTTTGCTTCATATATAATATTAGTATAAACTTCTTGGGTGTCAATTAATCGCCAATTTAAGGGATACTCGTTAGACCAAATTGTGAAGAACTGGAAGGAAGTATCTCTCTATGCCTCAAGGCCCTCAACATTAGTAGCTGCTTCTCTCTCTCTCTCTCTCTCTCTCTCTCTCTCTCTCTCTCTCTCTCTTTTGTTTCAGTTTTTAATAGTTGATCTTGTCTCCTTTTTAGTATATAATTCTCCTTTGGTTTTGTGTCCTGTTTTGGGTTTCTTCTTGGATGCTAGCTTGTGGGTATAGCCCTCTTGTACTGCTTACTTTTCTTCTAATATAAGTTACGATTAAAAAAAAAGATAGAATCAACTTTCTTTAAAGGTGTTTTTCTCGTCCCATACTTATTTGATCATTTACTTTCTATCGAGTAGTTGTTTGATAACAATTATCATGTCGTTTCCTCCTCTCGCCACAGATTTTATTATAAAGGACTAAGCAGTTTAGAAAGATCAAGTACCCGACTAGGCTGCACTTCTGCCTCACTCGAAAGGGTGAGGAATGAGAGTCCCACATTGGCAAGGGTGCTTCCGGATCCCTGGGCTTATAAGACAAACCCCGTCTTAACCCAACATGACACGTTTTAAAGTTGTGTGGCCCCGAATCCCATGAGAACTCCAAATTTAAGCCTACTCAGGCGGGAGTAGTACCGGAATGGGTGACCACCTGGGAAGTCCTCGTGCGTGCACATGGGCCAAAGCGGACAATATCATGGTGAGTTGGGCGGGGCTGTGACAGTTGGTACACAGCTAATGACGTCTCTGTCTATTGGTGTGGGAGAGTGTGAGACCCTAGGGTTCGGTACCCAACTAGGCTGCACTTCAGTCCCACTTGAAAGGGTGAGGACTGAGAGTCCCACATCGAGAAGGGAGCGTCTAGATCATGGTTAAAAAAATCGGCCGAGTCGGGTCGCATGGGACTTGGACTTGAATCTTGTGACTCGCCCGAGTCCTAATGTGACTTGGTTGAGTCCCATGGGACTTGGCCATGCGACTCGCCCGAGTCTTATGGGACTTGGCCCTCCAATTGAATTGGGACTCGGCCCGACTTGGCCATGAACGAGTCGGGTCTCGAGTCCGATTTTTTAAACCTTGGTTCGGATCCTTGGGCTTATAAGTCAAACCCCGTCTTGACCAACATGACACGTTTTAAAGTTGTGCCGCCCCGGATCCCATAAGAACTTCAAAGTTAAGCGTGGTCCAGCGGGAGCAAGACCGGGATGGGTGACAGCTTGGGAAGTCCTTGCGTGTGCACGTGGGCCAAAGCGAACAATATTTGCTGAGTTGAGCGGGGCTGTGACACCTCGCCATGGATTTTGTTATAAAGGACTAAGCAGTTGAGAAAGAAGCTCATATAAGAGGGCAAAATAATGTCTGACTCTTTTCGCTAGACATGAGATCTACAGGAAAAATTGAAAAAAAGTCATCTTGTCATTTCATCTCTTCTTTTCTATCAGTTCAGATTCTAAAAAGATTTGTGCAATTTATGACATCATTATCTAAAACATCCAAAACCTTGAAAGTGTCTATGATGAGAGTTGAAATAATTCAACATAATTATAATTTATCTTTGTTCAATGTTACCTTTTATTGTGTAATATACTTCACTTTTGACATGTAATATCCGCGTCCATGCCATGTCCATGGCGTGTCTCTGCCGTATCTAGGCATCATAGGATATGGCTACCCTATCCTTGACATGAAATTTCATATTTTATATTTAGATTTTTTAATATTTACTTTTCACCTATGCTTCATTTTGGAATTAATGAAATTGTCTTTCTGACATTTTCTTCATGTTGAAAAATAAGAAAGCTAATAAATCTTTATGAAATAATGGACTTTTACAGTAGTACACTTGAAAGTGTATCTTAGAAGTTAGAAGTATCTGCATGGGCTAGACAGATACAAGTATTTCTGCATCATAGTACAGAACTAATAGAAGTCTTTATGTTGCTTCTATCTTCTCCTCAATAGTTGCATTTGAAGTTGACTCAAAAGCTCGTAAATTTACTATTTTTGTCCTTGTAGTGAGGTAATATTAACATTGGGCCGTTCAAGAACAGTTAAGGAGTTTCTTTGTGCCGCCAAGGAAAAAAAGCGGTCATTTCGGGTATTTGTCGCTGAAGGCGCTCCAAGGTTTGCACATTTTGTTTAATGCTATCCTATAACATGTCTATAACTTGTTGCTTGGTTTTGTTTTAAACTGCTGGTAATGTGTTTCATTGTTATATGATGTTATCAATAGGTATCAAGGGCATGTCCTTGCAAAAGAGCTGGTTGCAAAAGGCATTCAAACCACAGTTATTACTGATTCAGCAGTTTTTGCCATGATTTCTCGAGTGAACATGGTAACTTTGGTTTATAGGTGATCTATTTGTTATTATTTTTGAAGACTTCTTGGTTTTAACATGAAAGTCATAATGAAAGGTGATAGTCGGAGTTCATGCTATCATGGCCAATGCTGGGGTGATAGCACCTGTTGGATTGAATATGGTTGCACTTGCAGCTCAAAGGCATGCGGTCCCATTTGTTGTGGTTGCTGGTAGCCATAAGGTATCATTCTTAATTTACAGCTGCATTGGTTAGATGATGACTGGTTGACACTGAGCGCCAGTTTATCACACGTTTGCTTTTAAAAAAGAATATAGTCATTTCTACAAGTTGAGGTGAGTTGATTGAATGGATTCCTTGATGACATTTTACTTTCTTAATCTCAATTACTGTCTATATTTGATCTCTTTGTTAGTATGTTTGAAGATTTTGAATCCCCTGTATGAAGAAAGGATTTCTGTTTCTTGCTGTCTCCCCTATCTATTTTTGATTGTTTTCTTAGTTACCTAATAAAGATATGCTATAGCCAATTGGTTTCTTTCACAAAAGCCACAAGTTTCTGTTGTGCTGATGCATTATTTTGTACTTTGCAAAGTCCATTCTGGTGGAGTGGAAGAGTTGATTAATTGCAAAATCCATTCTGGTGGAGTGGAAGAGTTGATTACTTTAAGAAGCAATGCATAAGTTAATTGGAAAAGGTTAAACTGTGTCTTTTTAGGAACTCGAACTCATGCACCCCGTTCACTACATGATGTCCCTTAACAGCTGAGCTTCACACTGGGACAGAAAACAAAATGAAAAAAGAGAAAGCATAGACATTTTTTTACAATAGGATTTCATCATAAAGATAGGACAATTGTGTTCTTAATGTGTCTAAATTTGTGGCATGGTAGTAGGAAATGTGATAAATTTTTTGAAAAGAGAAGAAAAATGTAACTTATTGTTGGGGCTAAATTAACTTGTGAAGTCTTCTCCTGTTTTTTATATGATAATTTGCTCATTGGAACGGTACCAGCAAACAGAATAGAATTAGTTGTGCAAGTGCACTCGCACACATGATCGCATGAGAGACTTAGCTCATTGGACTAAAATGAGCAGCACGTTGTATGTAGTTTACACCTAATGTCTTTACTCTTTACCCTACCCCCTCCTTTCTTCACACAAATTGACACCAAACTTAGACTTTTTGATCTGCGATGAGGACTTTTGATTGCTTTTTACCATTGACTCTTTACCCTACCCCCTCCTTTCTCCACACAAATTGACACCAAACTTAAACTTTTTGAACTGCGTCGAAGACTTTTGATTGCTTTTTAACAGAATAGAATCAGTCCATCGTTATTTATGAATTGACCTTTCTATCCCCACCCATTACTCCCTCATGATTGATCTCCTAGGTGGGTCCCACAATGGTGTTCCATATTGTTGCTCGTGAGGTCAATAGTAGACGAGTCTCAATTTGACAAAATCGGACTCTCAAGGCCGAAATAAGACAAAGCTTGAAAATAAAGATAATTTTGTAGGGATTTGTAGAAATTCCAGGAAGTCAAATAAAATTAACAATGCACAAAATTATCAACCACGACTGACCTTGAGAGCCTTCTTCAGGCCCTATAGCATCACACGTCCAAGAGAGGGAAAAAAAAACCAAGCAAACAATGCTTTATTCAATATTATAGAACTGTTGAACAAAAGTGCATGGCATTGACTAGTGCTACCTATATATCAGGCTAAAAGCGCCAAAGAAACCCTAGAATATCCTAGCAATTAACTTCAGTTACAAACCTAGATCCTCCTGGATCTAGGATTTTATTCATGGATATCAAAAAAGTTTAAAAGTGAAATAAAGGAGATAAATAAGAGATAGAAGAAGAATTTCGGGAAGCCACAGAAGGATCAATTAACCAACTAAGTCAGTTGACTCTTTTTACTTGGGTTTTTCATTATTTCTGGAAATTACAAAGTAGTCCCTCAAGTTCCTAAGATTTACATAAAAGCCCCTGACCTTTTCTAATATTTACATAAAAGCCCCTAACTCACTACAAATTAAATAAGTCTCATTCTTTGACTCACACCAACTACCCTACTACAATTAAGACTTTTACTAATCCTTTCCTAATCAAAACAACCATCAATTCCTTTAAAAAAATAAGAATCGAAGAATTTCGAAAATGTAGTTGTTCTAGACATTTTAGACAAGATTGGCTGTGGCCCCTACATGATGGCATGCACCACACGATCTAAGAGAGGACCGTTGGGTGGTCCTATTGTTGGTTTCCTTTCTTTTTATTGGGTTGATTTTGACCCACCAAATAGTTGCCCCAAGTAGACTCCACGTGAAACCCAGTTCATTTATGAATTTCTAACAAACTTGCAATATATCCTCTGTATTTCCTTTTGTCTCCAAAACAACACCTGAAATCATTTTTCTGTAAATATTTGAGACTGTTGCGACTGCAAATCACTTGATTGATCCCCAGCAGTTTCAGGCCCTCTTGTGATGCTCAGTTTCTGGAGTCATTTGAATTTTATTCATTCAACCTAGATAGGACTTTAAGCGCAGCAATATGTAACCACAAATCCTTGGTGGAAAACCTTTTACATAAGGGCCAATTCAAAATAAAAGCTAACCCGTAGTCCCTAAAATACTCCAACAACACTGCTTTCATAGTTAAAATCTTCTGGTAAACTTGAATATAAATTAAATATTACAATATGGAATTAAAAAAAAAAAAAAAGGAATTCCTAGAACTAGATGGGCCACCATATGCATGGTTCAATGAACCCCCACATGTGGTTCAAGGCAAATAATCTGTGACCTTCTCAATATGTCTTTACAGTCATCACTGTTTTATGACCTTTTCAAGACATAACCGTATATGTAGGTTTTAGTTTTCCAAATTGATTGGATAAGGCTATGATGATGATATGTAGGTTCTAGTTCAACTCTGTTTATTCCTAAAAATGCCATTTGATTTCTGTGTACATTTTGGATGATGAAATTATAAAATAACAAAGATGATGAAAAACATACATGGAAAATAAATGCTTGGTGCAGTGACAATTGTTTTGCTATCTTTTCTTCTTCTTCTTATTTTTTATAATGCTATGTGGGTTGGTCTTCCTGTCCTTATTTCTGAAAAAAGTTGATACAGCATATTGCAGTTTTTTTTTTCATCATAACAACATTTACATCATTGTGTTAAATGCTTTGTTGTCTATATGGCAGTTGTGTCCCCTGTATCCTCACAATCCAGAGGTTTTGCTAAATGAATTGAAATCACCATCTGAATTGCTGGATTTTGGGGAATTCTCTGATTGCATGGATTTTGGAAGCGGCAGTGGTGCTCCTCTTCATGTTGTCAACCCGTCATTCGATTATGTGCCGCCAAAGCTTGTTAGCCTTTTCATTACTGACACGTAAGCTCAGACTTATTTCTAATATTTCTTTAGTGGGAAGAAAGTGGCTATCATATATCTCACAAATCTTTTGGCTCTTTCTTGAATTTAGTGAAAAACTTAGGAAAAAAATCTGTAGTTGCTAGAAAGAACATGGAGTGCGTCGTCCTTTTGTTGACATGGGGCTTGCATCCTATGTTAATTGGATGTGAACACATGTTATAGACTTGATATGAGTTGTTAAGGGCATGTGGAACTTCAAGAAGTGTTAACACTCTTAACATTTTAGCACAAATATTTTTTGGATAAACAATTGTTATGTTTAAGAATTTTGACAAGTGATTCAGGGTGTACAGGTACATGGTGTATTCCCTATATATACTTGTTTTGAGTTTTTGGACTATGGGGCCCACTATTCATGAGGATTAACCGTAGATCTTAACTTAATGTATTGACAAGATATTGGCTGTCACATTCACATAGAATGTGAATGGTATTCATACTTAGTATAATGCCAAGGGACAATATTATTTCCATGGGAGATGAAAACCTTACATGATTCAACCCTGTGGTGAATTAGTCAGACCAGAATGAAATTGGGGCCCCGCTTTCTGCATAAAGAGAGGAATTTTTGTTCTAACAGTTGCCCCCATGAAAGATGATTTCCCTGGTCGAAAACTTAAAAAAGTTGGGAGTACGTGTTTCTGGAAAAGTTGGATTATTTTCCTTTAACTGATTATATGCATAGTTATATATGAAATATCTGAAAACAGTTGAGAGTATTGTACATATGCAACTTTTGATCCACCAATCATTACCTACCTGCACTCACTAACAACTAGAAAACTATTATATTTGAATAATTTGCTCAATAGTTAGATATTGATTTAGTCTATTTCGTGAATTGGGTTTGTTTGGGACTCTTAATTCTAATTTAGTCTATATTGAATACTTGTGTGTGGATATTAATTTTTGCTTTGTAACCTTTTCTAAAATGCCTTTGTTTTAAGGGAAATTATCAGAAGAGGCTATATGAGTAAATTTCATATATCATCAACTTCAACATATAAGCATTGACAAGGAATTTAGGGTTTGATATAAGACAAACTGATGATGCAAATATAAGATAGATTGAGCCTATGAAACACACAAATCATATCGCTTGTAGCAAGATAGAAAATCAAATTCATTTATCAAAGTCGGTAAACTCAAGCTGTGAACTGCGCAAACTGGAAAACATACTGAATGAATCCATCACATTGAACTCGGAAACTATGACAGTATGACAAACGAAGGTGGTAAATCTGATCCCAAGCCATGTGAGACAAGGTTAAATTTCTAATTGGATGCTTAAAAATGTTGCCATACCCAAGTCCAATACATAAGTGTAAGTACCATACTTGACACATCCACTGCATTACCCCAGTTGCATAAAGATTATTATCATTTATATCATGTATAGAAAGCTCTATTGTTTTTCAAATTGGTTTCATTTCTGTGAAAACTTATTATTATTATTTATGTGAACATATAATAATAAGAACAAAAGGGTAAAACGACTAATGATTATTACGTACAACACTGTTTTTCTTTAGGGAAGGAGGACCAACAAATGCAACACTTGACAAAATGCTGGTGTATACTGTGAGAAAGTAACTAAAATGATACCATTAGAGAAAAAAGTAGTAAACTAATCTCTTTCTAAGAGAGTTCATATTGCTAAATAATGATTATCCAAGATGAGAGCTCCAAGCATTGTTAGAAGGTGCTCATTGTTGCATTAGTAAAAAAGTTGAGGGCTCAAGTCATATTACCTATGAGGTAAAAAAGAAGAAGAATATTATGCTAGCAATAAAAGGGATCAATATTTAAAGATGGTGAATAGTGTAATTAGATAAAGGTACAGTGATGAGAAAGCATCACAAAGCTTAAGGTATAATCTGTCCTTAAGACAAGGATATAATGAAGAGCTGCCAAAACTTGAGTTAACCCAAAGTGCATTGGAAGAATGATACAAGTGTTTCTATGTAACGATGTTGTAATGTGCTGACACTGTGAAAAACTTAACGCAAGTGTTTCTTATTACAAATGAGCATCGATGACTTGCAAAAATTGATGCATTCCACCATTTTGATTTTCAGAAGATACACCTCCCTTGAGTAGTCAAATGGATCATTCAAGCCAGTTCATGTCCTCTCTCTCGCTCCCTCCCTCCCTTGATTAGGTTTTGAATCTATGACTGATAAATTTAGCCAGGACTCTTTCGTCCTCATTTCAGTTGTCAAGGCTTGTCCTTCACCAGGTCTCTCTTTTTTTTTTTTTTTTTTTGTTTTTTTTTGTTTTAAATGGAAAATAAAATTTAAGCTCAAAAATTGGTTTCCTTTGGTAAGCTTATATGCGTTATTACTGTCAATATTGAAGACACCCAAATGCATAATCACTTGTTGCTTGGAATCTAACCATTTCTCCATTTCAAAAGATTCTTGCCTATCATTCTTGTTATGTTCATTAATGTTCCTGTACCCTATTTAAAAGTTCTCTAACTTTAGTTTCTACCTTTGTTTTGGTAGGGGAGGGCATAACTCATCATATATGTACCGGCTCATCAAGGATTATTACTCTGCTGATGATTTGGTATTGCAGAAGAGAAGATGAATTGCATTCTTTGTTCCAGTATAATTTGTGTTCCGACCGGACCCTATCTGTGGTTTAAGTTTGTGGGCTGAATATTATTCTCATTGCTAGTTATTGGGTCAATATTATTAATATTATTAGCTCATCATTTCTTGCAAATATAAAACAATTTCTTAGTCTTCTTGATAAGGCAACTGGGTTGTGTATCATATTTTTGTGGCTAAATATGATATCAATGCCCAGCTATTATTCCTTTCTTTTTGATCAGTGAAAAAAATGAGTGAGTGTGCGAGAGGAGACTTAGATGGTGCTGAAGTTGTTGGGTCATGGAATCCCTAATTACACTCTAGGGGTGATTTTGTTCTGAAACAGTAATAACAAAAGCACATATGAATTCAATATGAGGATTGGTTTGATGCTCAAATTTCAGCTGAGACACCCTTGAGAAACATTTCCTCATCCTTTATAGAACTACTGTGAAAACTAGGTGATAAAGTGAAATGTCACTCATAGGTTGGTTGTATCAGTCCATAATGATGGGGACTGTATTATATCGTCCAATGCCGTTCCTGGTTTGTGTTAGCAAGATGCATTACATATTAACTGATTCTTTGAACTATACGGATGTGATCAACTGATTCAACTCCCTCCTAAAACATGATACAAATATTCAGGCTAGAATAATCAAGAGAGTAAGTAGAGAAACAAGCATTCAAGAGACGCTTGGCTGAAAAAAACTTATTTGGTGGAGTAAGCCTATATTGCTCCATCACTATCTAGAAAACTTGGATAAGCATTTCATTAAGGTCACTAGTGACGATTCCATTGATCAGGGACAATGATTTTTCTGCTACAACACAATCATTATCATCACCTTGGCAGTCTTTATTCCCTTTTATTCGAATGGGTCATATCAATTCTGTGGCTGTTCTTTCTAAAGTAACAAATTGCATCAGGGCTAATTGTTGATTGTTTGATTCTTATCGTGCCAGCTTGCTTTAGTTAGAAGAAAGAGTTTGTGGTGGTGCTTAAAAATTCGCCGTACTTGATGATGACCTTGGAAATCAGGAAACTTATGTTACAAGGGGGCTTTTCCTCTTCCTTCTTCTTCACTTTTTTTTTTTCCATGAAGAACCTTGACAGGTGCAATGGCTAGTGTAGACTGTGAATCATTGAAGTGTGCAGGTGAATGCTATCAAAGTTTTGAGCAGGTTGTGCGTTGCAGTTTGCTTCATGTCAATGATCCCGGTTCATGAAGGGTGGTTGGATGGGGCATTCATTTTTCTGGATCTTGCAAATGAATAGAACAATTATTTTCTAATTTTCAAGTTAGGTTAGTTTTAGATTTAAGATTTCAAACCTGAGATATGGTGGGACTGATTTTCAAGCCTGATTAATATGCAATCTGAATGTTACATTATCAAAATTTAGGTCACAGTTTAAGAAGATCAAGAATCCATTTATGAATTAAACATAACATAATTGTTTGATATTGCAATCCATTGAGAATCAATTATCCATGAATCAGATCAGTATGACCAAGATTGAATGTGGCAGTAGCCCAACCTAATCCAAAAAGAAAAAAGAAGTCATAATTGTGGTTCTGCAGGACAGTGAAGAAGATTTTCACCTACGAGCAGGCTACATACTGTTATGCAGTGCAGATTGTGGGGCTCACTTTAACGTATTCCTATCACTGGGGTTGGGATCAAGGGTGGAACTAGGAAGTGTCTAGGAGGCCATGCCCCCAAGATTTGAAATTTCTTCATTAGATATATTTGGTTGGCCCATCCAAAAACTCACATAAATCTATTAGGTTTGTTCCTTCTCTCTCTCTCTCTCTCCACATTTTATTGGATCCGATTGTATCAAGGGGTGTAAATGGGTTGGTGCTGGGACTGGAACAGGAACCATTTCTAAATGATGGTTCTAGTATGATTCGGAATTTGTTTTGTTGGTTCTAATAAGAAACTTGGATTTGGTTCCGACTAGAAGACTGTAATCCGGTTCCAAAACTGGTTTTGAAATCTTCTCATTTTTTCTTATTTCTTCTTTTTTGCTTAAAATAATAATATTATTCAACTTATAAAAGTGCATCAAGTTTACTATCTCCAAGCTTAAACATAAAAATGATCAACTAAAGTTGATTTTGAACTACAATTTACAACATTAATGACTTGTATGTCGGGTCTTAGGTTCATGGGTTGAACTCATATGGATCTAAAATTAGACTCGTTTATCAATCAAAATCTAAATTAGGTTCTGAACCCCAACTAACTTGAATCTGTTTTGTTGGTTCTAATAAGAAACTTGGTTTGGTTCCAACTAGAAGACTGTAATCCAGTTCCAAAACTGGTTTTGAAATCTTTTCATTTTTTCTTATTTCTTTTTTTTTTTGCTTAAAATAACAATATCATTCAACTTATAAAAGTACATCAAGTTTATTATCTCCAAACTTAAATATAAAAATGATCAACCAAAGTTGATTTTGAACTACAATTTACAACATTAATGACTCGTATGTCGGGTCTTTAAGTCCATGGGTTGGAACGCATATGGGTCTGAAATCGGATTCGTTTATCAATCAGAATCTAAATTGGGTTCTGAACCCGAACTAGTCTATAAATTGGAATCCAAAATAGGTTATAAACCCGCTTATTTTAGGGTCGGAACCTCCAGATAATTGGAGATTCAAAAATCCGTTTACATCCGTAGATCCTTATACGGTTATACTTTTTCTCCACAATTCTCTAGCATTACTTGCTTGTTAATGTAGTCAGTTACCTTTTTATCGCACCAATTATTTCTATTAGTGTAGTTATGCATCTTTTTATCACACCATTTTGATTTCTTACCCTATTAGAAAACTTTCTTAAATATTTATGTTGTAACCTCAATTTGAGAGTTATATTTCCTAATTTCAATATATATTGAGCAAAATGGCCTGCAGTGGATCTGTACAGAAGGTGCAATGGCCCATTCCTCTTCATCAGTAACCGTTCGATTTCTAAGCCACTTAAAGGGAAAAACATTATGTCCTCAAATGAACTGAATATTATGTGACATCACATAACCTCCCCTATGGTAACAGAAGACATCATCTGGAAGGTTCAGATTGTTTCAGCTGACCATTTTTATTCAGCTGATCTCCACCCTACAATTTTCTAAAATGGAGGGTTAGATCAATGGAAGGTGCATGGGGCAGTTAACCAAATATATATCAGCCGTTTTCTGAAAATATATATCATTTTTTTATTAGGTGTTTTCATAAAATTGCAATTATTTCAAAATATTTATTATGTTGAAATTGTGATATATATTAAAAAGGACCGGATTACACTGACAAACTTGACCTGGCTGAATCAAAACTGGTGCATGTTGAGGGGTAGCTCAGTTGGCCTAGGACCACGATTTGCACTCGGAGGTTTTAGGTTCGAAGTTTCGAAACCGTACTATGGGGCTATAGGGGAGTTTACTCTTCCCTCTGGGCCTAGAGGGATTAGACCAGCCCAAAGGGTTGGGAACCCTCCGATAGCAAAAAAAAAAAAAAAAAAAAAGAAGGACCGGATTACACTGGCAAACTTGACCTGGCTGAATCAAAACTGCTGCATGTTGCATTAGTGTGGTTTGATTTAATAAAAAAACTGCTCACTTTAATTGAACCATGCGACTGTGAACCATGACTATACATCATGTTAAGCCCTCAATTAATTGGTTAGTGACAGTTGCAGTAGATCTTAATAGCCATTTAAGCTGACTTCAGTGGATGTTTTACCAACGTTACATTGACAATATTAAAACATGCAGTGAAGCTATAGCAATGAAGTTATATTATAAATAGCTTCCAGTTCTCTCTTCTTTCTTGCTCTCAACAGTTATCTCTTGGTTGTTTCACATTTGAAGAAGAAGAAGGAGATAATGGCTACTTTGACAGTTCCTCAGCCTCTTCCTTCTCCATATGTAGATGCTGAGAATCTAAGGAAGGCATGCCAAGGTTCTTGAGTATTTTCCATCCATTTTCTTTTCCTTTGTTATCATTTGATTGTGAGGAATATATGCCGGATGGTCCACCATATTCCTTGTGGGCTCACCTTGGATTAGTTTAGCTCCTTTACACTATTATCCCTCATGATCTATCACCATGCCCAATTTTATGCTTATTGAACCTCCACTCACCATTGAATTGAATTTAAAAAAAAAAAACGTACATGGTTAAAAGACTATTAAATTTTAAGGGTGTTAAATCAAGGGCTAAGATAATCTGATGATGCTGATTTTTTGCAAGACCTTCATCCATAAAGAGACCTAATTTCCTCCTACCCACTACGATGGAAATGCATTCAAGTGAGCGCCACTAGCTGGACTGCATATGCACAATATGCAGTCTATTGGTAGGTGAAAATCTTCCTATAATAATACATTCATGTTGAGCCAGGAGGCCTGGAGTCTGGTCCAATGAGGTCAATAAAAACTTGGGTTGGTCCTACAAAGGCTTTATAGGGGACCAGGTCCATTTTCTTCCACAATCCATTCTATATCATCACTTCTGTATTTTTATGATTTTCATCAACTATTGTTTTTTTTTTTTTTAACTGAATAAAAGATGTGTAGAAATTTGGAGAGAGAGAGAGAGAGAGAGAGAGAGAGAGAGATGGGATCAAATGATGGCAGAACTCTACAAGATGACTAGTTTTTGCAGTTAAATAAACTCTTCGAGCGCGACACTAAATTGATGGGATAAAACTAAGATGATGAACATACGACTAGTACCAAATCTTACTTTCGATAGTTCTACTGATCATTTTGTTTTGATTCTATACGTTTTGTCAGGATGGGGAACAGATGAGAAAGTGATAATTTCGATATTGGGTCATAGAGATTCCACTCAGAGGAAGCTGATCATGCTAGCTTATGAAGAGCTTTATCAGGAGAATCTCATCGACCGACTCAAGTCAGAGCTCTCTGGAGACTTTGAGGTTTGTGTTTGATATAAATTTTTTTTTTCTCAAGCTTATATATAACTCTGTGCTTCTCACCAGATAATATAAGAATCTTTTTAAATTATTCTGTGTGAGCTTAGGAAGCGGCGATCCGATGGATGCTGGATCCGGTTGATCGAGATGCAGTCATGGCTAATGTGGCTGTGAAGAATTTTGTGACTCCTGATATTCGCGTAATCTTAGAAATAGCATGCGTAAGATCACCCAGTGAGCTTTTGGCAGTGAAGCAGGCCTACCATTCTCTTTACAAGCGTTCCCTGGAAGAAGATGTTGCCATGCATACTACAGGTGACTTTCACAAGGTATGACCAACAGACTTATACAGAACACCGCAATATACTGCATGTTGATGTGCTTAGTTACCAAGTTACTACTATGTTCAAACTGCGAATTAGTTCTTTCAAGTAGTTTTCAGTTCAATTCATCATTAGTTTGATATCAATTTGGTCTAGTATGCGAATTGGAGCAGTTTCGATTTCATGTAGGACTTGACTCATAGTTCTGCTTTTCTTTGCAAACCGTTCTAAAATGCCTTTCTTTAATGGCCGTTTTTGCAATAAAAATATATATTGAAAGAGGTCTCGTATGAATAGAGTCAAATACCATTGCTAAGACATGCTTCATAGTAAAGTGGAAAGAGGCGTCTCACCTCGGGTAGCTGCTCATCAATCGATCCCTGGGTGCGTAGATTTGTTTCATGTCCCTTTCTCACCGATCCAACCAATATGGCAAAATAAAGAAAATGTCATATACCATTACTTCCAACATTTATGCTTCACACATTTTGATATATACTAGAAGAAGACACATTAATGATGTTGTAGGCTTGTAGCTACTATCAATTAGTTAAAACTCAAATTCATTTGCCAGAATTGGTGAGGTTGAATTATGAACTGGATGAAAGTTGGAAACGAACTGCATAAACTATGATTAGTACCCTAATTGCAAATGAGACAGTCTCCATATTAGGTGAACACAATGCTTTTTATAGTAATATTTACTAAATGGTCTTTCTAATCTTAAAGTCCTTTTGTGACAGCTTTTGGTTGCATTGGTAAGCACATATAGGTATGATGGTGATGAGATAGATTCAAGCCTAGCCCTCTCAGAGGCCAAGATTCTTCACAATGCCATCAAAGAGAAGGCCTTTGGTCATGAGGAGATCATAAGAATCTTGAGTACAAGGAGCAAGGCACAAGTTAATGCTACCTTTAACTGTTACAAAGACGAATATGGCGCTTCCATTACCAAGGTATGAATGCTTAATCAATCTGAAAAATCATTTCTAACGAGTAGTCCCTTTGTTTCTTCTGTAATGTTGAGCTACGGGAAGGAATGAAGTTGCATCCTGTGTGTTTCCTTCATTTTCTGCTCAAAGTAAATGAACATTTAAGTCATGGGATTGAAACAAATGAAATATTTTAAACATGAGATTGCTGTTACAGGGTTTAATGGGTGATCCCAAAGATGATTTCTTGGCAGCTTTACGAGTTGTGGTTCAATGCATTAGATCCCCTCATAAGTATTTCGCGAAGGTGAGCGGTCAATTGCCAAAAGAAAGAAATTTTCTTGAGCTGCATGTGCTTTTAGAGTATTGAAATACTTTAACATAATTCTCCCACTCTTAAGTTCTTGTCGGTCATGTTCAGGCATGTGTTAAGTATAGAACTTTTTACAGGTAGGCCCAGGCCCGACCTTGAACTCCAGAACCATCTAAAGTCCAAACAATTCTAACCTTTGGTTTTGACATAAAATGCAGATCATTGGACAATTTTGTTATCTTTCAAGTACCCTTTCCTTCCTCAAATCCAGTGGTTAGGATTGTTTGCCTGATCAAAACAGGTTCCATCCAGTGTGGGGAAAAAATGGACTACAATAAGCTTATACAAGTTTTTGGTGCTTCATTAATTTGTTTCAGGTGTTGAACGACGCAGTGAACAAACAGGGTGCTGATGAAGATGCGCTCACACGAGTAATTGTCACACATGCTGAGAAGGACTTGAACAATATCATAGAACTTTATTTTCAGAGAAACAGCATTTCTCTGAACCATGCTGTAGCGAATCACAGTTCTGGGGACCACAAGGCCTTCCTTCTTACTTTACTGGGAGCTGAAGATCTTTAGCTCTTACCTTAACATCTGCTGAAGATCTTTAGCTCTTACCATAACATCCATATAGTAGATTTCCCACTAATTTCTAATAAATTTGTTCTAGCTTCCTAGTTCCTGTGTTGTGTAGGAAAAATGCTCTTGCTTTGATTGATTAGGAGATGAGCTTTTGTGTTCAGAAGCTATTTTGTTTTCTATTTTAACTATGTGTTCTCTTCAGTTGGTATTGAAATCTAATGGTGTTTATTATCTCATTAATAAGAAGTACAGAGTTTTATTTCTTCACCGCAGAATAATCTCTGCTCCATCATTTAGACTAATGTATATATTAAGGAGTGGTGAAATATAGAAACCCAGTAATCTGGTGATTAATGTATAATCTTGTATTCCCTATGTTTGCATCATGTGAATATTTTGGTAAATGTCTCTTCCTGCAATATACTTTCAGGTCTCAACTAAGATTTCATGACTTGTTCTTTTTGTGGTGTAGTCGTGAGGGCCAGATTTTCTAATTCTTGAGGGATCTGTTGAAACTTGATGACTCAACCATAGTAATCTGAATCTACTGAACTCCTCGGTTATCTTTAAGAAATTGGTTTCTTTCAAAAGGGCTAAGAGTAAAGGATCAAAGGCGGAGACCTACAACGGACCATCGGAACCATTCTCCTGTTGGAAAATATCTTTCTCCATTCACCCTACGAATTTAAATATTAAGATTTATGATTACCCCTAGATCTCTGCATTTAACCGTTCTCTCCACCCCTCCGCTGGACCCACTTCCATATGAATGCCTAGGTTTTCAGTAACAATAATACAATTGGACCTTTAACAATATCTATAATTTTCAATTATCCTTTAAATTTTGTGCACCTACTATAATGGAAGAAAAATGCAACATGTCCAGCAACTTGATTCTCATTTCAACATCCCTTTCTCAGCCTGATAATGCATAGAAAATCACTTGTAAGGTCAGCTTCTGGTCAGCATAATAACTGGAATATGGTGAACTAAGGTATTAACCTAGATTCATTTTCTGAAGAACAAAATATGTTCTGAAGAAATATGAAAGCAACTTGAGCATTTCCTTGTATTTACGTCCTGACGCTCTTTTTCTTGCTACTACTCTTCCTTTGCAAACATAGCTAACTGAATCTCATTATAAAAAAACAAGCTAAAATTGTATGGTCTTCTATGTCTTTCCAACCTAGTTTCTATGGAAAGAGGAAAACCGAGGGCTTTGTTTTATGGGACCTATGTAGGACTAATTTCAATTTCATAGGGGAAGGAGGAGATATATTATCTGCAGCAAATTGAACATTAACTCTGTTTCAGTGACTTCCCTTTCGTGCAAAAAAGGCAGACATCTCAAAACACACCGTAAGAATTGATAGAACTCACCATAAAGTATTACTCAAATAACAATGGTGATTGAAACAGAAATATAAGACTTACATCGTCTTCCATACAATTCCACAAACATCAATAACCAAATAGAGAGGATGTGATAATGACAACAAACTACAGACAAATCTAATAATGCATGAGTTGGGCACTCAAAGAACAAGCTTTTAAAGGGACAAATGAAGGGATCTCAGTAGCCTCCCTTAGCAGCCAAAGCAAGAAGGAAGTCCTTAAAGTTTCCACGTGTCTCCCTTTCGATTTTTTCAGTTAGAGGAATGCCATATATCTTTTGGTATGCCTCTTTGATCTCTTTCATGTCCACATCAGCTCGGGTCACAATTACACGAGTAAGAGCTTCTTTTGTGATCTCATCCACATCATTATTTAGTGCCACTTCCAGTACCTGTCACTCAAATGAGCAAACTTGATATGAATATAGCTTTGAAAAAGTAACAGTAGCCACAAAATCATCCTACAAGGTGATTTCAATGCACAAGGCTGATGACTCTTCACCTTGCTGAAATAAGTAGGAGGAGAGTAGATGCATTGTACAGTGGCTTGCAAGAAGTCATCCTCTAGATCCTGATAAGATCATAAACTTGTTAGAGCAACAAGATAAGAGAAAAAAAGGATCTTAATGTAGTAACCATTGAAAATTGAGAAGAATATTGCCGTAAAACAAGAAACTATAGCAGATTTTGATGCACCCAAATGATTTGTAAGGTAAAGATCTTCAAACAGTAAATCTTAATGATTAAGATGGACTGACTTAACTCTCAAGTGATGTCAATACTAGCTGATCATCTTTGAAAAGATATGAACATAATTTTAATGAACATATGAATGAACACTCATCCCTTACCTCATCAATGTCCTTCCCATGGATTTCCTTGTAGTGGCTGAAGGTTGCCATGAGCTGAAATTTGCTTCTGGTGGATAGAATCCTTATAACATCTTCATTTTCTACGAGCTTCTTACCGTTAGCCTCCTTAATCGCCTTACCAAGAGTCTTGGCCTCTGATTTTGCAATCTCAGTGTTCACATCCAGTCCCTCATACCTATAAGAGCTCACCAATGCCACCAGGAGCTGTCCATGTGAAATTGTGGACATATCCAACATTAAATCCTCAATCAAAATTAGAGAATGAAATCGCTAAACTTTAAAAAGTTTTGGACACACTATATTACTTTCACGGCATTGAGGTATTAAAAAAACACTTACACTGCGACTGTCTTCCTTGACATCGTAAGCAACATCTTCTTCAATTGAATGTTTGAAGAGGGAGTGGTATGCTTTCCTTGCCCCTAAGAGCTCTTCGGACGATCGGGTGCAAGCGATCTCAATAAGGATGCTCAAAGGGGAACCCTTGTGAATGATTTCATACGTGAAACGCGCATCCTTGTGAATGATTTCATACGCGAAACGCGCATCTCTTTCCCAAGGGTGCATAGTCCAAAGCACTACAGCTTTCTGATATAATGGAGAGAATTATCAATGGATGCCACAGATATATCACATGAATGAGAAAGTAACTCATTGCCTGTACTTTGTAGTAATATGATAATTGCTAGAAAGTCTTGGAACCTAATTCCTACATATTAAAATTCTGGTGGGATGCACAAATGACATGTCCATTCTCAAATAGGATTCAAATAAGAAGACATAGATATTCTCTTATTGGAGAGAAATGGCATAGGTATAAAAGATCATGAGCAGTGCTGCAGGCTTAGGGAATTTCAATTCTAGTTTCATATCATTTACTAGTTTTGGCATGCCAAGCATAGTAAAACACCCATCCAGAGGTATTTACACAGAGCATAGCTGAACATTGAACAAATAAAGAATGTATTGATTACTGCAAAATTCCAGGAGTTCTGATCAGATGTGTGTGTGGTGGGGAGGGGGGGGGGGGGGGGGGGGGGTGGTTTTGGGTGGGCAAACAACAGATGGAAGATGTGCAAAGCCCCAAGGATTGCTTGCACTGGAAGACCCTAACTCTCAGTTTATGGCCATTTGTTTCTGAAAACTTGATCTAATTCATTGTTAGTCATCCATTTGTGGGCCATCAAATTGAAGGGTTATGATCTTCTAATCTGGATGCAATGGATTAGGACCTACTGGCCTTCATATAGGGATGTAGGAGGCCCAACAAATGATATATTTGCAGTACTCTAAGAAGGATATATATCAAGTAATATTATCAATAATATTTTTCAATGCAAGTAATGATGGATGCACGGGCCCCACAACATCATTTGGTTTATCTCATCCATCCAATTAGACGGCCTTCTAACAGATGGCTATATGCAAAGTGGCCAACAATCATTGTCCAACTGGAAAATAAGGTGGCCAGGATTTTCTAATGGCATAGTTTTTGTGTAGTAGTTGCTCATCAACAGTAGGGCACACTGAATGGATGGACCAGATCATCAAACCATGCATCCATGTGGGTTCCTACTGGCCAAGCAACAGACCCCAACAAAGAAGAAGCTTCCTCACTTGATCATTGACTATGACCAATGATCAAATCACATGAATCATTAACAGTGTCATTTGACTCGACTCGAATGGTCACCAATCCAAGTAACTCGGGTGAGTGGCCAATTACTCAGTCAAACTCATTTGACTCGCCCAACTCACTGACCTACTGAACAGAGTTTGACTAGGCCAGGTTATAACATGTGCCAATACTCTGTAGAAGGCCCAGCCCACATACTGAAGTGGATAGAAACAGAGCTATGGCCGGCCCCACTTGTCTAAGGCCAGTTGGATGAATCGTGGTCGTCCATTAAGAGACAGGGACCTGACACAGTACATCACAAGTGGGCCCAAATATTTCACAGAAGCTGCACCAGCTCCTACCCCATCTTTTCTGGCGCATGCAATATGCGTCTACCACACATCATCATGGACTAGGCCAAATTACAATAATACCACTATCTCAAATCAACCCTACTATGAGTGAGAATATACATGATGTTTGTGGCCCACAATCGGACGGTGCTGAGGTGATTTCCAGCAACCATCATCCTATTCTTTTATACAAGACACCCAACATCCCATCACTGCCCAATTCTCAAGAGATGATTTTCAAGGCTGGGTGGGTAATTAGCACAAAGAATTTGAAAAATGAGGGGAAAAAAAAAAAAAAAAAAAACACACACACACATTAAAGCGAGAGAATTCAATTTCCAATTGCTTGATGTGATCACGTTCCCACTTCTCAAAGAGGCGATCATCATGACTGAAGAACCTTGGACAGCTTTTCCTGAATGATTGCCTTTGATCCGGGTGCAACTTTGTTAACAAAGAGATCATAGATTGTTCATCCACCCCAAATCCTACAAGAATTAAAAAATAAAAAATAAAAAAAAAAGGAGGAAATGGGTCATTAGATTCTTGCAAGAATGATTCAGATGAATCATCAATTTTGTAAAATTTACGTAGTAAATTTGTAATATCTCTATCATGGCACTTAATGTTTAATTCCACTTCATATCTCTTTAATGAACATGACAAAGATTTATGGTTACATTTCTATGGAAATTTGAATCAAGCAATGGAATTCGGATTTTGATTTGCATTGCTAATGCTAATTTTTACTGACCCACAATTCTAGTTCTCTGAAAAAAAAAAATTTTGGGTCACATAAAAATTAATAGAAAATAATGTTGAAAGAGAAAAAAAAAAACATATGAGAGAGAGAGAGAGAGAGAGAGAGAGAGAGAGAGAGAGAGACCTGAGAAGGCCTTAATGAGAAGCTCGCATTCTTGGATGGCTGGAGAGAGCGCCATTTTCAGAGAGTTTGGAAACGAGGGATAGGATTTCTTTGTTCAGAAAGTCGCCCTTTATACCCCCATGAAAAGGGCATTTTCGTCATGTAAAAAAGTCAAGGTGTGGGGAGTGATGTGTATGCTTGTAAATTAAAAAGTTGCAACTTTCACAATTCACAGCAATTGGTAGTAGAAACTCGAAAGTGAGGGATGGCAGGGTGGGTCCCACAAGCTAATTAGTGCATTCACAGTGTGGAGCACGTGTAGTCCTGGTGAGTGAGAGTGACTGACAAGTTACATAACTGTCCTCCACGGGCGTGGGTTCAAAAAGATGTATTTTTTAGAGGTTGGGATAAGGATCTAAGGCTTAAACCAGAAAACCCAAGGTCCAATTTTAGATCCAGATCAGAGACAAGGAGTAGAGCTCACATGAGACTCAAGCTTTATAAACTCTTTGACATCAGTATAATAATATAAGCTTATAATAAATTTAGAGCTAGGATTTCTTGTTTGATGAAGTCAAGATAATGAAAAAAAAAAAAAAAAAAAAAAGAACATCTTAAGAAGGGCACACATTTTCCATGGTCATAAAATATTATCGTACATTTGTGTGGAAAAGGGAAATTGCCACGTCAGCAAATTTCATAAAATGAAAATCTTAGAAAATAATTTTCATATAATTTAGAAATTCATGTCTTGTGCAAAAAAAAAATTTGCTCATTGAATTAGTGTTAATGTTGTTTGGTGCGGCTGTGGATTCCTTATAGAAAATCAAAATTCTTATTTGGTGAAATAATTTTTTGAAGAAAACTAACATAACATGTATATTATTTATTCAACATCAAATAATAACTTATTTAAAAAAATAAAAAATGAAAGAGTTGTAGGGCTTTGAGTTGAAATGAACAAAAGTGACAAGAAGAAGGAAATTCTTTTTCGAAGAAATCCATTTCCCATACCCCCCATAGGAAATCCATTTCCACCATTATCAAAGAAAATTATGACTAGACAGGAAAGCATTTCCGCAAAGTTGTTCTGCACCAAATGCATGAAAAATGAATTTTCCGCAGAAAAGTGCTATGAAAACATGAGGTTTCTCAAAAATTTTTGTTTTTTTGGTACAAGGCTTCTCAAAATCTATTTGGACCTTAACTTTGCCTTTGCATTATAGACTTAAGATTATATCTCTTCTCTCTTACACGACTGCGATCCTCCATTTGGGCAATCGAATATTTCAATCTGAAAACTTAATTCTATATTTAACAATTTAGATCTAGATCTGAATTTCTCAAGGGGTTCAAAAATAGTGTTTGTACCCATTTTCCTTTCAAGTCAGTTCATTGACATTCCTATCAATGAATGTTGAAAAGTATTTATGCTGCCTCTATTAGGATTTTGAGGTTTTGGTAAGATTGGTCGGCGAATATATAGAATTTAATATCAAAGTCAATTGGTCGTGAGCCAAGAGGAACTATTCAATGTTAAAATGTGTGTCTCATTAATTCTATGTTTGGGAAGGGGGTAAAATGAGGAGAAGGAAAAAAAAAGAGGGGAAAATGGAGGAAAAGTGAAAAGGAAGGGTGTTTGAGAAGGGGGGAGGAAAAGTGGGAGAGCGGAATTTGGGGGTAAAATTTTGAAAATTTTACCCTCAAATTTTCCCTTCAAAACTAGGGGGAAAGAGGGGGAAAGAGGGAGGCAAGAGGGAATTTTCCTTCTCCCTCAAACTTTAATAAACAAGAGGAGGGAAAATTAATTTTCCTCCCCTCCCCTCCCCTTCATTTTCCTTTCCCTCAAATTTTCCCTCCCCTCCCCTCCTCCATTCCCAACCATAGGGTAAATGTATGCCAACCGAGTTCAACCCGAGGTATGCTAAATGTGGTTGGTATTTCCTTCGATAATCAATCCTAGCGAAACCTCAAGGTGTTTAGTGACTTTTCGACATATTAAATTTCACTTGCTAACCAATCCTACAAAAGCCTTAGAGCGTTAGTAGAAGCAGGAAATACTTTTCAAACTCATCTTTGGGTTAAATCCGTTGGCACACATTTCATGACACTCGCATTTCAGCGTCAAGTTGTTATTTGTAGAATTCAAACTCGCGACCAGTTGGCTTGGACAGTGGCACTAATAGAGGCGGTAGAAATACTTATCATAATGACAAGTGGGTTTTTCAATTTACCAATGCATCTTCATATCCTATAAAATTGGCTATCAAAATCCCAAGTTTTTCAGCATTGAGTCATTAATGACAAATAAATCATGGATCTAGAAATTATTTTCTCTTAAGAACTTTCTTTGCATTTACGTTCTTAACTAGTCTACCAACTGGTTTTTCTAAAAGATTAAAAAAAAAAAAAATGCATTACCTAATAAGCTCACAATATTTTTCATTACGAGGTGCACAATCTAATGTTTAAATCAATGACAAAACCAAATTAAACTTAAATAGGGATTTGCAAGGATCTACTAACGGATTAGAGGATTCTGTTTATTATTTTTAGACATTCAACCATTGCCATTGCAAATGATGATTCCATTGAAATCATGGCCAACTAATAGGCATCCGATAGAAGGATATGTCTTTTGCCTTCTAAACTCAAATGTTTAAGTGAAAAGTTTTTTTCCCCATTAGGTGTGACATTTGGCATTTTCAAATAGGCCCACCAGCTGAAACAGATGCATAGATGACAAAACACAATGGCCTACAAAGGCTGAGAGGTTGTTTTCCTTTAACCTGTGGATAGTTTTAGATTTATTATTGTTATAAAGGTGAATCACATTACCACGTTTGTTAAAATTATCTTTTTTACATTTGTGCATGTACACAACCAATGATTTTAAATGTATTTAAAATTTTTTTGGAAGTTTCTCGCGAGTTTTTCAAGATCCATGAAAAACTAAAATATGAGATTAAAAGTCTTGATAATATTTACCAATAATACACGCATATTGAATGGTTCGGATAAAGAGTTAGGAGGTACACGGAAGTGTGAAAACTTATATCCATCCATTGGAATTTTTTCACAAATGACTTAAAATCTATAAAGATTTAAGATAATTATCAAGATCAAGATTTTGGGGTTATTTATTAGTGTACTAAACATATTAAACTGCTTGGATTATAAATATGGCGAGAAAAAAAAAGAGATTGTTGGAGCCCCAAAAATATAATCACCATATAAGAGACTGTACTTATCGCCTTTTTGGAAGAGGTGTAGAAATGATTTTCATGCCCATTTAGATATGAAATTATGAGCGTAAATGGCCTTAATTATTTACGCACCATTACCACCATTATGCATTGTATATGTAAACGAGCGCAAACAAATGTATTGATATGTAATTGTTACACATGGGATTCATAAGTATATGTAAATGGCTACATACAAACGACCCCTATGATTTTAAAATTGAACCAGATCACTTGGTGGAACCCGATTTGATCTGAACAACCACAATGTATGGTTACCAACCTATATAAACCCTTTTAATTGGTCCAAGAACCAGTAAAAAACACAAAAGGAACACTCTGGAACTGGTTTGTAATAGCTGATTTTCTCAGTCAATATTTTTTTTTTTTATTATTTTTTTGCATTTTAATTATGATCATACAATCAAATTTGATTTAACAACAGCTGACAAAATCAGATTGATCCTATGGTATACGTACGTAATATCGAAGTGAAAATTGGCAAAAATCCTATGGTATGTACATTTCAAATGAAGTGAAAATTGGCTTTGTTCATGTTCTAAAAAAGATGGGATTGAATCAGGTAAAAATGAGGCATATGGGTCAAACTAACTTGTGAATATCTGTATGACCTCAATCAAGTAAATGGACACCCCACCTGAGTCCAAACAGATATCATGATCAAAGTTCTCACGCAGACGTGAGCACATGATCATTTCACAAATTACAATAATAGTTAGAGTAATGTCAATGTACAGCTTTAGCAGCAACAAACAGCTAGACAAGCTTGGTGTTGGTGGGAGCACTCCATTAATTGATAAAGCTCCACTTGCAGGCAAACAGAGACGAAGACCATGCATCCTATAAAGGACTGGATTCGGCTTTTCATGTGAAAATTGATAATAGTGTCCCACTCCTAAAGTCTGTGTGGCCCACCTAAAAGCTGGACTCTTGATGTTGGTACCTACTAGTGATGATGTTGGTACTTGGGTCTTCTATGTGAGGTCGGATTTGATTGGCTGCATTTCTTTATCAAGTCACTGTGTGGTGCAGGTTGGGTACTGAATGATAAAAAAAAGCCAAAACTGATTAGATTGGCATTTGGCTGTCCTCCCTGTGTATATCATGAGAAGACTGTTTAAATGATATTAGAGATCAAAATGGTTCATTGAAAATGGATATAAAATTTTGACCTATTTTGTATTCGGCCTCAGAATGAGGTTAATGGCATTCATATATGTGGCCTTGAATGATAGGATTTTACATATATAATTATAATTGTATATACATATTTATTTTTGTGAGTGAAAGTTTAAATAATCGCCAACACACTGATTATGGTTGAATGGCGTAAGTACCTTAATAATCCTTTGATGGAGGTTATTTGACCATAAATTTTTATGTATTTCATGCAAACAAACATACACTCGTTGTAAACTGGGTACACATATAAATTTATCATTATTCAATTATCGTAATCTTATCCCAGAAGGACCTTAAATAGATGGCACGAGCATGGAATTATTAAAAATTATTTATACTGCGTATACTAACGCCTCAAAGTTTTGGTAAAAAATGATTGGCTTAAGAAACTTAATATATATAGTATTAAACCTAATCGATTTCGAGTGTGAATCCCATGAGTAACGACTTGAAGCTAGAGGGGAAGTATTACAAAGTATTTGTGCGCCCTCTAATAACACCTCGAGATTTTATTAGAAATGATTAACTAAAAGAACTTAATAGTAATCACAGTGAGCTAGACATCATGAAGTAGGCCTGTAGGCCCATAATGCACACGTGCATATGTATAAATCCAATATGAGTCCCCATGTAGCTTATTTTGTAAGTGGGGTAATTTTATATATATATATATATATATATATATATATATTGTCTTTTGCATGTGTTATATGTTGATACAGATGCAGTGGTATATTAAATATAACAGATATCATATTCTCTCTTTCATACCTTAAATTGCATATTATCAATGAGTAGTCCATTGTTATGTTACTTCTTTTTATCTCTCTTTCTCATTTCTCATAGACCAGTTTTTATTCTTGATTTCAACCATCAAATATACAAATGGGATGTTGAGAAAATCCCAATTGAACTGGTACTGTTATATTTGTTTACTCGCACTCGTTTCTCTCGTTTCGAATAGAGAAAGAAAGAGCCATTACAGCATTAAATGTGGATAAGCATCCCTCATCTCACCGTTGTGTTAGCTATTTATTTATATGGCTCTCATGGTATTCACGTTGAGATGTTAACGTTCTACCTAACACTGACCCTGCTGTAGGAGAGGGAAAGTAACATATGTTTTGTGTGTATCCAGGAGTGCATGCCTGTGGGCCAATTTGTAATCAATTTCAGACAACATTTCTGATTGAATCATCATTATTATTTTTATATTAAAAGTTGAGGCTACAATAATGATAAGGAGGGGTGGATATATATGGGTAAATTCATGTGATTCTCTTTTGCATTTTAAACAGGGTAAATTAGCGAGAGATTCCAGACGTGCTAGCTAGCTTAACTTGACAAGTTAAAGATATGAAGGCTGACTTTCCGTGCTTAACGTATCAACAGTATTATTGGGTGGATTAGTGCCTGATATGGTAGCTACTACAATCAAGCTTAAAATTAAAATGTACTAATTAAAAAGCTGTTGATTTCATATAGGCTGCAATGAAAATGAGCATCATCTGACATTCTTAACTATAAAATATAAAATCTAAGACTTCAAAACCCGCTAGTAGTAAAAAATAATAATATTAAAACAAGTAAAAAACAGTTGCCTTAGACTGAATGTCTAGAAATGTTTGATCAATGAAACTGGTATTTTATAAATGGCTAATCTAAAATCATACATCCTTTGTATTTTATCTGATTAATGGGTCCACCAACATGTTACGTCTTTACTGGAAAAGCTTGCAAGACTGAATAAGTTATTTTAAGAGATATATTCATCAGTGATTTAAAAGAGGATTACGAAAGGTGATGCAGATACCAAACATACTAAACATATAAAATCGATACTGAATTCATGGGTTTTCCAAATAGTGTCTTCTCAGAAGGGTTGAAAGTGAAAGATTAATGGTGCAGATTCACAAGAGGCCGCTAAATAAATATTAATTTGACGGAAAGTACTGATTACTCACCCATCACCTTGATAAAATTGAATTTAAAGAAAGCGATGTTTCCGTTCAGCTATACTCCAATTAGGCTCCTTTATTTGGGAAACTCTAGAATTTAAAAAAAAAAATGCATTTTAATGTAACATAGTCTAAAAGAAAATTAAAAAAAAAAGTTTTAAATTTTTATTATTTCCTTATTTTTTAAGATTTTTATCCAAAAGCAGCCAAAACAAAGCGACATATCAACATAGCACCAATCAATCAGCAACTTAATTAAAGGTTTACCAATTTTCCGAAACCAATAAGTGTTATGTGTTAGAACACGAAAAGCAAACCACATGCATTAAGAAGACATACAAGCATGTGAGATTTTGTATAATATCCCATCTTTCTATATGACATTCAACCATATATTTTTTCTTGGGGTCGATCCTGATACTCAAAATAAAAACAATGTGGTTGTATTGGGTCCAAAACAGCTGTTTGTGTCCCTAATGCCTTTAAAAAGAGATTCTATCAGCAATACATAAAATCTCAAATTTTTCCTTTTCTCCTCCATGGGGTCGAAGATTTGGTCTGGCCGTCTTGCTTATTTAATAAAACCCATTGAGACATCAAAATCGTTTCCATCATTATCGACCAAACGCATGTTTGATATATTTATATATGTGCTATATTTTTTTTTTGCAGATCATACTAAAAGGCATATTCTATTAAGTGAAAGATGACATGATCGCAACACTTAAGTCACTTTCTCACATCCAAATTAGAGAAAAAGGTGATACATGTTTTCAGCTGCACCATATGGGAAAAAAAAAAAAAAAAACAAATCTTAGAGTATATGCATGGTATGAAAGTAGCGTTTGATCAACCCTTGTACCGTACCGTGAGAGGGGAATAACGAGGAAAACATGCACAAAAAGAGAGAAGGAGGGTTTATAAGTGTGACCACAAGTTAGAATGATTGATTAGTATGCTGGACAGGATGGCAAATATGAATTACATGTGACTCAACAGATGGGGACGACCTTGGACTTGTTGATTACATCCATCTCATGAGGATGCTTTCAGGAAAAGATATGGAGAGAATAACTTGATTCGGACACATTTCATTTTTGCATGCATGGGTAGAGGTGAACTGAATCTCTGGAATGATCATTAAGATTATCATATCATTTTTTTAGCTTGTTGATCAATGATTTCAACACGATATGGGTTGAGTAACTTGATTCCTATATTTTTGTGGTAATGCATTTTTTCATTTTTTTAAATCAAATAAGGCTGTATGAAATAGTTTCTAAGTATATAATGATTTCTATATAATTTATCTTCTATTTGTATGGTTTTACATTTTAAGGTTGAGGCATTTTACACAATTTTCATATATTGCAAATCATACCTAAGAAGCAGAAACACTTTTCTTTTCTTTTTAGCTTTTACACAAGTGTGGTGGGACAACGCATCATAGAAAATGTTTCTTCATAGAAACCACGGAAAATCCTTGTCCCGACCAGTGGTGGACCCAGGATTTTCGTTTGAGGGAGGCTTACGATAGTCAATTAAAAAATTGAATCACTATTTTTTTTTATTTTTTTTTGTTTTTCTTAACATTGACTCTTGCAAAAGAGTAAGTAACATTCTATCATCAACTAACATTAATTACAAAATATCTAATTACATCAACTAACATTCTATCATCAAAATTTATATGACATTTGCACTAGTCTTTTAAGGTTAACTTCTTCAAAACCCATATTTCAAGTGGACAAAAAAAATTATGAATTTTGAGCAATTTGTCAAAAACACACACACACACACACACACACACACACACACACACACATATATATATATACATCCAACCTATAAACCTAGGGTCATAATCTTTTTGACCCAAATCATTAACATTTTAGTCGTTCCCATGCTAAATCGTTGAAAAAAAAGTTGTACTCTTCAAATATATTCTCATTACTTATTACATTAATCTCTTCTTTAGCATAACCCTTTTCTTTGAAGAACCATCAACCCGCATAGAAAAAAATCATCTCAGGCGAGTTTCTCTTACTTTATCACCTATTGATGCTCTCTAAATACTCATGAGGCTTCTTATTTCTAATTCTACCTTTCTTAGTTTTACTACACATTATTAAATCAAGTATTCTATTAATCTATAACTTTATTAATTTTCTAAGCTTTTTAAATTAAACAAGGCTATACTTGTAAAATTCTTTTTTTTTTTTTCTAGTTTTTCTCCCTTGAAGAGTATACTTCCATTGAAATAACTACACCTTTTGCCTTAGATGATTTTATTAAAAAATCCTCACCATGGAAATATGCTAGGGCATTTTTTAAAACTTGGTGTTTTCTTGAGATATGATCGGTAAGATATCATGAAAGATTTAATAATTCTAATAATATGAGATTGCCATTTTAGATATATGAAATTATTTTGTCTTTGCTTAAAACTTCCATACTAAGTAGCCTTTTCGTCCTCTTTTTTTCCTGGTCCATGGGGATAGGACCCAAGAGAACTCACATAAGTGGAAAGAGGAGATTCCATAGAGCATGAAGGAAAGCACTACACAAGTTGGAAGAGGAAGCCCATAAAGCGAAAAGAGAGCCCAACTTGTGGAAAGAGTTGCATATTCAATGATGGATCTTTGGACATGTGACATGCGAGTAAGCCTTTTCTACCTTAAGTTGGGTTTAATTTCTAATTTTCCTCTCGACTATGGTGATTTACTCATAGTTTTCAATATTGTTTTGGATCCCATTTTGGTCTAGCCTCCAAAATAAAAAGTTTCGGCCGATTTAGAATTTCGACGATACTTTTTTGAAATTACGTATTTGGGAAAAATATAAAAATAATATATATAGAAGAATAAAAAATAAGAAATAAAATGGATCTAATACATTCTAGTAAAACTTTTTGAAAATTATATTTTGAGAAAATATAAGAAATATAAAGAATAATATGTATAAAACTAAGAGAATAATTAATTATGTAAAAAATAATTTTAGCCGAAATGTGATTTTTCGGCCGAAATATAATACAAAAAGTTTTATACGAAATTATAATTCAGACACTTAATCTAATCAAAATATTTATGCCATTTCTACCAAAACGATATAAAATTAATAATTATCAATTTACCCCACTGCAGTTTCAAAATTCGTTTGGCAAATGTCTATCTGCAATGTATTTTGACTCTCCAGTCTCCTCTATTTAATATTTTTTATATTATTAATATCTGTGTATAATAACTGGTAAACGTGAGGCACGTGATTGGTAAAAAAATAAAAAGAGCTCGGATTCTCTGATGGCAGAGACAGAGATTGTCGGATTCCATGTGATTGTGATCACATTGTGATGCTACTTGTCTCGGGATTTTTCCTGCGACTTCGACAAACACCCACAGGGGCGTCGGATCCCAGGGCCGGGACAAGTAGACTTTTGCTTGTGGTGGCCGTGCACCACATCAATCACCTTTCGGACTCTCTCTCTTAATTATTTCAGACGGATACATATGCTTTTCCATAGGTGAGTGAAGGCCTGCAAGACAAGATATACTCATTATGGATAATGATGTATGTACGTACGACTGGTTGCAAAAGGATAGGCAAGCACCAACCTCATCTTTACTTCACCCCCGAGGTTGGTAAACTAGTAAACTACAGAAGATATTTGAAGCCTGCAACTGAATGTGTTGGCAATGGGACAACCATGAGCCCACGGTGATGGCAGACTTATGCACAATTCACGTTTGTCTTCAACCTTGAATGTGATTGAAAGTGGATTCGGGAGAAATTTATAGGATTTCAAAGCTTTTAGATTTAGATTAAGATCTGATCCATGTGTTTCTCGAGCCAAGGATTTAGGGGTTATGCATTAAATGAAGCAGACTGTTGGTCCAACCATCCTGTTTAATGCTGACTGATCTAGATATGCTTATATCAGCCCCCACTTCTTGTCTTGTGCATATAGAATTTCCCTTGCTTCAGAGCAAGTTGTCCAAAATAGGGGCTCAACTGGTATGGTTAAAGGGGAGAGATGGGATGGTCTATGTATGGCTCAGATGTGTAATAACATGACGACCATTTATCATCCGAGCGCTTAATTCAATAACACTAAAGTTGAACAATATGTATTAACTCTCATGTGACTCATTTTTCTAACCCCAAATTGATGGGTTAAGGGTCAGAGAAAGGTGAAGAAGATGTTGAGATGAAGTGTGTGGATTTCAAAAAAAAAAAAAATTAAGTAGAAGATGGATTAGAGGGTAGAGGGTCTAGGATTGATCATAGGCCATCAGAGGTGCAACCAGCAGGCAGGGGTCATAATCTCCCTGAATAGTTTCTGAATAAGATGGCTTTTAAACTTAACCAAGTCCACAGGCAGGGGTCATAATCCCCCTGAACAGTTTCTGAATAAGATGACTTCTAAACTTAACCAGTCCATATCTTATGGTCTATTATTAAGCACTCTGAGGGCTCATTAGGAGTGGACAGAGCTATCCCATTATTTCTGGCTATGTGTGTCTGCTTTCGGTTTCTTATCATGGTTTGAAAACTCGTTTTGACTTCCCAATATCTACTCAGTTGAGTTGGGTGAGTGGAATGATTCTGATAGGTGCCAAAACTCAACGGGAGTTTCTCAACTCAGGGACCTCCAAGCCAAGGTGTGTTTTCATGTATATAACCTATGATTTAATATCTATTAGGACTAGTCATATTTTCCAGGTGCCAGCCAAAGTGATTGGGCTCGTCCCATCTTGTAGCTCCACTATGATTTTGATTATCAGTTTTCGGCTGTTGGCCCTACAGTGGATGGCTGTTAACAGAACTGTAACAGAATTGCCATCATCAATGCCTTATTCCATCAATCTATCTAAAGTCAACTCTTGTGAAATCGTTTCCGAAACGAGGCCATTCCATTAATTAAACTATCATGCCATGTTTAACCATACATCCAATTGCGTATCATTGAGGGCTCAAAGTATTATGGGTCTATTTGGGAACTTTACTCCCTCTATGTTAATACATTTCCTCCATTTTTTTCTCATTTTTTTTCTTTTCCCCATTTTCCCTCCTTCCCAAACATACTGTAAGTAGGCTTGTAGGCCCA